>NW_019167926.1:18435801-18852664 GCF_002303985.1 Durio zibethinus | reverse complement strand
AGACCGGGTTATGGCAGCAACATGCTGGGCCGGGCATGTTGCTGGTGCTCGTATTTTCTTTGGCCAGGGCACCATGCACCGGACGCATCGTCGGAGACCTTCCGGCGGCATTAGGGTTCCGGTGATCGAGTGGGGCCGGGGGGGTGGTGCCACCATGATGTGCAAGTGGGGGTGATGGTACTTGCCCTTTATTGGCCCCCCTATCCCTCATCAACCTCGAGACTCACACCCCCTTCAAAAAAGCATTTTGAGATTTTATAGGTTTGCTGGCCAGCTAGCCATTAAAAGTGTCTGAAATTTGGGGACACTTTTTCAATTGCGTCACAAAATCGTGTACACTTCTAATTTTTAGCTGAATGTTTTTGTGCATGCCAACAAAAATACAAGGATCTTGTCTACCAAGTTTGGGACCAAAAATCCTTCCGAAAAAAGTTTAAAAAATTCTGAATCGTAAAAAGTTTTGAAAATCGTGAAAAATAGAAAATGAGTCGTCTTGCCATGAAACTTCACGTGAAGGCTTAAGGAACCATTGTATGAATTTAAAAGCCATAAAAATGGCATTGGCATGTAGAAATATGAAGATGTGCCTAAACCTACCTACCACCCTATCGATCCACGGCTTGCGCATCCCATCTCTCTAGCCGACGTAGTGCCCGCCCGCCCGCCTGCCCACTCGTTTCGTCGGTTGGCTTAGGCATACGGAGTTCATTCCCAGTCTAAGATCAGACCAGACCAAGGGTTGCGGCAGCAAGATCTGTAGCACACAAGGGGGGACACGATCGATCCCCGGCTTGAGCATCCCGGCCCTCTGCCCGGCTGAGCGCCCGCATGCTCGTTTCATGGGTTGACTTAGGCATATGGAGTTCATTCCCAGTCTAAGATCGGACCGGACCGAGGGTTGTGACAGCACATGCCAGGCTCGGGCATGTGCTGGTGCCGCATTTTTCTTCATCGAGGCACCGTCATCGAAGCATCGTTGGAAAACCTTATTGGCGGCATTGGGGTTTTGACGATCGAGGGGGTGTGCGCACATGATGTGCGATGGGTGCTGGTACTTGGCCCATATATTGGCCCCCTATCCCTCATCAAACCTTGAGAACTCACAGCCCCTTAAAGAGCATTTGAGATTTTACAGGTTTGCTGCCAGTAGCCATTAAAGTGTCTGAAATGGGGACACTTTTTTCAAATGATCACAAAACCTTGTACACTTCGAGTTTTTAGCTGAATTTTTTTTTGCATGCCAACAAAAATACAAGGATCATGTCTACCAAGTTTGGGGCCAAAACTCCTTCTGAA
This sequence comes from Durio zibethinus, assembly GCF_002303985.1. The sequence goes on along the minus strand of NW_019167926.1, from coordinate 18,851,368 downwards.
AAATTTAAAAAAATCCCAAACCACAAAAAGTTTTAAAAATCGTAAAAAATAGAAAACGAGTCGTCTTGCCATGAAACTTCACGTGAACGCTTAAGGGACCATTGTATGAATTTACAACCCATAAAAATGGCATTGGCAGGCAGAAATATGAAGATGTGCCTAAACCCACCTACCACCCTATCGATCCACGGCTTGCGCATCTCGTCTCTCTGGTCGGCGTAGTGCCTGCCCACCCGTCCACCCGTTCGTTTCGTCTGTTGGCTTAGGGATATAGAGTTCATTCCCAATCTAAGATCGAACCGAACCGAGGGTTGGGGCAGCAAGATCGGCAGCACGGAGAGTGGGACCCGATCGATCCCCGGCTTGCGCATCTCGCCCCTCTGGCCGGCTGAGCGCCCGCACGCTCGTATCGTAGGTTAACTTAGGCATACGGAGTTCATTCCCATTCTAAGCATATGGAGTTCATTCCCAGTCTAAGATCAAACTAGACCGAGGGTTGCGATAGCAGATGTTGGGCTCGGGCAACTACTGGGGCCGCATTTTTTTTCATCGAGGCACCATCGTCGGAGAACCTTACCGGTGACATTGGGGTTTCGACAATCGAGGGGGCCGGGCGGGTGTGCGCACATGATGTGTGATGGGTGCTGGTATTAGCCCTTATATTGGCCCCCTATCCCTCATCAAACCTCGAGAACTCACACTCCCTTAAAGAGCATTTGAGATTTTACAAGTTTGCTGCCAGTAGCCATTAAAGTGTCTGAAATGGGAACACTTTTTTCAAATGGTCCCAAAATCTTATACACTTTGAGTTTTTAGCTGAAATTTTTTGTGCGTGACAATAAAAATACAAGGATCATGTCTACCAAGTTTGGGGCCAAAACTCCTTCTGAAAAAATTTTAAAAAATTTTGAATCGCAAAAAGTTTCAAAAATCATGAAAAATAAAAAACGAGTCGTCTTGCCATGAAACATCACGTGAAGGCTTAAAGGACCATTGTATGAATTTACAAGCCATAAAAATGGCATTTGCACCTAGAAATATGAAGATGTGCCTAAACCCACCTACCACCCTATCGATCCACGGCTTGCGCATCCCGTCTCTTTGGCCGACGTAGTGCCCGCCGCCCGCCTGCTCGTTTTGTCGGTTGGCTTAGGCATACGGTGTTCATTCCCAGTCTAAGATCAGACTGGACCGAGGGTTACGGTAGTAGGATCGACAGCACGTAAAGGGGGACCCGGTCGATCCCCGACTTGTGCATCCCACCCCTCTGGCCGACTGAGCAACCGCACGCTACGTTTCGTGGTTGACTTAGGCCATACGGAGCTCATTCCCAGTCTAAGATCAGACCGGACAAGAGGGTTTTGTGGCAGCAAGTTCACACAGCCAGCAAAGGGGGGACCCGACGCGATCCGGTTGCGCATTCCTCCCCTCTGGTCGGTTGAGCACCCACACGCTCGTTTCGTGCGGTTGACTTAGGCATATGGAGTTCATTCCCCATTCTAGGGCATGATGAAATTCATTCCCAGCTAAGATCAGACCGGACCGATCGGTTTGCGACAGCACATGCTGGGCTCGAGCATGTGCTAGTGCCGTATTTTTTTCCCGGGGCACCATCCGCCCGGAGAAACCTGACCTGCGGCATTGGGGTTCCGGCAATCGAGGGCACCGGGGGGGTGTGCACACATGATGTGCGATGGGTGCTGGTACTTGGCCCTTATATTGGCCCCTATCCCTCATCAAACCTTGAGAACTCACACCCCCTTAAAGAGCATTTGAGATTTTACAGGTTTGCTGGCTGTAGCAATTAAAGTGTCTAAAATGGAGACACTTTTTTCAAATGGTCACAAAATCTTGTACACTTCTAGTTTTTAGCTGAATTTTTTTGTGCATGCCAAAAAAAATAGAAGGATCACGTCTACCAAGTTTGGGGCCAAAACTCCTTCCAAAAAAATTTTAAAAAATCCCGAACTGTAAAAAGTTTTGAAAATCGTGGAAAATAGAAAATGAGTCGTCTAGCCATGAAACTTCACGTGAAGGCTTAAGGGACCATTGTATGAATTTACAAGCCATAAAAATGGCATTGGCACGCAGAAATATAAGATGTGCCTAAACCCACCTACCACCCTATCGATCCACGGCTTGTGCATCCCGTCTCTCTGGCCGACGTAATGCCCGCCTACCCGTTCATTTCGTCGGTTGGCTTAGGCATACGGAGTTCATTACCAGTCTAACATCAGACCAGATCGAGGGTTGCAGCAGTAGGGTCGACAGCACACAGAGGGGGACCCGACCGATCCTCGACATGCGCATCCCGCCCCTCTGGCCGGTTGAGCGCCCGCACACTTGTTTCATGGGTTGACTTAGGCATACGGAGTTCATTCCCGGTCTAAGCATGTGGAGTTCATTCTCAGTCTAAGATCGGACTGGACCGAGGGTTACGGCAGCACATGCTAGGCTCGGGCATGTGCTGGTGTCGCATTTTTCTTCGTCGGGGCACCATCATCGGAGCATCGCCAGAGAACCTGACCTGCAACATTGGGGTTCTGGCGATCGGGGGGCCGGGGGGGTGCACACAAGATGTGCGATGGGTGCTGGTACTTGGACCTTATATTGGCCCCCTATCCCTCATCAAACCTTGAGAACTCACACCCCCTTAAAGAGCATTTGAGATTTTACAGGTTTGCTACCAGTGGCCATTAAAGTGTCTAAAATGGGGACACTTTTTTCAAATGGTCACAAAATCTTGTACACTTCGAGTTTTTAGTTGAATTTTTTTGTGCATGCCAAAAAAAATACAAGGATGACGTCTACTAAGTTTGGGGCCAAAATTCCTTCCAAAAAAATTTTAAAAAATCTCAAACCGCAAAAAGTTTCAAAAATCATGAAAAATAGAAAACGAGTCGTCTTGCCATGAAACTTCACGTGAAGGCTTAAGGGACCATTGTATGAATTTACAAGCCATAAATATGGTATTGGCACACAGAAATATGAAGATGTGCCTAAACCCACCTACCACCCTATCGATCCACGGCTTGCACATCCTGTCTCTCTAGCCGGCGTAGTGCCCGCCCGCCTTCCAGCCCGCTCGTTTCGTCGGTTGGCTTAAGCATGCGGAGTTCATTCCCAGTCTAAGATTAGACCGGACCGAGGGATGCGACAGTAGGATCGGCAGCACGCAGAGAGGGACCCGGTCGATCCCCGGCTTCTGCATCCAGCCCCTCTGGCCGGCTGAGCGCCCGCACGCTCGTTTCGTGGGTTGACTTAGGCATACAGAGTTCATTTCCAGTCTAAGCATACAGAGTTCATTCCCAATCTAAGATCGGACCAGACCGAGGGTTGCGGCAGCACATACTGGGCTTGGGCATTTGCTGGTGTCGTATTTTTCTTTGCCGGGGCACCATCACCGGAGCATCACCGGAGAACCTGACCGACGGCATTGGGGTTTCGACGATCGAGGGGCCGGGGGGTGTGTGCATGTGATGTCTGATGGGTGCTGGTACTTGGCCCTTATATTGGCCCCCTATCCCTCATCAAACCTTGAGAACTCACACCCCCTTAAAGAGCATTTGAGATTTTACAGGTTTGTTGCCAGTGGCCATTAAAGTGTCTGAAATGGGAACACTTTTGTCAAATGGTCACAAAATCTTGTACACTTTGAGTTTTTAGCTGAATTTTTTTTTGCATGCCAACAAAAATACAAGGATCACGTCTACCAAGTTTGGGGCCAAAATTCCTTCCAAAAAAATTTTAAAAAATCTCGAGCCGTAAAAAGTTTCAAAAATCGTGAAAAATGAAAATGAGTCGTCTTGCCATGAAACTTCACGTGAAGGATTAAGGGACCATTGTATGAATTTACAAGCCATAAAAATGGCATTGGCATGTAAAAATATGAAGATGTGCCTAAACCCACCTACCACCCTATCGATCCATGCCTTGCGCATCCCATCTCTCTGGCCGATGTAGTACCCGTCCGCCCGCTCGTTTCGTCGGTTGGCTTAGGCATACGGAGTTCATTCCCAATCTAAGATTGGACCAGACCGAGGGTTATGGTAGTAGGATCGGTAGCACGCAGAGGGGGACCCAGCCAATCCCCGGCATGCGCATTCCACCCCTTTCACCGGCTGAGCACGTACACGCTCATTTCGTGGGTTGACTTAGGCATACAGAGTTCATTCCTAGTCTAAGATCAGACTGGACCGAGGGTTGCGGTAGCACATGCTGGGCTCGAGCATGGGCTGGTGCCGTATTTTTCTTCGTCGGGGCACCATCGCTGGAGCATTGTCGGAGAACTTGACCGACGGCATTGGGGTTCCGGCGATCGGGGGGGCCGGGGGGTGTACGCACATGATGTCCGATGGGTGCTGGTACTTGGCCCTTATATTGGCCCCCTATCACTCATCAAACCTCGAGACCTCACACCCCTTTAAAGAGCATTTGAGATTTTACAGGTTTGTTGCCAGTAGCTATTAAAGTGTCTAAAATGGGGACACTTTTTTCAAATGGTCACAAAATCTTGTACACTTCGAGTTTTTAGCTGAATTTTTTTGTGCATGCCAACAAAAATACAAGGATCATGTCTACCAAGTTTGGAGATAAAACTCATTCTGAAAAAATTTTAAAAAATCCTGAACCCCAAAAAGTTTTGATAATCATGAAAAATAGAAAATGAGTCGTCTTGCCATGAAACTTCATGTGAATACTTAAGGGACCATTGTATGAATTTACAAGCCATAAAAATGGCATTGGCACGCAAAAATATAAGATGTGCCTAAACCCACCTACCACTCTATCGATCCACGGCTTGCGCATCCCGTCTCTCTGGCCGACGTAATGCCCGCCCGCCCGTTCATTTCGTCATTTAGCTTAGGCATACGGAGTTCATTCCCAGTCTAAGATTGGATTGGGCCGAGGGTTACGGCAGCAGGATCGACAGCACGTAGAGGAGGACCCGATCAATCCCCAGTATGCGTATCCCGCCCCTCTGGCCGACTGAGCGCCTGCACGTATTTTTTTTCACCGGGGCACCATCACTGGAGCATCGTCGGAGAACCTGACCGACGGCATTGGGGCTCCGATGATCGGGGGGCCGGGGGGTGTGCGCACATGATGTCTGATGGGTGCTGGTACTTGGCCCTTATATTGGCCCCCATCTCTCATCAAATCTCGAGAACTCACACCCCCTTAAAGAGCGTTTGAGATTTTACAGGTTTGTTGCCAGTAGCCATTAAAGTGTCTGAAATGGGGACACTTTTTTTAAATGGTCACAAAATCTTGTACACTTCGAGTTTTTAGCTGAATTTTTTTGTGCATGCCAACAAAATACGAGGATCACGTGTACCAAGTTTGGGGCCAAAACTCCTTCCGACATAATTTTCAAAAATCTCGAACCATAAAAAGTTTTGAAAATCATGAAAAATAGAAAATGAGTCGTCTTGCCATGAAACTGCGCGTGACGGCTTAAGGGACCATTGTATGAATTTACAAGCCATAAAAATGGCATTGGCATGCAAAAATATGAAGATGTGCCTAAACCCACCAAGCAACTATCGATCCACGGCTTGTGCATCCCGTCTCTCTGGCCGACGTAGTGCCCGCCCGCCCGTCCGCCCGCTTGTTTCATCGGTTGGCTTAGGCATACGGAGTTCATTCCCAGTCTAAGATCTGACCAGACTGAGGGTTACGACAGCAGGATTGGTAGCACGCAGAGGGGGACCCGGCCGATCCCCGGCTTGCGCATCCCACCCCACTGGCCGGCTTAGCGCCCATACGCTTGATTCGCGGGTTAACTTAGTTATACAGAGTTCATTCCCAGTCTAAGGATACGGAGTTCATTCCCAGTCTAAGATTGGACTAGATTGAGGGTTGGGGTAGCACATGTTGGGCTCGGGCATGTGCTGTTGCCGTATTTTTCTTCGTCGGGGCACCATCATCGGAGCATCATCAGAGAACCTGACCGATCGCATTGGGGTTCCGACGATCGGGGGGGCCGGGGGGGTGTGTGCACATGATGTGCGATGGGTGCTGGTACTTGGCCCTTATATTGGCCCCCTATCCCTCATTAAACCTCGAGAACTCACACCCCCTTAAAGAGCATTTGAGATTTTACAGGTTTGCTACCTGTAGCCATTAAAGTGTCTGAAATGGGGACACTTTTTTCAAATGGTCACAAAATCTTGTACGCTTCGAGTTTTTAGCTGAATGTTTTATGCATGCCAACAAAAATACAAGGATCACGTCCACCAAACTTAGGGCCAAAACTCCTTTCAAAAAAATTTTAAAAATTCCCGAACTGTAAAAAGTTTCAAAAATCATGAGAAATAGAAAACGAGTCATCTTGCCATGAAACTTCACGTGAACGCTTAAGGAACCATTGTATGAATTTACAAGCCATAAAAATGGCATTGGCATATAGAAATATGAAGATGTGCCTAAACCCACCTACCACCCTATCGATCCACAGCTTGCGCATCCCGTCTCTCTAGCCGGCGTGGTGCCCACCCGCCCGCCCGTTCGTTTCATCGATTGGCTTAGGCATACGGAGTTCATTCTTAGTCTAAGATCAGACTAGATCAAGAGTTGCGACAGCATGCAGAGGGGGACCCGACCGATCCCCGGGATGCATGCTCGTTTCGTGGGTTGACTTAGGCATACAGAGTTCATTCCCAGTCTAAGCATACGGAGTTAATTCCCAGTCTAAGATTGGATCAGAACGAGGGTTACGCCAGCACATGCTGGGCTCGGGCATGTGCTGGTGCCACATTTTTCTTCGTCAAGGCACCATTGTCGGAGCATCGCTAGAGAACCTGACCGGCGACATTGGTGTTCTGGCGATCGGGGGGGTGTGCGCACATAATGTGCGATGGGTGCTGGTACTTGGCCCTTATATTAGCCCCCTATCCCTCATCAAACCTCGAGAACTCACACCCCCTTAAAGAGCATTTGAGATTTTACAAGTTTGCTGCCAGTAGCCATTAAAGTGTCTGAAATGGGGACACTTTTTTCAAATGTCACAAAATCTTGTACACTCCGAGTTTTTAGCTAAATTTTTTTGAGCATGCCAAAAAAAATACAGGGATCACGTCTACCAAGTTTGGGGCTAAAATTCCTTCCGAAAAAATTTTAAAAAATCTGGAACCGCAAAAAGTTTCAAAAATTGTGAAAAATAGAAAATGAGTCGTCTTGCCATGAAACTTCACGTGAAGGCTTAAGGGACCATTGTATGAATTTACAAGCCATAAAAATGGCATTGGGAGACAGAAATATGAAGATGTCCCTAAACCCACCTACCACTCTATCGATCAACGGCTTGCGCATCCCGTCTCTCTGGCCGGCGTAGTACCCGTCCGTCCACCCGCCCATTCGTTTCGTCGGTTGGCTTCGGCATACGGAGTTCATTTCCAATCTAAGATCAGACCAAATTGAGGGTTGCAGCAGCAGGATCGACAACACGTAGAGGGGGCTCAGTCTCTCCCCAGCTTGCACATCTCGCCCCTCTGGCCAGCTGAGCACCCGTACGCTCGTTTCGTGGGTTGATTTAGGCATACGGCGTTCATTCCCTATCTAAGCATACGAAGTTCATTCCCAGTCTAAGATCGGACCGGACCGAGGGATGCGACAGCACATGCTAGGCTCGAGCATGTGCTGGTGCCGCATTTTTCTTTGTCGGGGCTCCATCGCCGGAGAACCTGACCGACGACATTGGGGTTCCGACGATTGGGGGGGCCGGGGGTGTGCGCACATGATGTGCGATGGGTGCTGGTACTTGGCCCTTATATTAGCCCCTATCCCTCATCAAACCTTGAGAACTCACACCCCCTTAAAGAGCATTTGGCATTTTACAGGTTTGCTGCCAGTAGCCATTAAAGTGTCTCTAATGGGGACACTTTTTTCAAATGGTCACAAAATCTTGTACACTTCGAGTTTTTAGTTGAATTTTTTTGCGCATGCCAACAAAAATACAAGGATCACATCTACCAAGTTTGGGGCCAAAAATCCTTCCAAAAAAATTTTAAAAAATTCCGAACCTTAAAAAGATTCAAAAATCATGAAAAATAGAAAAAGAGTAGTCTTACCAGGAAACTTCACGTGAAGGCTTAAGGGACCATTGTATGAATTTACAAGCCATAAAATGGGCATTGGGACGCTGAAATATGAAGATGTGCCTAAACCCGCCTACCACCCTATCGATCTACGGCTTGCGCATCCCGTCTCTCTGGCCAGCGTAGTGCCCGCCCGCCCGCCTGCTCGTTTCGTCAGTTGGCTTAGGCGTACAGAGTTCATTCCCAGTCTAAGATCGGACCAGACTGAGGGTTACGACAGCATATGCTGGGCTCGGGCATGTGCTGGTGCTACATGTTTCTTCGTCGGGGCACCATCGCCGGAGAATCACCGAAGAACCTAACCGACGGCATTGGGGTTCTGATGATCGGGGGGCCGGGGGGTGTGCGCACATGATGTGCGATGGGTGCTGGTACTTAGCCCTTATATTGCCCCCTATCCCTCATCAAACCTCAACAACTCACACCCCCTTAAAGAGCATTTAAGATTTTACAGGTTTGCTGCCAGTAGCCATTAAAGTGTCTGAAATGGGGACACTTTTTTCAAATGGTGACAAAATCTTGTACTCTTCAGGTTTTTAGCTGAAGTTTTTTGTGCATGCCAACAAAAATACAAGGATCATGTCTACCAAGTTTGGGGCCAGAAACCCTTCCGAAAAAATTTTAAAAAATCCTAAACCGCAAAAAGTTTCAAAAATCATGAAAAATAGAAAATGAGTCGTCTTGCCATGAAACTTTACGTGAAGGCTTACGGGACCATTGTATGAATTTACAAGCCATAAAAATGGCATTGGCATGCAGAAATTTAAAGATGTGCCTAAACCCACCTACCACCCTATCAATCCACGGCTTGCACATCCTGTCTCTCTGGCCAGCGTAATGCCCACCCGCCTGCCCACTCATTTCATTGGTTGGCTTAGGCATACGGAGTTCATTCCCAGTCTAAGATCAGACAAGGCAGCACGTAGAGAGGGACCCGGCCGATCCTCGGCTTGCGCATCCCGCCCCTCTGGCCGGCTGAACGCCCGCACGCTCGTTTCGTGGGTTGACTTAGGCATACGAAGTTCATTCCCAATCTAAGCATACGAAGTTAATTGCCAGTCTAAGATCGGTCCAGATCGAGGGTTGCGGCAGCACATGCTGGGCTCGGGCATGTGCTGGTGCCATATTTTTCTTCGTCGGGGCACCATCATCGGAGCATTGCCGGAGAACCTGACCGGCGGCATTGTGGTTCCGGTGATTGGGGGGCCGGTGGGGGTATGCGCACATGATGTACGATGGGTGCTGGTACATAGCGCTTATATTGGCCCCCTATCCCTCATCAAACCTCGAGAACTCACACCCCCTTAAAGAGCATTTGAGATTTTACGGGTTTGCTGCCAGTAGCCATTAAAGTGTCTGAAATAGGGACACTTTTTTTAAATGGTCACAAAATCTTGTACACTTTGAGTTTTTAGTTGAATGTTTTTGTGCATGCCAAAAGAAATACAAGGATCACGTCTACCAAGTTTGGGGCCAAAACTCCTTCCAAAAAAATTTTAAAAAATCCCAAACAGCAAAAAGTTTTGAAAATCGTGAAAAATAGAAAACGAGTCGTCTTGCCATGAAGCTTCACGTGAAGGCTTAAGGGACCATTGTATGAATTTACAAGCCATAAAAATGGCATTGGCATGCAGAAATATGAAGATGTGCCTAAACCCACCTACCACCCTATCGATCCATGGCTTGCACATCCCGTCTCTCTAGCCGGAGCATTGCCTGGCCGCCCGCCCGTCCGCTCGTTTCGTCGGTTCGCTTAGGCATAGGGAGTTCATTCCTAGTCTAAGATTGGACCGGACTGAGGGTTGCGGTAGCACATGCTGGGCTCGGGCATGTGCTTGTGCCGTATTTTTCTTAATCGGGGCACCATCGTCGGAACATCGTCGGAGAACCTGACCGGCGGCTTTGGGGTTCCGATGATCGGGGGGCCGGGGGGTGTGCGCACATGATGTGTGATGGGTGCTGGTACTTGACCCTTATATTGGCCCCCTATCCCTCATCAAATCTCGAGAACTCACACCCCCTCAAAGAGCATTTGAGATTTTACAAGTTTGCTGCCAGTAGCCATTAAAGTGTCTTAAATGAGGACACTTTTTTCAAATGGTCACAAAATCTTGTACACTTCGAGTTTTTAGCTGAATTTTTTTGTGCATGCCAACAAAAAATACAAGGATCATGTCTACCAAGTTTGGGGCCAAAAATCCTTCCGAAAAAATTTTAAAAAATCCCAAACCGCAAAAAGTTTCAAAAATCATGAAAAATAGAAAACGAGTCGTCTTGCCACGAAGCTTCACGTGAAGGCTTAAGGGACCTTTGTACGAATTTACAAGCCATAAAAATGCCATTGGAATGCAGAAATATGAAGATGTGCCTAAACCCACCTACCAAGCCTATCGATCCACGGCCTGCGCATCCCGTCTCTCTGGCCGACAAAGTGCCCGCCCGCTCGCTCGTTTCGTTGGTTGGCTTAGGCATACGGGTTCATTCCCAGTCTAAGATCAATCGGACTGAGGGTTACGGCAGCAGGATCAGCAGCACGTAGAGGGGGACCCAACCGATCCCCGGCTTGAGCATCCCGCCCCTCTGGCCAGCTGAGCGCCCGCACACTCATTTCATGCGTTGACTTAGGCGTACAGAGTTCATTCCCAGTCTAAGCATACGGAGTTCATTCCCTATCTAAGATCGACCAGACCGAGGGTTGCGGCAGCACATGCTGGGCTCGGTCATGTGCTGGTGTCGGATTTTTCTTCGTTGGGGCACCATCGCCGGAGCATCGCCGGAGAACCTGACCAGTTGCATTGGTGTTCTGGCGATCTGGGGGGCCGGGGGGTGTGCGCACATGATGTGCGATGGATGCTGGTACTTGGCCCTTATGTTGGCCCCCTATCCCTCATCAAAGCTCGAGAACTCACACCCCCTTAAAGAGCATTTGAGATTTTACAGGTTTGCTGCCAGTAGCCATTCAAGTGTCTGAAATGGGGACACTTTTTTCAAATGGTCACAAAATCTTGTACACTTCGAGTTTTTAGCTGAATTTTTTTATGCATACCAATAAAAATACAAGGATCACGTCTGCCAAGTTTGGGGTCAAAACCCTTTCCAAAAAAATTTAAAAAAATCTCGAACCGTAAAAAGTTTCAAAAATCATGAAAAATAAAAAACGAGTCGTCTAGCCATGAAACTTCACGTGAAGGCTTAAGGGATCATTGTATGAATTTACAAGCCATAAAAATGGCATTGGCACACAGAAATATGAAGATGTGCCTAAACCCACCTACCATCCTATCGATCCACGGCTTGCGCATCTCGTCTCTCTGGCCGGCGTAGTGCTTGCCCGCCCGCTGGCTCGTTTCGTCGGTTGGCTTAGGCATACGCAGTTAATTCCTAGTCTAAGATCGAACTGGACCAAGGGTTGCAGTAGCAGGATTGACAGCATGCAGAGGGGTACCCGATCGATCCCCGATTTACGCATCCCGCCCCTTTGGCCGACTGAGCGCTCGCACGCTCGTTTCGTGGCTTGATTTAGGCATACGGAGTTCATTCCCAGCCTAAGCGTACAGAGTTCATTCCCAGTCTAAGTTCAGATCAGACTGAGGGTTACGGCAGCACATGCTGGGCTCAAGCATGTGCTAGTGCCGTATTTTTCTTCGCCGGGGCACCATCGTCTGATGGCATTAGGGTTCCGACGATCGAGGGGGTCGGGGGGTGTGTGCGCACATGATGCGCGATGGGTGCTAGTACTTGGCCTTTATATTGGCCCCCTATCCCTCATCAAACCTGGAGAACTCACACCCCCTTAAAGAGCATTTGAGATTTTACAGGTTTGCTGCCAATAGCCACAAAAGTGTTCGAAATGGGGACATTTTTTTCATATAGTCACAAAATCTTGTACACTTCGAGTTTTTAGCTGAATTTTTTTGTGCATGCAAAGAGAAATACAAGGATCACGTCTACCAAGTTTGGGGCCAAAACTCCCTCCAAAGAAATTTTAAAAAATCTTGAACAGCAAAAAGTTTCAAAAATCGTGAAAAATAGAAAACGAGTCGTCTTGCTATGAAACTTCACGTGAAGGCTTAAGGGACCATTGTATGAATTTACAAGCCATAAATATGGCATTGGCATGCAGAAATATGAAGATGTGCCTAAACCCACCTACCACCCTATTGATCCACAGCTTGTGCATCCCGTCTCTCTGGCCAGCGTTGTGCCCAACCGCCCGCTCGCCCGCTCGTTTCATCAATTAGCTTAGGCATACGGAGTTCATTCCCAGCCTAAGATTGGAGCGGACCGAGGGTTGCAGTAGTAGGATCGGCAGCACATAGAGGGGGACCCAGCCGGTCCCTGGCATGCACATCCTACCCCTCTAACCGACTAAGCGCCCACACGCTCGTTTCATTGGCTGACTTAGGCATACGGAGTTCATTTCAAATCTAAGATCAGACCGTACCGAGGGTTGCCGCAGCTCATGCTGGGCTCAGGCATGTGCTGGTGCCGTATTTTTCTTCGTCGGGGTGCCATCGCCAGAGCATCATCGGAGAGCCTGACCGGCGGCATTGGGGTTTCGATGATCGGGGGGGCCAGGGGGTGTGCGCACGTGATGTGCGATGGGTGCTGGTACTTGGCCCTTATATTGGCCCCCTATCCCTCATCAAACCTCGAGAACTCACACTCCCTTAAAGAGCATTTGAGATTTTACAGGTTTGTTACCAGTAGCCATTAAAGTGTCTGAAATGGGGACACCTTTTTCAAATGGTCACAAAATCTTGTACACTTCGAGTTTTTAGCTGACTTTTTTTGTGCATGCCAATAAAAATACAAGGATCACGTCTACCAAGTTTGGGGCCAAAAGTCCTTCCGAACAAATTTTAAAAAAACTCGAACAGCAAAAATTTCGAAAAATCATGAAAAATAGAAAACGAGTCGTCTTGCCGTGAAACTTGACGTGAAGGCTTAAGGGACCATTGTATGAATTTACAAGCCATAAAAATGGCATTGGCATGCAGAAATATGAAGATCTGCCTAAAGCCACCTACCACCCTATCGATCCACGGCTTGCGCATCCCGTCTCTCTGGCCGACGAAGTGCCCGCCCGCCCGTCCCCATGCTCGTTTCGTCAGTTGGCTTAGGCATACGGAGTTCATTCCTAGTCTAAGATCGGATCGGACCGAGGGTTGCGGCAGCACATGCTTGGCTCGGGCATGTGCTGGTGCCACATTTTTCTTCGTCGCGACACCATCGTAGGAGCATCGCCCGAGAACCTGACCGATCGCATTGGGGTTCTGACGATCGGGGGGGCCGGGGGAGTGCGCACATGATTTGTGATTGGTGCTGGTACTTGGCCTTTATATTGGCCCCCTATCCCTCATCAAACCTCGAGAACTCACACCCCTTAAAGAGCATTTGAGATTTTATAGGTTTGCTGCCAGTAGCCATTAAAGTGTATGAAATGGGGACACTTTTTTCAAATGGTCACAAAATCTTGTACACTTCGAGTTTTTAGCTGAATGTTTTTATGGATGGGAACAAAAATACAAGGATCACATCTACCAAGTTTGGGGCAAAAAATCCTTCCGAAAAAATTTTAAAAAATCTCGAACCGTAAAAAGTTTCAAAAATCATGAAAAATAAAAAACGAGTCGTCTTGCCATGAAACTTCACGTGAAGGCTTAAGTGACCGTTGTATGAATTTACAAGCCATAAAAATGGCATTGGCACGCAGAAATATGAATATGTGGCTAAACCCACCTACCACCCTATCGATCCACGACTTATGCATCTCGTCTCTCTGGCCGGTGTAGTGCCCGCCCATCCGCCCGCCCGCTCGTTTCGTCGGTTGTCTTAGGCATACGGGGTTCATTCCCAGTCTAAGATCAGACTGGACCGAGGGTTACGGCAGCAGGATTGACAGCATGCAGAGGGGGACCCGGTCGATCCCTGGCTTGCGCATCCCGCCCCTCTGCCCGGCTGAGCGCCCACACGCTCGTTTCGTGGGTTGACTTAGGCATACGGAGTTCATTCCCAGTCTAAGCATACGGAGTTCATTCCCAGTCTAAGATCAGACCGGATCGAGGGTTACGGCAGCACATGTTGGGCTTGGGCATGTGCTGGTGCCGCATTTTTCTTCGTCGGGGAACCATCGTCGGAACATCGTCGAAGAACCTGACCGACGGCATTGAAGTTCCGGTGATCGGGGGGGGCCAGGGGGTGTGCGCACATGATGTACGATGGGTGCTAGTACTTGGCCCTTATATTGGCCCTCTATCCCTCATCAAAACTCGAGAACTCACACCCCCTTAAAGAGCATTTCAGATTTTACAGGTTTACTGCCGGTATTCATTAAAGTGTCTGAAATGGGGACACTTTTTTCGAATGGTCAATAGCCATTAAAGTGTTTGAAATGGGGACACTTTTTTCAAATGATCACAAAATCTTGTACACTTCGAGTTTTTAGCTGACTTTTTTTGGCCATAACAAAAAAAATACAAGGATCACGTCTACCAGGTTTGGGGCCAAAACTCCTTCCGAAAAAATTTTAAAAAATCTCGAACCGCAAAAAGTTTCAAAAATCGTGAAAAATAGAAAACGAGTCGTGTTGTCATGAAACTTCACGTGAAGGCTTAAGGGACCATTGTATGAATTTACAAGCCATAAAATAGCATTGGCACGTAGAAATATGAAGATGTGCCTAAACCCACCTACCACCCTACCGATCCACGACTTACACATCCCGTCTCTCTGGTCGGCATAGTGCTCGCCCGTCCGCCCGCACGCTCGTTTCGTCGTCCGCCCGCACGCTCGTTTCGTCGGTTGGCTTAGCCATACGGTGTTCATTCCCAGTCTAAGATCAGACCAGACCGAGTGTTGCGATAGCAGGATCGACAACACACAGAGGGGGACCCGACCGATCCTCAGCTTGCGCATCCTGCCATTCTGGCCGGCTGAGCGCCCACACGCTCGTTTCGTGGGTTGACTTAGGCATACGGAGTTCATTCCCAGTCTAAGCATATAGAGTTCATTCCCAGTCTAAGATCGGATCGAATCGAGGGTTCCGACAGCACATGCTGGGCTCGGGCATGTGCTGGTGCCGCATTTTTCTTCACTGGGGCACCATCTCTAGAGAACCTGACTCGCGACATTAGGGTTTCGACGATCGGGGGGGTCGGGGGTGTGCGTACATGATGTGCGATGGGTGCTGGTACTTGGCCACTATATTGGCCCCCTATCCCTCATCAAACCTAGAGAACTCACACCCCCTTAAAGAGCATTTGAGATTTTACAATTTTGCTACCAGTAGCCATTAAAGTGTCTGAAATGGGGACACTTTTTGAAATGGTCACAAAATTTTGTACACTTTGAGTTTTTAGCTGAATTCTTTTATGCATGCCAAAAAAAATACAAGGATCACGTCTACCAAGTTTGGGGCCAAAACTCCTTCCGAAAAAATTTTAAAAAATCTCGAACCGCAAAAAGTTTCAAAAATCATGAAAAATAGAAAACGAGTCGTGTTGTCATGAAACTTCACGTGAAGGCTTAAGGGACCATTGTATGAATTTACAAGCCATAAAAATGGCATTGGCATGCAGAAATATGAAGATGTGCCTAAACCCACCTACTACCCTATCGATCCACGGCTTGCGCATCCCGTCTCTCTGGCCGACGTAGTGCCCGCCCGCCCGCCAGCCCGCCAGCCCACCCGCTCGTTTCATCGGTTGGCTTAGGCATATAGAGTTCATTCCCAGTCTAAGATCAGATCAAACCGAGGGTTCCGACAGCACATGCTTGGCTCGGGCATGTGCTCAGCAGCAGATCTCGTCTCACCTGACCGCTCGATCGTCTCATCGGTTGGCATAAGCATACGGAGTTTATTCCCAGTCTAACATCGGACCGGACTGAGGGTTACGGTAGCAAGATCGACAGCATACAGAGGGGGACCCGACCGATCCCCGGCTTGCGCATCACTTTTCTTTGGCTGACCGAGCGCCCGTACGCTCGTTTCATGGGTTAACTTAGGCATACCGAGTTCATTCCCAGTCTAAGATCAGATCAGACCAGACCGAGGGTTGTGGCAGCCCATGCTGGGCTCAGGCATGCGCTGGTGCCACATTCTTCTTCTCAAGGCCACCATTGTCGGAGCATCGCCGGAGAACCTGACCGACGGCTTTTCGATTTCGACGATCAGGGGTGCCGGGGGGGGTGTGCGCACATGATGTGCGATGGGTGCTGGCAGTTGGCCCTTATATTGGCCCCCTATCCCTCATCAAACCTCGAGAACTCACACCCCCTTAAAGAGCATTTAAGATTTTACAGGTTTGCTGCCAGTAGCCATTAAAGTGTCTGAAATGGGAACACTTTTTTCAAATGGTCACAAAATCTTGTACACTTTGATTTTTTAGCTGAATTTTTTTTTGCATGCTAACAAAAATACAAGCCATGAAACTGAGTCGTCTTGCCATGAAACTTCACGTGAAAGCTTAAGGGACCACTGTATGAATTTACAAGACATAAAAATTGCATTGGCAGGCAAAAATATGAATTGTGCCTAAACCCACCTACCACCCTATCGATCCACGGCTTGCGCATCCCGTCATTTTGGCCAGCGTAGTGCCCGCCCACCTGCCCGCTCGCTCGTTTTGTCGATTTGCTTAGTCATACGGAGTTCATTCCCAGTCTAAGATCGGATCAGACTGAGGGTTACGGTAGTACATGCTAGGCTCGGGCATGTGCTGGTGCCGTATTTTTCTTCACCAGGGCACCATCGCCGGAGCATCGCTGGAGAACCTGACCGGCGGCATTGGGGTTCCGACGATCGAGGGGGCCGGGGGGTGCGCACATGATGTACGATGGGTGCTGGTACTTGGCCCTTATATCGGCCCCCTATCCCTCATCAAACCTCAAGAACTCACACCCCCTTAAAGAGCGTTTGAGATTTTACACGTTTACTGCTAGTAGCCAATAAAGTGTCTAAATGGGGACACTTTTTTCAAATGGTCACAAAATCTTGTACACCTCAAGTTTTTAGCTGAATTTTTTTGGGCATGCCAACAAACGTACAAGGATTACGTCTACCAAGTTTGGGGCCAAAACTCCTTCCAAAAAAATTTTAAAAAATCTCAAACCGCAAAACATTTTAAAAATCGTGAAAAAGAGAAAACGAGTCGTCTTGCCATGAAACTTCACGTGAAGGCTTAAGGGACCATTGTATGAATTTACAAGCCATAAAAATGGCATTGGCATGCAGAAATATGAAGATGTGCCTAAACCCACCTACTACCCTATCGATCCACGGCTTGCGCATCCCGTCTCTCTGGCCGACGTAGTGCCCGCCCGCCCTCCCGCTCATTTCGTCGGTTGGCTTAGGCATACAGAGTTCATTCCCAGTCTAAGATCGAACTTGGACTGAGGGTTGTAGCAGCAAGACTGACAGCTCACAGAGGGGGACCCGATCGATATTCGACTTACGCATTCCGCCCCTCTGGTCGGCTGAGCAATCGCACGCTCGTTTCGTGGGTTGACTTAGGCATACGGAGTTCATTCCCAGTCTAAGCATACGTAGTTCATTCCCAGTCTAAGCATACGTAGTTCATTCCGAGTCTAAGATCAGCCGGACCGAGGGTTGCGGCAGCACATGCTGGGCTCGGGCATGTGCTGGTGCCACATTTTTCTTCACTGGGGCACCAACGCCGGAGCAACGCCGGAGAACCTGACCGGCGGCATTAGGGTTTCGACGATCGCGGTGGTCCGGGGGGGCGCACGCATGATGTGCGATGGGTGTTGGTACTTGGCCCTTATATTGGCCCCCTATCCCTCATCAAACCTTGAGAACTCACACTCCCTTAAAGAGCGTTTGAGATTTTACAGGTTTGCTGCGAGTCGCCATTAAAGTGTCTGAAATGGGGACACTTTTTTCAAATGGTCACAAAATCTTGTACACTTCGAGTTTTTAGCTGAATTTTTTGTGCATGCCAACAAAAATACAAGGATCACGTCTACCAGGTTTGGGGCTAAAAGTCCTTCAGAAAAAATTTTAAAAAATCTCGAACCGTAAAAAGTTTTGAAAATCTTGAAAAATAGAAAATGAGTCGTCTTGCCATGAAACTTCTCATGAAGGCTTAAAGGACCATTATATGAATTTACAAGCCATAAAAATGGCATTGGCACGCAAAAATATGACGATTTGTCTAGACCCACCTACCACGCTATCGATCCACGGCTTGTGCATCCCGTCTCTCTGGCCGGCGTAAGGACCGTTCGCCCGCTCGCCGCTCATTTTGTCGGTTGGCTTAGGCATACAGAGTTCATTCCCAGTCTAAGATCAAATCGGACCAAGGGTTGCAGCAGCAGGATTGACGGCACGTAGAGGGGGAGCCGATTGATCCCCGGCTTGCGTATCCCGCCCCTCTAGCCGGCTGAGCGCCCGCACGCTCGTTTCGTGGGTTAACTTACGCATTTGGAGTTCATTGCCAGTCTAAGCATACGGAGTTCATTCCCAGTCTAAGATCGAAGCGGACCGAGGGTTGCGGCAGCACATGCTGGGCTTGGGCATGTGCTGGAGCCGTATTTTTCTTCGTCGGGGCACCATCGTCGGAGCGTCACGGGAGAACCTGACCGGCGGCATTAGGGTTCCGACGATCTGGGGGGCCGGGGGGGTGTGCGCGTATGATGTGTGATGGGTGCTGGTACTTGGCCCTTATATTGGCCCCCTATCCCTCATCAAACCTTGACAACTCACACCCCTTTAAAGAGCTTTTGAGATTTTACAGGTTTGCTGCCAGTAGCCATTAAAGTGTCTGAAATGGGGACACTTTTTTCAAATGGTCACAAAATCTTGTACACTTCGAGTTTTTAGCTGAATTTTTTTGGGCATGCCAACAAACGTACAAGGATTATGTCTACCAAGTTCGGGGCCAAAACTCCTTCCAAAAAATTTTAAAAAAAATCTCAAACCGCAAAAAGTTTCAAAAATTATGAAAAATAG
Source organism: Durio zibethinus (assembly GCF_002303985.1). The sequence goes on along the minus strand of NW_019167926.1, from coordinate 18,832,297 downwards.
AAAACGAGTCGTCTTGCCATGAAACTTCACGTGAAGTCTTAAGGGACCATTGTATGAATTTACAAGCCATAAAAATGGCATTGGCATGCAGAAATATGAAGATGTGCCTAAACCCACCTACCACCCTTTCGATCCACGGCTTGCGTAGCCCGTCTCTCTGGCCGGCGTAGTGCCCGCCTGCCCGCCCGCTCGTTTCATCAGTTGGATTAGGCATACGGAGTTCATTGCTAGTCTAAGATTGGATCAGACTGAGGGTTATGGCTGCAGGATTGACAGCATGTAGAGGGGGACCCGGCCGATCCCCGGCTTGCGCATCCCGCCCCTCTGGCCGTGATCACCCGCACGCTTATTTTGTGAGTTGACTTAGGCATACAACGTTCATTCCCAGTCTAAGCATACGAAGTTCATTCCCAGTGTAAGATCAGACCAGACCAGACCGAGGGTTGTGACGGCACATGCTGGGCTTGGGCATGTGCTGGTGCCGTATTTTTCTTCGTCAGGGCACCATCGCCAGATCATCGTCGGAGAACCTGACCGGCGGCATTAGGGTTCCGACGATTGGGGGGGCCGGGGGGTGTGTGCAAATGATGTGCAATGGGTGCTGGTACTTGGCCCTTATATTGGCCCCCTATCCCTCATATTTAACCTCAAGAACTGATACCCCCTTAATGAGCATTTGAGATTTTACAGGTTTGCTGCCAGTGGCCATTAAAGTGTCTGAAATGGGGACACATTTTTCAAGTGGTCACAAAATCTTGTACACTTCGATTTTTTAGGTGAATTTTTTTGTACATGCCAAAAAAAATAAAAGGATCATGTCTACCAAGTTCGGGGCCAAAAATCCTTCCAAAAAAATTTTAAAAAATCCCGAATCGTAAAAAGTTTTGAAAATCGTGAAAAATAGAAAACGAGTCGTCTTGCCATGAAACTTCACGTGAAGGCTTAAGGGACCATTGTATGAATTTACAAGCCATAAAAATGGCATTGGCATGCGGAAATATGAAGATGTGCCTAAACCCACTTACCACCCTATCGATCCATGGCTTGCGCATCCCGTCTCTCTGGCCGGCGTAGTGCTCGCCCGCTCGTTTCGTCGGTTGGCTTAGGCATACGGAGTTTATTCCCAGTCTAAGATCAGACCGGACCGAGGGTTGTGGCAGCAAGATCGACAGCACGCAGAGGGGGACCCGACCGATCCCTCGCTTGCGCATCCCGCCCCTCTGGCCCGTTGAGCACCCGTACGCTCGTTTTGTGGGTTGACTTAGGCATACGGAGTTCATTCCCAATCTAAGCATTTGGAGTTCATTCCCAGTCTAAGATCGGACCGGACCGAGGGTTGCGACAGCACATGCTGGGCTTGGGCATGTGCTGGTGCCGTATTTTTCTTCGTCGGGGCACCATCGCCGGAGCATCGTCGGAGAACCTGACCGGTGGCATTAGGCTTTTGGTGATCGGGGGGGCCGGGGGGTTATGCGCACATGATTGCGATGGGTGCTGGTATGTGGCCCTTTTACTGGCCCCCTATCCCTCATCAAAAATCGTGAAAAATAGAAAACGAGTCGTCTTGCCATTAAACTTCACATGAAGGCTTAAGGGACTATTGTATGAATTTACAAGCCATAAAAATGGCATTGGCACGTAGAAATATGAAGATTTGCCTAAACGTACCTACCACCCTATCGATCCACGGCTTGCGCATCCCGCCTCTCTGGCCGACGTAGTGCCTGCCCGCCTGCCCGCCCGCCCGCCCGCTCGTTTCATCGGTTGGCTTAGGCATACGGAGTTCATTCCCAGTCTAAGATCGGACCGAACCAAGGGTTGTGGCAGCAGGATCGGTAGCACGCAGAGGGGGACGCGGTCGATCCCCGGCTCGCGCATCCCGCCCCTATGGCCGGTTGAGTGTTGGCACGCACGTTTCGTGTGCTGACTTAGGCATACGGAGTTCATTCCCAGTCTAAGCATACGGAGTTCATTCCCAGTCTAAGATCGGACCAGACCGAGGGTTGCGGCAGCACATGCTACGCTCGGGCATGTGCTGGTGCCGTATTTTTCTTCGCCAGGGCACCATCGTCGAAGAACCTGACCGGTGGCATTGGGGTTCCGGCGATCGGAGGGGCTAGGGGGTGTGCGCACATGATGTGCGATGGGTGCTGGTACTTGGCCCTTATATTGCCCCCTATCCCTCATCAAACCTTGAGAACTCACACCCCCTTAAAGAGCATTTGAGATTTTACAGGTTTGCTGCCAGTAGCTATTAAAGTGTCTGAAATGAGGACACTGTTTTCAAATGGTGGCCAAAATCTTGTACACTTTGAGTTTTTAGCTGTATTTTTTTGTGCATGCCAACAAAAATACAAGGATCACGTCTACCAAGTTTTAGGGTCAAAACTCCTTCCGAAAAAAATTTTAAAAAATCTAAAACCGCAAAAAGTTTCAAAAATTGTGAAAAATAGAAAACGAGTCGTCTTGCCATGAAACTTCACGTGAAGGCTTAAGGGACCATTATTTCGATTTGCAAGCCATAAAAATGGCATTGGCACATAGAAATATGAAGATTTGCCTAAACTCACCTACCACCCTATCGATCCACGACTTGTGCATCCCATCTTTCTGGCCGGCGTAGTGCCCGCCCGCCCGCCCACCCATCCGCTCGTTTCGTCGGTTGGCTTAGGCATACGGAGTTCATTCCCAGTCTAAGATCGAACCGGATCGAGGGTTGCGGCAGCAGGATCGGCAGCATGCAGAGGGGGACCCGATGGACCCCGGTTTACGCAACCCGCCCCTCTGGCCGGTTGAGTGCCCGCACGCTCGTTTCATGGGTTGACTTAGGCATACGGAGTTTATTCACAGTCTAAGCATACGAAGTTCATTCCCAATCTAAAATTGGACCAGATCGAGGGTTGCGATAGCAGGATTGGCAGCACACAGAGGGGGAGCTGATCGATCCCCGGCTTGTGCATCCCACCCCCCTCTAGCCGGCTGAGCGCCCGCAAGCTCGTTTCGTGGGTTGACTTAGGCATACGAAGTTCATTCCCAGTCTAAGCATACGAAGTTCATTCCCAGTCTAAGCATACGAAGTTCATTCCCAGTCTAAGATCAGACCAGACCGAGGGTTACAGCAGCACATGCTGGGCTCAGGCATGTGCTGGTGTCGCATTTTTCTTCACCGAGGCACCATCGTCAGAGCATCGTCGGAGAATCTTACCGACGGCATTGGGGTTCCGGCGATCGGGGGGTGTGTGCACATGATGTGTGATGGGTGCTGGTACTTGGCCCTTATATTGCCCCCTATCCCTCATCAAACCCCGAGAACTCACACCCCCTTATAGAGCATTTGAGATTTTACAGGTTTGCTGCCAGTAGCCAATAAAGTGTCTGAAATGGGGATATTTTTTTCAAATGGTCACAAAATCTTGTACACTTCGAGTTGTTAGCTGAAATTTTTTATGCATGCCAACAAAAATACAAGGATCACGTCTAATAAGTTTGGGGCCAAAACTACTTCCGAAAAAATTTAAAAAAATCTTGAACCGCAAAAAGTTTTGAAAATCATTAAAAATAGAAAACGAGTCGTCTTGCCATGAAACTTCACGTGAAGGCTTAAGGGACCACTGTATGAATTTACAAGCCATAAAAATGGCATTGGCACATAGAAATATGAAGATGTCCCTAAACCCACCTACCACCCTATCAATCCACGATTTGCGTAACCCGTCTCTCTGGCCGGCGTAGTGCCCGTTGGCCTGCCCGCCCACCTGCCCGTCCGCTCGTTTCGTTAGTTGGCTTAGGCATACGGAGTTCATTCCCAGTCTAAGATTGGACCAAATCGAGGGTTGTGGTAGCAGGATTGGTAGCACACAGAGGGGGACCCGGTCGATCCCCGGCTTGTGCATCCCGCCCCTTTGGCTAGCTGAGTGCCCGTATGCTCGTTTCGTGGGTTGACTTAGGCATACGGAGTTCATTCCCTGTCTAAACATATGGAGTTCATTCCCAGTCTAAGATCGGATCGAACTGAGGGTTGCAACAGCACATGTTGGGCTCAGCCATGTGCTGGTGCCGCATTTTTCTTCGTCGGGGCACCATCGCCGGAGCATCGCCAGAGAACCTGACCGGCGGCATTGGGGTTTCGACGATCGGGGGGGGGCGGGGTGTGCGCACATGATGTGCGATGGGTGCTGGTACTTGGCCCTTATATTGGCCCCCTATCCCTCATCAAACTCAAGAACTCACACCCCCTTAAAGAGCATTTGAGATTTTACAGGTTTGCTGCCAGTAGCCATTAAAGTGTCCGTAATGGGGACACTTTTTTCATATGGTCACAAAATCTTGTACACTGCGAGTTTTTAGTTGAATTGTTTTGTGCATGCCAACAAAAATACAAGGATCATGTCTACCAATTTTGGGGCCAAAACTCCTTCCAAAAAAATTTTAAAAAATTTCGAACCGTAAAAAGTTTTGAAAATCGTGAAAAATAGAAAACGAATCATCTTGCCAGGAAACTTTACGTGAAGGCTTAAGGGACCATTGAATGAATTTACAAGTATAAAAATGGCATTGGCACGTAGAAATATAAAGATGTGCCTAAACCCACCTACCACCCTATCGATCCACGACTTATGCATCCCGTCTCTCTAGCCGGCATAGTGCCCGCCCGCCCGCTCGTTTCGTCAGTTGGCTTAGGCATACAGAGTTCATTCCCAGTCTAGGATCGGACCAGACCGAGGTTTGCTGTAGTAGGATCGGTAGCACACAGAAGGGGACCCGGTCGATCCCTGGCTTACGGATCCCGCCCTTCTGGTCGGTTGGGCACCTCCATGCTCATTTCGTGGGTTGACTTAGGCATATGGAGATCATTCCCAATCTAAGCATACGGAGTTCATTCCCAGTCTAAGATTGGACCAGACCGAGGGTTGCGACAGCACATGCTTGGCTCGGGCATGTACTGGCGCCATATTTTTCTTCGCCGGGCCACCATCGTCGGAGCATCACCAGAGAACCTGACCGACGGCATTGGGGTTCCGGCGATCGGGGGGGCCTGGGGGTGTGCGCACATGATGTACGATGGGCGCTGAAGCTTGGCCTTTATATTGGCCCCCTATCCCTCATCAAACCTCGAGAACTCACACCCCCTTAAAGAGCATTTGACATTTTACAGGTTTGCTGCCAGTAGCCATTAAAGTATCTGAAATGGGGACACTTTTTTCAAATGGTCACAAAATCATGTACACTTCGAGTTTTTAGCTGAATTTTTAGAGCATGCCAACAAAAATACAAGGATCATGTCTACCAAGTTTGGGGGAAAAAATCCTTCCGAAAAAATTTTAAAAAATCTCGAACCTCAAAAAGTTTCAAAAATCATGAAAAATAGAAAACAAGTCGTCTTGCCACGACACTTCACGTGAAGGCTTAAGGGACCATTGTATGAATTTACAAGCCATAAAAATGGCATTGGCACGTAGAAATATAAAGATGTGCCTAATCCCACCAACCACCCTATCGATCCACGGCTTACGCATCCCGCCTCTCTGGCTGACGTAGTGCCCGCCCGCCCGCTCGTTTTGTCGGTTGGCTTACGCATACGGAGTTCATTCCCAATTTAAGATCAGTCCAGATCGAGGTTGCAGCAGTAGGATCGGCAGCATGCAGAGGGGGACCCGATCGATCCCCGACTTGCGCATCCCGCCTTTCTGGCCGATTGAGCACCCGCATGCTCGTTTCGTGGGTTGACTTAGGCATACAGAGTTCATTCCAAGTCTAAGTATACGGAGTTCATTCCCAGTCTAAGATCAGACCAGACCGAGGGTTACGACAGCACATGCTGGGCTCGGGCATGTGTTGGTGTCGCATTTTTCTTTGTCGGGCACCATCGCTGGAGCATCGCCAGATAACTTGACCAGCGGCATTGGGGTTCCGATGATCGGGGGGCCATGGGGTGTGCGCACATGATGTGCGGTGGGTGCTGGTACTTGGTACTTATATTGGCCCCCTATCCCTCATCAAACCTCAAGAACTCACAACCCCTTAAAGAGCATTTGAGAATTTACAGGTTTGCTGTCAGTAGCCTTTAAAGTGTCCGAAATTGGGACACTTTTTTCAAATGGTCGTAAAATCTTGTACACTTAGAGTTTTTAGTTGAATTTTTTTTTGCATGCCAAAAAAAATACAAGGATCATGTCTACCAAGTTTGGGGCCTTAAAAAGTTTTAAAATTTGTGAAAAATAGAAAACGAGTCGTCTTGCCATGAAACTTCACATGAAGGCTTAAGGCACCATTGTATGAATTTACAAGCCATAAAAATGGCATTGGCACGCAGAAATATGAAGATGTGCCTAAACACACCTACCACCCTATCGATCCACGGCTTGCACATCCCATCTCTCTAGCCGGCGTAGTGCCCACCCGTCCGCCCGCCCGCTCGTTTCGTCAGTTGGCTTAGGCATACGGAGTTCATTCCCAGTCTAAGATCAGACCAGACTGAGGGTTGCGGTAGCAGAATCAGCAGCACGCAGAGGGGGACCCGATCGATTCCCGTGTTGCACACCCCGCCCCTCTGGCCGGCTGAGCGCCTACACGCTCGTTTCGTGGGTTGACTTAGGCATACAGAGTTCATTCCCAGTCTAAGCGTACGTAGTTCATTACCAGTTTAAGATCGGACCGGACCGAGGGTTGCGGCAGCACATGCTGGGCTCTGGGATGTGCTGGTGCCGCATTTTTCTTCCCCGAAGCATCGCTGGAGAGCCTGACCAACGGCATTAGGGTTCTGACGATCGCGGGGCCGGGGGGGTGTGCGCACATGATGTGCGATGGGTGCTGGTACTTGGCCCTTATATTGGCCCCTTATCCCTAATCAAACCTTGAGAACTCACAGCCCCTTAAAGAGCATTTGAGATTTTACAGGTTTGCTGCCAGTAGCATTAAAGTGTCTGAAATGGGGACACTTTTTTCAAATGGTCACAAAATCCTGTACATTTCGAGTTTTTAGCTGAATTTTTTTGTGCATGCCAACCAAAATACAAGGATCACGTCTACCAAGTTTGGGGCCAAAAATCCTTTTGAAAAAATTTTAAAAAATCCCAAACCGCAAAAATTTTTCAAAATCATGAAAAATAGAAAACGAGTCGTCTTGCCATGAAACTTCACGCGAAGGCTTAAGGGACCATTGTTTGAATTTACAAGCCATAAAAATGGTATTCACACACAGAAATACGAAGATGTGCCTAAACCAACCTACCACGCTATCGATCCACGGCTTGCGCATCCCGTCTCTCTAGCTGGCGTAGTGCCGGCCTGCCCGGCCGCCCGCTCGTTTCGTCGGTTGGCTTAGGCATACGAAGTTCATTCCCAGTCTAAGTTCAGACTGGACCGAGGGTGCGACAGCAAGATCGACAGCACATGGAGGGGGACCCGATCGATCCCCGGCTTACGCATTTGGTCGGTTGAGCGCCCGCACGCTCGTTTCATGGATTGACTTAGGCATACGGAGTTCATTCCCAGTCTAAGATCGAATCAGACCGAGGGTTGCAACAGCACATGCTGGGCTCAGGCATGTGCTAGTGTCATATTTTTCTTCATCGGGGCACCATCGTCGGAGCGTCACCGGAGAACTTGACCGGCGGCATTGGGGTTCCGACGATAGGGGGGTCGGGGGAGGTGTGCGTACATGATATGCGATGGGTGCTGGTACTTGGCCCTTATATTGGCCCCCTATCCCTCATCAAACCTTGAGAACTCACACCCCCTTAAAGAGCATTTGAGATTTTACAGGTTTGCTGCCAGTAGCCATTAAAGTATCTGAAATGGGAACACTTTTTTCAAATGGTCACAAAATCTCGTACACTTCGAGTTTTGAGCTGAATTTTTTTGTGTGTGCCAATAAAAATACAAGGATCACGTGTACCAAGTTTGGTCCCAAAACACCTTCTGAAAAAATTTTAAAAAATTCTGAATCGTAAAAAGTTTTAAAAATTATGAAAAATAGAAAGCGAGTCGTCTTGCCATGAAACTTCACGTGAAGGCTTAAGGGACCATTGTATGAATTTACAAGCCATAAAAATGGCATTGGCATGCAGAAATATGAAGATGTGCTGAAACCCACCTACCACCCTATCGATCCAAGGCTTGCTCATCCCGTCTCTCTGGCCGGCGTAATACCCGCCCGCCCGTTCATTTCGTCGGTTGGCTTTGGCATACGGAGTTCATTCCTAGTCTAAGATTAGATCAGACGAGGGTTGCTACAGTAGGATCGACAGCACGCAGAAGGGGACCTGGTCGATCCTCGGCTTACGCGTCCTGCCCTTCTGGCCGGCTGAGCGCCTGCACGCTCGTTTCATGGGTTGACTTAGGCATACGGAGTTCATTCCTAGTCTAAGCATACAGAGTTCATTCCCAGTCTAAGATTGAACTAGACCGAGGGTTACGGTAGCACATGTTGGGCTCAGGCATGTGCTGGTGTCGCATTTTTCTTCGCCCGGGCACCATCATCGGAGCATCACCGGAGAACCTGACCGGCGGCATTGGCGTTCTGGCGATCGGGGGGTCGGGGGGTGTGCGCACATGATGTGTGATGGGTGCTGGTACTTGGCCCTTATATTGGCCCCCTATCCCTCATCAAACCTCAAGAACCCCTTAAAGAGCATTTGAGATTTTACAGATTTGTTGCCAGTAGCCATTAAAGTGTCTGAAATGGTGACACTTTTTTCAAATGGTCACAAAATCTTGTACACTTCGAGTTTTTAGCTTAATTTTTTTTTGCATGCCAACAAAAATACAAGGATCACGTCTACCAAGTTTGGGGCCAAAAATCCTTTCGAAAAAATTTTAAAAAATCCCGAACTGCAAAAAGTATTGAAAATCATGAAAAATAGAAAATGAGTCGTCTTGCCATGAAACTTCACGTGAAGGCTTAAGGAACCATTGTATGAATTTACAAGCCATAAAAATGGCATTGGCACGTAGAAATATGAAGATGTTCCTGAAGTCCACCTACCACTGTATCGATCCACAGCTTTCGCATCCCATCTCTCTGGTCGGCATAGTGCCTGCCCGCCCGTCTGCTCATTTTGTCGGTTGGCTTAGGCATACGGAGTTCATTCCCAGTCTAAGATTGGACTGGACCAAGGTTTATGGCAGCAGGATCGACAGTACGCAGAGAGGGACCAGGCTGATCCCTGACTTGCGCATCCCACCCCTCTGGCCGGTTGAGCGCCCGCACGCTCATTTCGTGGGTTGACTTAGGCATACGGAGTTCATTCCCAGTCTAAGCATACGAAGTTCATTCCCAGTCTAAGATCGGACTGGATCGAGGGTTACGGTGGCACATGTTGGACTCAGGCATGTGCTGATGCCACATTTTTCTTCGTCGGGGCACCATCACTGGAGCATCATCGGAGAACCTGACTGACGGCATTGGGGTTTCGATGATCAGAGGGGTCAGGAAGGGTGTACGTATGATGTGTGATGGGTGCTGGCACTTGGCCCTTATATTGACCCCCTATCCCTCATCAAACCTCTAGAACTGACACCCCCTTAAAGTGCAATTGAGATTTTACAGGTTTGCTGCCAGTAGCCAACAAAAATACAAGGATCACGTCTACCAAGTTTGGTCCCAAAACACCTTTCAAAAAAATTTTAAAAAATCCCGAACCGTAAAAAGTTTCAAAATTTGTGAAAAATAGAAAACGAGTCGTCTTGCCATGAAACTTTACGTGAAGGCTTAAGGGACCATTGTATGAATTTACAAGCCATAAAAATGGTGTTGGCACACAGAAATATAAAGATGTGCCTAAACCCACATACCACCCTATCGATCCACGACTTGCGCATCCCGTCTCTCTGGCTGGCATAGTGCCTACCCGTCCGCCCGCCCGTTCGTTTCGTCGGTTGGCTTCGGCATACGAAGTTCATTCCTAGTCTAAGATCAGACCGGACCAAGGGTTGTGGCAGCAGGATCGGCAGCACGCAGAGGGGCACCCGACCGATCCTCCGGTTACGCATCCCACCCCTCTGGCCGGCTGAGCGCCCGCACGCTCGTTTCTCGAGTTGACTTAGACATACAAGTTCATTCACGGTCTAAGCATACGGAGTCCATTCCTAGTCTAAGATCGGACCGGACCGAGGGTTACGGCAGCACATGTTGGGCTCGGGCATGTGCTGGTACTGTATTTTTCTTCGTCGAGGCACCATTGTCGGAGCATCGCCAGAGAACCTGATCGACGGCATTGGGATTCCGGCGATCGAGGGGGCCGAGAGGGGTGTGCGCACATGATGTGCGATGGGTGCTGGTACTTGGCCCATATATTGGCCTCCTATCCCTCATCAAACCTCGAGAACTCACACCCCCTTAAAGAGCATTTGAGATTTTACAGGTTTGCTGCCAGTAGCCATTAAAGTGTCTGCAATGGTGACACTTTTTTCAAATGGTCACAAAATCTTGTACACTTCGAGTTTTTAGCTTAATTTTTTTGTGCATGCCAACAAAAATACAAGGATCAAGTCTACCAAGTTTGGGGCCAAAAATCCTTCCGAAAAAATTTTAAAAAATCCTGAACCGCAAAAAGTTTTGAAAATCATGAAAAATAGAAAACGAGTCGTCTTGCCATGAAACTTCACGTGAAGGCTTAAGGAACCATTGTATGAATTTACAAGCTATAAAAATGGCATTGGCACGCAGAAATATAAAGATGTGCCTCAAGTCCACCTACCACTCTATCGATCCATGGCTTGCGCATCCCATCTCTCTGGTCGGCATAGTGCCCGCCCGCCCGCCCGCTCGTTTTATCGGTTGGCTTAGGCATACGGAGCTCATTCCCAGTCTAAGATTGGACCGGACCAAGGTTTACAGCAGCAAGATCGGCATTACGTAGAGGGGGACCAGGCCGATCCCCGGCTTGCGCATCCCACCCCTCTGGCCAGCTGAGCACCCGCACATTCATTTCGTGGGTTGACTTAGGCATACGAAGTTCATTCCCAGTCTAAGTATATGGAGTTCATTCCCAGTCTAAGATCGGACTGGACCAAGGGTTACGGTGGTGTGCGCACATGATGTGTGATGGGTGCTGGTACTTGGCCCTTATATTGGCCCCCTATCCCTCATCAAACCTCGAGAACACACACCCCCTTAAAGAGCATTTGAGATTTTACAGATTTGCTGCCAGTAGCCATTAAAGTGTCTGAAATTGGGACACTTTTTTCAAATGGTCAGAAAATCTTGTACACTTCGAGTTTTTAGCTGAATTTTTTTGTGCATGCCAAAAAAAATACAAGGATCATGTCTACCAAGTTTGGGAACAAAATTCCTTCCGAAAAATTTTAAAAAATCTCGAACCACAAAAAGTTTCGAAAGTCGTAAAAAACAGAAAACGAGTCGTCTTGCCATGAAACTTAATGTGAAGGCGTAAGGGACCATTGTATGAATTTACAAGCCATAAAAATGGCATTGGCACGTAGAAATATGAAGATGTGGCTAAACCCACCTACCACCCTATCGATTCACGGCTTGCGCATCCTGTCTCTCTGGCCGGCATAGTGCCCGCCCACCCACCCGCCCGCTCATTTCATCGGTTGGCTTAGGCATACGGAGTTCATTCCCAGTCTAAGAGTGGACTAGACAGAGGGTTGCTGCAGCAGGATCGGCAACACACAGAAAGAGACCCAGTCGATCCCCGATTTGCCCATCCTGCCCCTCTGGTCGACTGAACACCCTCACGCTCGTTTTATGTTTTGACTTAAGCATACGGAGTTCATTCCCAGTCTAAGCATACAAAGTTCATTCCCAGTCTATGATTGGACCGAACCGAGGGTTGCGACAGCAGATGCTGGGCTCGAGCATGTGCTGGTACCACATTTTTCTTCGTCGGGGCACCATCGTCGGAGCATCGTCGGAGAACCTGATCGGCGGCCTTGAGGTTCTGACGATCGGGGGGCCGGGGGGGTGTGTGCACATGATGTGCGACGGGTGCTGGTACTTGGCCCTTATATTGGTCCCCTATCCCTCATCAAACCTTGACAACTCACACCCCCTTAAAGAGCATTTGAAATTTTACAGGTTTGCTGCCAGTAGCCATTAAAGTGTCTGAAATCGGGACAGTTTTTTCAAATGGTCACAAAATCTTGTACACCTCGATTTTTTAGCAGAATTTTTTTTTGCATGCCAAAAAAAATACAAGGATCATGTCTACCAAGTTTGGGGCCAAAACTCCTTCCAAAAATAATTTTAAAAAATTTCTAACCGCAAAAAGTTTCAAAAATCATGAAAAATAGAAAACGAGTCGTCTTGCCATGAAACTTGACGTAAGGCTTAAGGGACCATTGTATGAATTTACAAGACATAAAAATGGCATTGGCATGCAGAAATATGAAGGTGTGCCTAAACCCACCTACCACCCTATCGATCCACGGCTTGCGCATCCCATCTCTCTGGCCGACGTAGAGTCGCCCGCCCGCCCCCCCGTTCGTTTCGAGGTTGGCTTAGGCATACGAAGTTCATTCCCAGTCTAAGATTGGACCGGACTGAGGGTTGTGGTAGTAGGATCGGCAGCACGTAAAGGGGACCCGACCGATCCACGGCTTGCGCATCCTGCCCTTCTGGCTGGCTAAGTGCCCGCACGCTCGTTTCATGGGTTGATTTAGGCATACGGAGTTCATTCCCAGTCTAAGCATACAGAGTTCATTCCCAGTCTAAGACCAGACCAGACCGAGGGTTACGACAGCAAATGCTAGGCTTAGGAATGTGCTGCTGCCGCATTTTTCTTCGTCGGGGCACCATCGTTGGAGCATCGTCGGAGAACCTAACCGACGGCATTGGGGTTCCGGTGATCGAGGGGGCCAGGGGGGTGTACGCACATGATGTGTGATGGGTGCTGGTACTTGGCCATTATATTGGCCCCCTATCCCTCATCAAACCTCGAGAACTCACACCCCCTTAAAGAGCATTTGAGATTTTACAGGTTTGTTGCCAGTAGCCATTAAAGTGTCCGAAATGGGGACACTTTTTTCAAATGGTCACAAAATCTTGTACACTTCGAGTTTTTACCTAAATGTTTTTGTGCACGCCAACAAAAAGACAAGTATCACATCTACCAAGTTTGCGGCCAAAACTCCTTTCGAAAAAATTTTAAAAAATCTCGAATCGAAAAAAGTTTCCAAAATCGTGAAAAATAGAAAACGAGTCGTCTTGCCATGAAACTTCAGGTGTAGGCTTAAGGTACCATTGTATGAATTCACAAGCCATAACAATGGCATTGGCATGCAGAAATATGAAGATGTGCCTAAACCCACCTACCACCTTATCGATCCACGGCTTGCGCATCCCGTCTCTCTAGCCGGCGTAGTGCCCGCCAGCTCACCCGCCTACTTGTTTCATTGGTTGGCTTAGGCATACGGAATTCATTCCCAGTCTAAGATCAGACCGGATTGAGGGTTGCCGTAGTAGGATCGACAGCACGGAGAAGGGGACCCAATCGATCCCCTGCTTACGCATTCCGCCCCTCTGGCCGGTTGAGCGCCCGTACGCTTATTTCGTGGGTTGATTTAGGCATACACAGTGCATTCACAGTCTAAGATCGGACTGAACTGAGGGTTGTGGTAGCACATGCTGGGGTCGGGCATGTGCTGGTGCGGCATTTTTCTTCGTCAGGGCACCATCGTCAGAGCATCGTCGGAGAACCTGATCGGCGGGATTGGGGTTTCGACGATCGGAGGGCTGTGGGGGTTGTGCGCACATGATGTGCGATGGGTGCTGGTACTTGGCCCTTATATTGGCCCCCTATCCCTCATCATACCTCGAGAACTCACACCCCCTTAAAGAGCATTTGAGATTTTACAAGTTTGCTGCCAGTAGCCATTAAAATGTCTGAAATGGGGACACTTTTTTCAAATGGTCACAAAATCTTGTACACTTCGAGGTTTTACCTGACTTTTTTTGTGCATGCCAACAAAAATACAGGGATCACGTCTACCATGTTTGGGGCCAAAACTCCTTCCAAAGAAATTTTAAAAAATCTGGAATGGTAAAAAGTTTTCAAAAATCGTGAAAAATAGAAAATGAGTTGTCTTGCCATGAAACTTCACGTGAAGGCTTAAGGGACCATTGTATGAATTTACAAGCCATAAAAATGGCATTGGCATGCAGAAACATGAAGATGTGCCTAAACCCACCTACCACCCTATCGATCCACGGCTTGCGCATCCCGTCTCTCGCTGACGTAGTGCCCGCCCACCCGTCCGCCCGCTTGTTTTGTCGGTTAGCTTAGGCATACGGAGTTCATTCCTAGTCTAAGATCAGACTGGACTAAGGGTTGTGGTAGCAGGATCGGCAGCACGCAGAGGGGGACCCGACCGATCCCCGCTTGCGCATCCCACCCCTCTAGCCGGTTGAGCACCCGCACGCTCATATCGTGGGTTGACTTAGGCATACGGAGTTCATTCCCAGTCTAAGATCGGACCAGACCGAGGGTTGTGGTAGCACATGCTGGGCTCGGGCATTTGTTGGTGCCAAATTTTTCTTCGTCGGGGTACCATCGTCGGAAAACCTGACCGGCGGCATTGGGGTTCTGACGATCAGGGGGGCCAGAGGGGTGTGCGCACATGATGTGCAATGGGTGCTAGTACTTGGCCCTTATATTGGCCCCCTATCCCTCATCAAACCTCGAGAACTCACACACCCTTAAAGAGCATTCGAGATTTTACAGGTTTGCTGTCAGTAGCCATTAAAGTGTCTGGAATGGGCACACTTTGTTCAAATGGTCACAAAATCTTGTACACTTCGAGTTTTTACCTGACTTTTTTTGTGCATGCCAACAAAAATATAGGGATCACGTCTACCAGCCAAAACTCCTTCCGAAAAAATTTAAAAAATCTCGAATCGTAAAAACTTTATAAAATCATGAAAAATAGAAAACGAGTCGTCTTGCCATTAAACTTCCCGTGAAGGCTTAAGGGACCATTGTATGAATTTAGAAGCCATAAAAATGGCATTGGCATACAGAAATATGAAGATGTGCCTAAACCCACATACCACCCTATCGATCCATGGCTTGCGCATCCCATCTCTCTGGCCGGTGTAGCGCCCACCCGCCCGTCCGCCTGCCCGCTCGTTTCTTTGGATGGCTTAAGCATATGGTGTTCATTCCCAATCTAAGATGAGACTGAATCAAGGGTTGTGGTAGCAGGATCGGCAACACGCAGAGGGGGACCCGATTGATCCCCGGCTTACACACCCCATCCCTTTTGGTCGGTTGAGTGCCCGCACGCTCGTGGGTTGACTTCGGCATACGGAGTTCATTCCCAGTCTAAGATCTTACCATACCGAAGGTTGCGGCAGCACATGCTGGGCTAGGGCATGTGCTGGTGCCGTATTTTTCTTCACCGAGGCACCATCGTTGGAGCATCGTCGGAGAACCTGATCGGCCGCATTGGGGTTCCAGCGATCGGGAGGGCTGGGGGGTGTGCGCACATGATGTGCGATGGGTGCTGGTACTTGGCCCTTATATTGGGCCCCTATCCCTCATCAAACCTCAAAAACTCACACCCCCTTAAAGAGCATTTGAGATTTTACAGGTTTGCTGCCAGTAGCCATTAAAGTGTCTGAAATGGGGACACTTTTTTCAAATGGTCACAAAATCTTGTACACTTCGAGTTTTTAGCTGAATTGTTTTGTGCATGCCTACAAAAATACAAGGATCACATCTACCAAGTTTGGGACCAAAAATCCTTCTGAAAAAATTTTAAAAAATCCCAAACCGTAAAAAAGTTTCAAAAATCATGAAAAATAGAAAGCGAGTCGTCTTGCCATGAAACTTCACGTGATGGCTTAAGGGACCGTTGTATGAATTTACAAGCCATAAAAATGGCATTGGCACATAGAAATATGAAGATATGCCTAAACTCACCTGCCACCCTATCGATCCATGGCTTGCGCATCCTATCTCTCTGGCCGGCATAGTGCCCGCCCGCTCGCCCGCCCGTTCATTTCGTCGGTTGGCTTAGGCATACGAAGTTCATTCCCAGTCTAAGATTAGATCGGACCTAGGGTTACAGTAGTAGGATCGACAGCACGCAGAGGGGGAACTGATCGATCCCTGGTGTCATGAGCCAACCCTGTATAGGGCCTTGACCGAAACTTAGGTTGCCATGAGCCACCCATGTATAGGGCCATGGCCGGGTAGATCCCTTGTACTAGGAAAAGTGTCCCCATTTCAAACATTGTAATGGTTACTGTAGCATAGCTCTAAAATCTCTAAGGCTTTTTAGGGGGGGTGAGCAGACAGCGTAGTGTTGGGTTGTCTCACCGGTTGCTATGCGAGCTTAGGCCACCCACCAAGGGCTGCCCCTGGCCCTGGTGATGGTGGGAGGTCCCGATGTATGAGTCCCATTTATAATAAAACTCATCCCAATTGAATGTCTCGATTGTTGCCCCGATGTGTTTTTCTTTTTCTTGATGCAAATATGCCTCCTTGTGTGTGTGCTTGAAATTGATCTCGATATGTTGTGCCTTATTGTGAATGCTTGTGACTAACCATAGCTTATGGTTATTTGTTCAGATATCGATCTATTGAAGGCTGACTTGGTTGGGAGTGCCCATTCAAGTGTTGCACGGTCTATTGCTTGTTGAGAGAAAGCTTAGTCTATGACACGTGGTATCAGAGCACAGTTGAGAAGTGCTAGAAAAATGGATGAGATGGCCACAAATGGTGGACTGGATCATCAACAGAGAATTAAGGAACTTGAGGCCGCGGTGGCCGCAATGAAAACTCATATGGTGACGAAAGACCAAGTGAGGGAGATCGAGACAACCCAACGAGAGTTGTTTGACACTCTCCAGAATGTGAGCAAAGAGGCTAGAGATGCTTTGAACATTCTTCAAAAGGAGTTTGAGGAGCTCAGAGCACAGGTGAGCATCCTACAAATGGTTGTGGCCAGATTAGGTTCAAGCTCAATGGAAAGGGGACAAAGGCTCAAGGTGCCGGAGCCTCGATGCTATGAGGGGGCAAGGGATGCTAAGGAACTTGAAAATTTCTTGTTTGACATGGAGCAATACTTCTTAGCTGTACACACAAATTCAGAGGAAGACAAGGTGATAATGGCGTCGATGTACCTCTCAGGGGATGCCAAGCTGTGGTGGCACTCCAAGTTTGTCAATGATGAGTGCCCGATTAAGACTTGGACGGATCTGAAGTGAGAATTGAAAAACCAGTTTTTCCCTGAGAATGTGGAGTATATGGCTCGAAAGAGACTTCGAGAGTTGGTGCAAACCTGAACGGTGCGAGAATTTGTGAGGAGCTTTTCTACCCTGATGTTGGATATTCGAGACATGTTCAAAAAAGACAAGATGTTCTATTTTCTTGAAGGCCTCACGCCTTGGGCAAGGATAGAACTACAAAGGCAGAAAGTGCAAGATGTGGCCACGGCCATGGCTGCAGCTGAACGTCTTCACGATTACAATGATGGCTCCTTAAAACGGAAAAATCCTCCATTAGCTGGCAGTAGCTTTAACTTTGGGAGTGGGGGAAAGATGACTAGGTTGGACCAACCCTTCAGTGGAGGATCAGACAGGAGGTCCTTTGGTCGAGATAGCACCCAGCCCAAGACAAGCAACACAGGGATTTTCAAGCCTAGGCAACCGTTAGCTTGCTTTCTTTGCAAGGGGCTGTATCAAGTGGCTGAATGCCCGCACAGGGGAGCCCTTAATGCCTTAAGGACCTCATCTCAAGAGTCTGCAAAAATGCCAGAGAGCGTTGAAGAAGCTGAAGAAGAGCCAGCCTAAGATGGGTTCAATAAGGTTCCTCAATGCCTTCCGCACCCAATTGAACACTATAAAGAAAGAGCAGAGTAGAGGCTTGATGTATGTGAACTTGACGATCAATGAGAAAGCCACCAAGGCCATGGTGGATACGGGTGCAACTGACACTTTCATCACACTAGAAGAAGTAAAAAGGTGTGGTCTTCAGATTAGTAAAGACTGTGGATGAATGAAGGCGGTCAATTCGCCAGCCTTTACGATCAGTGGAAGCCCAAAAGTGTGACAACCCGATTGGGGCCATGGGAGGGGAAGGTAGACTTTACAGTTTCCCCCATGGATGACTTTGATGTTGTCCTTAGATTGGACTTTATGATGTTGGCTCAGGTCATCCCTATCCCCGCCGCTAGCTGCTTGTTGTTCTTAGGAGAACACCCATATGTGGTGCCAGCCAACATCTTACCAAAGAGTGGGAAGAAAATGATTCCAGCTTTGCAGTTCAAGAAAGGGATAAAGAGAGAGGAACCCTTATTTGTGGCGGTGTCGATTTACAAAGAAGGGTCGAAAGTAGAACCAATACCTGATAGTGTGGAAAAAGTGTTGGAAGAATTCGAAGAGGTGATGCCAGAGATGTTGCCTAAAGTTCTACCCTCTCGACGAGTAGTGGACCATGAAATCGATGTCCTCCCAGGAGCGAAACCCCCTGCTAGAGCGCCCTACCACATGGCCCCACCAGAGTTGGCCGAACTAAGAAAGCAATTAGATGAGCTGTTATAAGCCAGGTTCATCAGACCATCAAAGGCTCCTTTCAGAATGCCAGTGCTATTTCAGAAGAAGCACGATGGAAGTTTGTGATTATGTGTTGACTACGGGGCCCTGAACAAAGTCACCGTAAAAAACAAATATCCCATTCCCCTTATAGCAGACTTGTTTGATCAATTGAGCCAAGCCAAGTACTTCTCCAAATTGGACCTGAGATCTGGCTACCATCAAGTCCAAATCATTGAGGGAGATGAGCCAAAGACCACTTGTGTGACACGATATGGTGCATTTGAATTTCTTGTTATGCCTTTTGGACTGACCAATGCTCCTGCCACATTTTGTACATTGATGAATCAGGTGTTCCATGACTACTTAGACAAATTTGTAGTCATCTATTTAGATGATATAGTGGTATATAGCTCCACTTTGGAAGAGCATCAAGAGCACCTGCGTCAGGTACTTCAAAGATTACATGACCACCAGTTATACGTAAAAAGGGAGAAGTGTGCATTTGTTCAGACCCGAATCCATTTTCTCGATCACATTGTCGAACGTGGCCACATTCGAATGCACATGGAAAAGGTTAGGGCCATCAAAGAGTGGACAACACCGAAGAATGTTAGTGAGCTCCGCTCATTTTTGGGACTAGCCAACTACTATAGAAGGTTTGTGGAAGGGTACTCTTGCAAGACCATAGCCCTCATGGAGCTATTGAAGAAGGAGCGTAAATGATGTTGGATGAGTGAGTGCCAAGAGGCCTTCGAGGGATTGAAGGATGCTATTATGAAGGATCCCATCTTAGCTCTCCCTGATATTAAAAAGCCCTTCGAAGTTCAGACAGATGCATCCGATTTTGCTATTAGAGGAGTGCTTTTGCAACAACATCACCCGATAGCATTTGAAAGTAGGAAGCTAAATGAAGCTGAAAAGAAATATACGACCCAAGAAAAAAAACTCCTCGCGGTGGTGCACTGCTTGAGGGCTTGGCAACATTACTTGTTGGGTTCACACTTTGTCATGAAGACAGACAATACGATCGTTAGCCATTTTTTCACCCAACCAAGGCTTACGGTAAAACAAGCTAGGTGGTAGGAATTTTTAACGGAATTCGACTTTTGTTTTGAGCACACCGCTGGAAAGACCAATCAAGTGGCCGATGCATTGAGCAGGCGAACAGATCTAGTGGCCCTTAGAAGAATTACCCTAATGACGGCTAGTAGAGCCACTATAGACATTCACAAGTTGATTGGAGATCACTTAGGAAAGGACCCGCAAGCTTGTGCCATCCTGAAGCTAGTGGAAGAAGGGAAGTCCAAGTACTTCTGGCAAGAAAATGGGGTCCTATAGACTAAGGGGCCTCGAGTATTTTTGCCAAGAGCAGAAACTCTGAGATAGATGCTAATGAGGGAATGTCATGACACACCATGGATGGGACACTCGAGTTGGCAACGTACTTTGGCGTTATTGAAATAGGGATACTATTGGCCTCACATGCGACAAGATGTGATGGACTATACGAAGACTTGCCTCATTTGCCAACAAGACAAGGTTGAAAGGAGAAAACCTGCAGGCATGCTTGAACCACTACCAGTACCCACCAGACCTTAGGAAAGCATCTCCCTCGATTTCATTTCGAGCCTACCCAAGGTTGGTGACCTTGGAGCGATTTTGGTGGTAATTGATCGGTTCTCTAAGTATGCCACATTCATTCCCGCTCACAAGTATTGCATAGCGGAAGACACAGCTCGACTATTATTCAAACATGTGGTCAAATACTGGGGCCTCCCTCAAAACATTGTCAGTGACCGAGATCCGAGATTCACGGGGTCCTTCTGGAGAGAACTTTTCAAGATATTGAGGTCCCAACTTAACATTTCCTCAAGCTATCACCCCCAAACTGATGGTCAAATGGAACGGTTCAACAAATTATTAGAGGAATACTTAAGCATTTTGTTCAAGCTAATTAGAAAGACTGGCCTTCATTATTGGATGTGGCTCAACTCTGCTTTAATTCCAACAAAAGCTCTTCCACCAACAAGAACCCATTTGAGGTGGTCACCGGATAATTACCAAGGTTACCCCACACTTTCTTGGAATAATATGGAGGAAAGAATCTGAGAGCCTTCAATCTCAGCAAAGAGTGGAAACAGAACACAGAGATTGCGTAAGCCTACCTGGAGAAAGCATCAAAGCGGATGAAAAAATGGGCAGACAAGGGTTGTAAAGCTCAACAATTTCAAGCTGGTGATTTGGTTCTTGTCCGACTAGTTCCTGAACAAACCAGGTTCCTGAGAAAGAGTGATCGTAGACTGGTGCATAAATATGAAGGTCCAGTAAGGGTCCTTTCCAAGGTGGGGAATGCTTCTTACAAAATTGACCCACCAAAGTGGATGAAGGTGCACACAGTATTTCATGTGAGCAACTTGAAACCTTTCCATGCAGATCCTATAGATGCTAGCCGAAGGGAGCCAACCAAAGCCGCCATCACCATAAAGCCACCCTCAGAGCATCGAGTCGAAGAGATCTTAGCTGACAGGGAAACCAAGATATCTCGAAGACTAGTTCGGGAGTACTTAGTGAAGTGGGAGGGATTAGGACTAGAAGAAACCAGCTCAGAGAGAGAACACAACCTCCAGAGATTTCAAAGGAAGATTGAAGAATTTCAAGCCAGCAAGTCGACGAGGACATCGATAGAATAGGTGGGGGGAGGATGTCATGAGCCAACCTTGTATAGGGCCATGATCGGGACTTAGGTTGCCATGAGCCACCCATGTATAGGGCCATGGCCGGGTAGATTCCTTGTGCTAGGAAAAGTGTCCCCATTTCAAACATTGTAATGGTTACTGGTAGCATAGCTCTAAAATCTCTAAGGCTCTTTATGGGGGTGAGCTGGCAGCGTAGTGTTGGGCTGTCTCACCGATTGCTATGCAAGCTTAGGCCACCCACCAAGGGCTACCCCCTGGCCCTGGTGATGGTGGGAGGTCCCGATGTATGAGTCCCATTTATAATAAAACTCATCCCGATTGAATGTCCTAATTGTTGCCCCGATGTGTTTTTCTTTTTCTTGATGCGAATATGCCTCCTTGTGTGTGCGCTTAAGATTGATCTCGATATGTTGTGCCTTATTTATGAATGCTTGTGACTAACCATAGCTTATGGTTATTTGTTCAGATATTGATCTATTGAAGGCTGACTTGGTTGGGAGCACCCATTCAAGTGCCGCACGCTCTATTGCTTGTTGAGAGAAAGCTTAGTCCGTGACACCCGGCTTGCGCATCCCGCCTTTCTGGCCGGCTGAGCGCCCGCATGCTCATTTCGTGGGTTGACTTAGGTATACGGAGTTCATTCCCAATCTAAGCATACGTAGTTCATTCCCAGTCTAAGATCGGTCCAGACCGAGGGTTACGGCAGCACATGCTGCGCTCGGCCATGTGCTGGTGCCGCATTTTTCTCCGTCGGGACACCATCGTCGGAGCATCGTCGGAGAACTTGACCGGCCGCATTGGGGTTCTGACGATCGGGGGGCCGGGGGGGGTGTGCTCACATGATGTGCGATGGGTGCTGGTATTTGGCCCTTATATTGGCCCCCTATCCCTCATCAAAACTCCAGAACTCACACCCCCTTAAAGAACATTTGAGATTTTACAAGTTTGCTGCCAGTAGCCATTAAAGTGTCCGAAATGGGGACACTTTTTTCAAATGGTCACAAAATCTTGTACACTTCGAGTTTTTAGCTGAAGTTTTTTGCGCATGCCAAAAAAAATACAAGGATCACGTCTACCAAGTTTGGGGCCAAAACTCCTTCCGAAAAAATTTTAAAAAATCCCGAACCGTAAAAAGTTTCAAAAATCGTGAAAAATAGAAAACAAGTCGTCTTGCCATGAAACTTCACGTGAAGGCTTAAGGGACCATTGTATGAATTTACAAGCCATAAAAATGGCATTGGCATGCAGAAATATGAAGATGTGCCTAAACCCACCTACCACCCTATCGATCCACGGCATGCGCAACCCGTCTCTCTGGCTGACGTAGTGCCCGCCCGCTCGTTTCGTCGGTTGGCTTAGGCATACGGAGTTCATTCCCAGTCTAAGATCGAACCAGACTGAGGGTTGCGGTAGCAGGATCAGCAGCACGTAGAGGGGGACCCGACCGATCCCCGACTTGCGCATCCTGCCCCTCTGGCCGACTGAACACCCGCATGCTTATTTCGTGGGTTGACTTAGGCATACGAAGTTCATTCCCAGTCTAAGCATATGGAGTTCATTCCCAGTCTAAGATTGGATCGGACCGAGGGTTGCGCCAGCACATGCTGGGCTCAGGCATATGCTGGGCTCGGGCATGTGCTGGTGCCGCATTTTTCTTCGTCGGGGCAGCATCGCCGGAGAACCTGACCGGCGGTATTGGGGTTCCGACGATCGGGGGGGCCAGGGGGGCTGTGCGCACATGATGTGCGATGGGTGCTAGTACTTGGCCCTTATATTGGCCCCCTATCCCTCATCAAACCTCCAGAACTCACACCCCCTTAAAGAGCATTTGAGATTTTACAGGTTTGCTATCAGTAGCCATTAAAGTGTCTGAAATGGAGACACTTTTTTTAAATGGTCACAAAATCTTGTACACTTCGAGTTTTTAGATGAATTTTTTTGTGCATTTCAAAAAAAATACAAGGATCACGTCTACCAAGTTTCGGGCCAAAACTCCTTTTGAAAAAATTTTAAAAAATACCGAACCGTAAAAAGTTTTGAAAATCGTGAAAAATAGAAAACGAGTCGTCTTGCCATGAAACTTCACGGGAAGGCTTAAGGGACCATTGTATGAATTTACAAGCCATAAAAATGGCATTGGCATGCAGAAATATGAAGATGTGCCTAAACCCACCTACCACCCTATCGATCCATGGCTTGTGCATCCCATCTCTCTGGCCGGCGTAGTGCTCGCCCAACCACCCGCCCGGTCGTTTTGTCGATTGGCTTAGGCATACAGAGTTCATTCCCAGTCTAAGATTGAACCGGACTGAGGGTTGCAGCAGCAGGATCGGCAGCACGCCAAAGGGGACCCAACCAGTCCCCAGCTTGCGTGTCCCGCCCCTCTGGCCGGCTGAGTGCCCGCACCCTCATTTTATGGGTTGACTTAGGCATACGGAGTTCATTCCCAGTCTAAGATGAGACTGGACCGAAGGTTGCGGCAACACATGCTGGGCTCTGGCATGTGCTGGTGCCGTATTTTTCTTCGTCGGGGCACCATCGCTGGAGCATCATCGGAGAACCTGACCGACGACATTGGGGTTCCGGCGATCGGGGGGGCCGGGGGGCTGTGCGCACATATGTGCGATAGGTGCTGGTACTTGGCCCTTATATTGGCCCCCTATCCCTCATCAAACCTCGAGAACTCACACCCCCTTAAAGAGCATTTGAGATTTTACAGGTTTGCTCCAGTAGCCATTAAAGTGTCTGAAATGGGGACACTTTTTTCAAATGGTCACAAAATCTTGTACACTTCGAGTTTTTACCTTAATTTTTTTGTGCATGCCAACAAAAATACAAGGATCATGTCTCCCAAGTTTGGGGCCAAAACTCCTTTCGAAAAAATTTAAAAAAAATACCGAACCGTAAAAAGTTTCAAAAATCATGAAAAATAAAAAACGAGTCGTCTTGCCATGAAACTTCACGTGAAGGCTTAAGGGACCATTGTTTAAATTTGCAAGCCATAAAAATGGCACTGGCACGTAGAAATATGAAGATGTGCCTAAACCCACCTACCACCCTATCGATCTACGACTTGTGCATCCCGTCTCTCTGGCCAACGTAGTGCCCACCCTTCCGCCCGCCCGCCCGCCCGTTCGTTTCATCGATTGGCTTAGGCATACGGACTTCATTCCCAGTCTAAGATCAGATCAGACCGAGGGTTGCGGTAGCAGGATCGGCAACACACTGAGGGGGACCTAGCCGATCCCCGACTTGCGCATCACGCCCCTTTGGCCAGCTGAGCACCCGCACGCTCATTTCATGGGTTGACTTAGGCATATTGAGTTTATTCCCAATCTAAGCATACGGAGTTCATTCCTAGTCTAAGATCAGACCGGACCGAGGGTTGCGGCAGCACATGTTAGGCTCGGACATGTGCTGGTGCCACATTTTTCTTCGCCAGGCTCCCATCACTGGAGCATCGTTGGAGAACCTGATCAACAGCATTGAGGTTTAGACGATCGGGGAGCCGGGGGGTGTGCGCACATGATGTGCGATGGGTGCTGCCAGTAGCCATTAAAGTGTCTGAAATGGTGACACTTTTTTCAAATGGTCACAAAATCTTGTACACTTCTAGTTTTTAGCTGAAATTTTTTGTGCATGCCAACAAAAATACAAGGATCTCGTGTACCAAGTTTTGGGCCAAAACTCCTTCTGAAAAAATATGAAAAAATCCCGAACCCCAAAAAGTTTCAAAAATCATGAAAAATAGAAAACGGGTCGTGTTGCCATGAAACTTCATGTGAAGGCTTAAGGGACCATTGTATGAATTTACAAGCCATAAAAATGGCATTGGCACGTAGAAATATGAAGATGTGCCTAAACCCACCTACCACCCTATCGATCCACAGCTTGCGAATCCCGTCTCTCTGGCCGGTGTAGTGCCCGCTCGCCCGCCCGCCCGCTTGTTTCGTCGGTTGGCTTAGGCATACGAAGTTCAATTCTAGTCTAAGATCTGACCGGATCAAGGGTTACGGCAGTAGGATCGGCAGCACGTAGAGGGGGACCCGACCGATCTCTAGCTTTCCAATCTCGCCCCTCTGGCTGGCTGAGGGTTCGTATGCTCCTTTCGTGGGTTGACTTAGGCATACGGAGTTCATTCCCAGTCTAAGCATACGAAGTTCATTCCCAGTCTAAGATCAGAACAGACCGAGGGTTGCGGCAGCACATGCTGGGCTCGGGCATATGCTGGTGCCGCATTTTTCTTCGCTGGGGCACCATCGTCGGAGAACCTGACCGACGGCATTAGGGTTTCGACGATCGGGGGGCTAGGGGGTGTGCGCACATGATGTACGATGAGTGCTGGTACTTGGCCCTTATATTGGCCCCCTATCCGTCATCAAAACTCGAGAACTCACACCCCCTTAAAGAGCATTTGTGATTTTACAGGTTTGCTGCCAGTAGCCATTAAAGTGTCTGAAATGGCGACACTTTTTTCAAATGGTCACAAAATCTTGTACACTTCAAGTTTTTACCTGAATGTTTTTGAGCATGCCAAAAAAAATACAAGGATCACATCTACCAAGTTTGGGCCCAAAACTCCTTCTGAAAAAATTTTAAAAAATCCCGAACCGTAAAAAGTTTGAAAAATCGTGAAAAATAAAAAACGAGTTGTCTTGCCATGAAACTTCACGTGAAGGCTTAAGGGACCGTTGTATGAATTTCCAAGCCATAAAAATGGCATTCGTACATAGAAATATGAAGATGTGCCTAAACTCACCTACCACCCTATCGATCCACGGCTTGCGCATCCCATCTCTCTGGCCGACGTAGTGCCCGCCCGCCCGCCCACCTACTGGTTTCGTCGGTTGGCTTAGGCATACGGAGTTCATTCCTAGTCTAAGGTCAGATTGGACTGAGGGTTGCGGTAGCAAGATCGACAGCACGCAGAGGGGGACCCGGTCGATCCCCGACTTACGCATCCCGCCCCTCTAGCCGGCTGAGTGTCTGCACGCTCATTTCGTGGGTTGACTTAGGCATACGAAGTTCATTCCCAGTCTAAGCATACGGAGTTCATTTCCAATCTAAGATCGGACCAGACTGAGGGTTACGGTAGCACATGCTGGGCTCGGGCATGTGCTGGCGTCGCATTTTTCTTCACCGGGGCACCATGCCGGAGAACCTGACTAGCGGCATTGGGGTTCCGGCGATCGGGGGGCTGTGGGGGGTGTGCGCACATGATGTGCGATGGGTGCTGGTACTTGGCCCTTATATTGGCCCCCTATCCCTCATCAAACCTCGAGAACTCACACCCCCTTAAAGAGCATTTGAGATTTTACAGGTTTGCTGCCAGTAGCCATTAAAGTGTCTGAAATGGGGACACTTTTTTCAAATGGTCACAAAATCTTTTACACTTCGATTTTTTAGTTGAATGTTTTTGTGCAAGCCAACAAAATTACAAGGATCACATCTACCAAGTTTGGGGCCAAAAATCCTTCCCAAAAAATTTTAAAAAATCCCGAACATCAAAAAGTTTCAAAAATCATGAAAAATAGAAAACGAGTCGTCTTGCAATGAAACTTCACATGAAGGCTTAGGGGACCATTGTATGAATTTACAAGCCATAAAAATGGCATTGGCATACAGAAATATGACGATGTGCCTAAACCCACCTACCACCCTATCAATCTACGGCTTGCGCATCCCGCCTCTCTGGGTGGCGTACTACCCACCCGCTCGCCCGCTCGTTTCGTCGGTTAGCTTAGGCATATGGAGTTCATTCCCAGTCTAAGATTGGACTGGATCGAGGGTTACGACAGTAGGATCGGTAGCACGCAGAGGGGGACCCGATCGATCCCCGGCTTATGCATCCCGCCCCTCTGGCCGTATGAGCCCCCGCACACTCATTTCGTGGGTTGACTTAGGCATACAGAGTTCATTCCCAGTCTAAGCATACGGAGTTCATTCCCAGTCTAAGATCAGACCAGACCGCGGGTTGCAGCAGCACACGCTGGGCTCAGGCATGTGCTGGTGCCGTATTTTTCTTCGTCGAGGCACCATCATCGGAGCATCACCGGGGAACCTGACTGGCGGTATTGGGGTTCCGACAATCGGGCTGGCTGAGGGGGGTGTGCGCACATGATGTGCGATGGGTGCTGGTGCTTGGCCCCTATATTGGCCCCTTATCCCTCATCAAACCTCGAGAACTCACACCCCCTTAAAAAGCATTTGAGATTTTACAGGTTTGCTGCCAGTAGCCATTAAAGTGTCTGAAATGGGGACACTTTTTTCAAATGGTCACAACATCTTGTACACTTTGAGTTGTTAGCTGAATTTTTTTGCACATGCCAACAAAAATACAAGGATCATGTCTACCAAGTTTGGAGCCAAAACTCCTTCTGAAAAAATTTTTAAAAATCTTGAACCGTAAAAAGTTTTAAAAATCGTGAAAAATAGAAAACGAGTCGTCTTGCCATGAAACTTCACACGAAGGCTTAAGAGACCATTGTATGAATTTACAAGTCATAAAAATGGCATTGGCACACAGAAATATAAAGATGTGCCTAAACCCATTTACCACCCTATCGATCCACGGCTTGCACATCCCACCTCTCCAGCCGGCGTACTGCCCGCCTGCCCGCCCACTCGTTTCGTCATTGGCTTAGGCATACGGAGTTCATTCCCAGTCTATGATTGGATCGGACCGAGGGTTGCTGCAGAAGGATCGGCAGCACGTAGAGGGAGACCTAACCATCCCCGGCTTACGCATCCCGCCCCTCTGGCCGGTTGAGCGCCTGCACGCTCGTTTCATGGGTTGACTTAGGCATACGGAGTGCATTCCCAGTCTAAGCATACGAAGTGCATTCCCAGTCTAAGATCAAATCGGATAGAGGGTTGCGATAGCACATGCTGGGCTCGAGCATGTGCTGGTGCCGTATTTTTCTTCGACGGGGCACCATCGTCGGAGCATCATTGGAGAACCTGATCGATGGCATTGGGGTTTCGGCGATCGGGGGGGCCGAAAGGTGTGCACAAATGATGTGCGATGGGTGCTGGTGCTTGGCCCTTATATTGGCCCCCTATCCCTCATCAAACCTCGAGAACTCACACCTCCTTCAAGAGCATTTGAGATTTTACAGGTTTACTACCAGTAGCCATTAAAGTGTCTAAAATGGGGACACTTTTTTCAAATGGTCACAAAATCTTGTACACTTTGAGTTTTCAGCTGAATGTTTTTGTGCATGCCAACAAAAATACAAGGATCACGTCTACCAAGTTTGGGGCCAAAACTCCTTCCGACAAAATTTTGAAAAATCCCAAACCGTAAAAATTTTGAAGATCGTGAAAAATAGAAAACGAGTCATCTTGCCATGAAACTTCACACGAAGGCTTAAGGGACCATTGTATGAATTTACAAGCCATAAAACTGGCATTGGCACGCAGAAATATGAAGATGTGCCTAAACCCACCTACCACCCTATCGATCCACGGCTTGCGCATCTCGTCTCTCTGGCCGGCGTAGTGCCTGCCTGTCCGTTCATTTCGTCAGTTGGCTTAGGCATACGGAGTTCATTCCCAGTCTAAGATCAGACCAGACTGAGGGTCACGGTAGCAGGATCGACAGCACGCAGAGAGGGACTCGATCGATCCCCGGCTTGCGCATCCCGCCCCTCTGGCCGGCGAGTGCCCGCACGCTCATTTTGTGGGTTGACTTAGGCATACGTAGTTCATTCCCAGTCCAAGCATACGGAGTTCATTCCCAGTCTAAGATCGAGCTGGACCGAGGGTTACAGCAGTACATGCTGGGCTCGGGCATGTGTCGATGCCGCATTTTTCTTCACCGGGGCACCATCGTCGGAGAACCTGACTGGCGGCATTGGGGTTCCGGCGATCAGGGGGGCCGGGGGGGTGTGCGCACATGATGTGCGATGGGTGCTGGCTCTTGGCCCTTATATTGGCCTCCTATCCTTCATCAAACCTCGAGAACTCACACCACCTTAAAGAGCATTTGAGATTTTACAGATTTGCTGCCAGTAGCCATTAAAGTGTCTGAAATGGGGACACTTTTTTCAAATGGTCACAAAATCTTGTACACTTCAAGGTTTTAGCTGAATTATTTTGTGCTTGCCAACAAAAATACAAGGATCCCGTCTACCGAGTTTGGGGCTAAAAATCCTTCCAAAAAAATTTTAAAAAATTCCAAACCGTAAAAAGTTTCGAAAATTATGAAAAATAGAAAACGAGTCGTCTTGCCATGAAACTTCACGTGAAGGCTTAAGGGACCATTGTATGAATTTACAAGCCATAAAAATGGCATTGGCATGCAGAAATATGAAGATGTGCCTAAACCCACCTACCACCCTATCGATCCACGGCTTGCGCATCCCGTCTCTTTGGTCAGCGTAGTGCCCGCCCGCCCGCTTGCTCGTTTCGTCAGTTGGCTTAGGCATACGGAGTTCATTCGCAGTCTAAGATCAGACCGAATTGAAGTTTACGGCTACAGGATCGGCAACACGCATAGGAGGACCCAGCCGATCCCCGGCTTGTGCATCTCGCCCCTCTGGCCGGTTGAGCGCCCGCAAGCTCGTTTTGTGGGTTGACTTAGGCATACGGAGTTCATTCCCAGTCTAAGCATATGGAGTTCATTCCCAGTCTAAGATCGGATCGGGCCAAGGGTTGCGGCAGCACATGCTGGGCTCGGGCATGTGCTAGTGCCGTATTTTTCTTCGCCAGAGCATCACCGGAGAACCTGACCGACGGCATTGGGGTTCCGACGATCGGGGGGGCCGGGCGGGTGTGCGCACATGATGTGCGATGGGTGCTGGTACTTGGCCCTTATATTGGCCCCCTATCCCTCATCAAACTTCGAGAACTCACACCCCCTTAAAGAGCATTTGAGATTTTACAGGTTTGCTGCCAGTACCCATTAAAGTGTCTAGAATGGGGACACTTTTTTCAAATGGTCACAAAATCTTGTACACTTCAAGTTTTTAGCTGAATTTTTTTGTGCATGCCAAAAAAAATACAAGGATCACGTCTACCAAGTTTGGGGCCAAAACTCCTTCCGAAACAATTTTAAAAAATCCCAAACTGCAAAAAGTTTCAAAAATCATTAAAAATAGAAAACGAGTCGTCTTGACTTGAAACTTCACGTGAAGGCTTAAGGGACCATTGTATGAATTTACAAGCCATAAAAATGGCATTGGCATGCAAAAATATAAAGATGTGCCTAAACCCACCTACCGCGCTATCGATCCACGGCTTGCGCATCCTGTCTCTCTGGTTGGCGTAGTGCCCGCCCGTCCGCTCGTTTTGTCGATTGGCTTAGGCATACGGAGTTTATTCCCAGTCTAAGATCAGACCAAACCAATGGTTGCAGCAGCAGGATTGGCAGCACACAGAGGGGGACCCGACAAATCCCCGACTTGCGTATCCCGCCCCTCTGGCCGACGTAGTGCCCGCCCGCCTGTCTGCTCGCTCGTTTCGTCGGTTGGCTTAGGCATACGGAGTTCATTCCCAGTCTAAGATCGGACCGGATCGAAGGTTGTAGCAGCTGGATTGGCAGCATGCAGAGGGAGACCCGATCGATCTTCGGCTTACGCATCCCGCCCCTCTGGCCGACTGAGCGTCCGTACGCTCGTTTCATGGGTTGACTTAAGCATACGGAGTTCATTCCCAGTCTAAGCATATGGAGTTCATTCCCAGTCTAAGATCAGACCAGACCTAGTGTTGCAGTAGCAAGATCAGCAGCACGCAGAGGGGGACCCAGCTGATCCCCAGCTTGAGCATCCCACCCCTTTGGCCGGCTGAGCGCCCGCACACTCGTTCTGTGGGTTGACTTAGGCATACGAAGTTCTTTCCCAATCTAAGCATACGAAGTTCATTCCAATCTAAGATCGGATCAAACCGAGGGTTGCAGCAGTCCATGCTGGGCTCGGGCATGTGCTGGTGCCGCATTTTTCTTCATCGGGGCACCATTACCGGAGCATCATCGGAGAACCTAACCGACGACATTGGGGTTCCGGCGATCGAGGGGTCGGGGGGTGTGCGCACATCATGTTCGATGGGTGCTGGTAGTTGGCCCCTATATTGGCCCCCTATCCCTCATCAAACCTCCAGAACTCACATCCCCTTAAGGAG
This sequence comes from Durio zibethinus, assembly GCF_002303985.1. The sequence goes on along the minus strand of NW_019167926.1, from coordinate 18,800,977 downwards.
CATTTGAGATTTTACAAGTTTGCTGCCAGTAGCCATTAAAGTGTCTGAAATGGGGACATCTTTTTCAATTGGTCACAAAATCTTGTACACTTCGAGTTTTTAGCTGAATTTTTTTGTGCATGCCAAAAAAAATACTAGCATCATGGCTACCAAGTTTGGGGCCAAAATGCCTTCCGAAAAAATTTCAAAAAATCTCGACCGTAAAAAGTTTTGAAAATCATGAAAAATGGAAAACGAGTCGTCTTGCCTTGAAACTTCACGTGAAGGCTTAAGGGACCATTGTATGAATTTACAAGCCATAAAAATGGCATTGGCACGCAGAAATATGAAGATGTGCCTAAACCGACCTACCACCCTATCGATCCACGGCTTGCGCATCCCGTCTCTCTGGCCGACGTAGTGCCTGCACGCCCGTCCGCCCGCTCGTTTCGTCGGTTGGCTTAGGCATACCGAGTTAATTCCCAGTGTAATATCAGATCAGACCGAGGGTTGCGGCAGCAAGATCGCAGCATGCAGAGGGGGACCCGGTCGATCCCCGGCTTGCGCATCCCGCCCTTTTGACCGATTGAGCGCCCGCACGCTCGTTTCATGGGTTGACTTAGGCATACGGAGTTCATTCCCAGTCTAAGATCGAATCGGATCGAGGGTTGTGGCAGCACATGCTGGGCTCGAGCATGTGCTGGTGTCGCATATTTCTTTGTCAGGGCACCATCGTCGGAGCATCACCGAAGAACCGGATCGGTGGCATTAGGGTTCAGGCGATCGGAGGGGCCGGGGGGGTGGGCGCACATGATGTGCGATGGGTGCTGATACTTGGCCCTTATATTGGCCCCCTATCCCTCATCAAACCTCGAGAACTCACACCCCCTTAAAGAGCATTTGAGATTTTATAGGTTTGCTGCCAGTAGCCATTAAAGTGTTTAGAATGGGGACAGTTTTTTCAAAAGGTCACAAAATTTTGTACACTTCGAGTTTTTAGCTGCATGTTTTTGTGCATGCCAACAAAAATACAAGGATCACATCTACCAAGTTTGGGGCGTAAACTCCTTCCAAAAAAATTTTAAAAAATCTCGAATCGTAAAAAGTTTTGAAAATCGTGAAAAATAGAAAACGAGGCGTCTTGCCATGAAACTTCACGTGAAGGCTTAAGGGACCATTGTATGAATTTACAAGCCATAAAAATGGCATTGGGACGTAGAAGTTTGAAGATGTGCCTAAACCCACCTATCACCCTATCGATCCATGACTTGCGCATCCCATCTCTCTGGCCGACGTCGTGCCTGCCCGCTCGTTTCGTCGGTTAGCTTAGGCATATGGAGTTCATTCCCAGTCTAAGATTGAACCAGATCGAGGGTTACGGTAGCAGTTTCGACAGCACGCAAAGGGGGACCCTACCAATCCCCAACTTACGCATCCCGCTCCTTTGTCCGACTGAGCGCCTGCATGCTCGTTTCGTGCTTTGACTTAGGCATACGGAGTTCATTCCCAGTCTAAGCATACGAAGTTCATTCCCAGTCTAAGATTGGACCGGACCGAGGGTTACAGCAGCACATGCTGGGTGCGAGCATGTGCTGGTGCCGCATTTTTCTTCGTCTGGGCACCATCGTCAGAGCATTGCCGAAGAACTTGACCGGCGGCATTGGGGTTCCGACGATCAGGGGGGCCGGTGGAGGTGTGCGCAGATGATGTGCGATGGGTATGGGTACTTGGCCCTTATACTAGTCCCCTATCCCTAATCAAACCTTGAGAACTCACACCCCCTTAAAAAGCATTTGAGATTTTACAGGTTTGCTGCCAGTAGCTATTAAAGTGTCTGAAATGGGGACACTTTTTTCAAATAGTCACAAAATCTTGTACACTTCGAATTTCTAGCTGAATTGTTTTGTGCATGGCAATAAAAATACAAGGATCACATCCACCAAGTTTGGGGCCAAAACTCCTTCTGAAAAAATTTTAAAAAATCCCAAACCGTAAAAAGTTTCAAAAATTGTGAAAAATAAAAAACGAGTCGTCTTGCCGTGAAACTTCACGTGAAGGCTTAAGGGACCATCGTATGAATTTACAAGCCATAAAAATGGCATTGGCACGCAGAAATATGAAGATGTGCCTAAACCCACCTACCACCCTATCGATCCACGGCTTGCACATCCCGTCTCTATGGCGGGCATAGTGCTCGCCCGCCCGTCCGCTCGTTTCGTTGGTTGGCTTAGGCATACAAAGTTCATTCCCAGTCTAAGATCAGACCGGACTGAGGGTTGCAACTGCAGGATTGGCAGCACGCAGAGGGGGACCCGATCGATCCTCGGCTTGCGTATCCAGCCCCTCAGGTCGGCTGAACGCCCGCACGCTCGTTTGGTGGGTTGACTTAGGCATACGGAGTTCATTCCCAGTCTAAGCATAAGGAGTTCATTCCCATTCTAAGATCGAAACCAGACCGAGGGTTGCGACAGCACATGCCAGGCTCGGGCATGTGCTGGTGTCGCATTTTTCCTCAACGAGGCACCATCGCCAGAGCATCGTCAGAGAACCTGAACGGCGGTATTGGGGTTCCGACAATCATGTGGGCCGGGGGGGTGTGCGCACATGATGTGCGATGGGTGCTGGTACTTGGCCCTTATATTGGCCCCCAATCCCTCATCAAACCTCGAGAACCCCCACCCCCTTAAAGAGCATTTGAGATTTTACAGGTTTGTTGCCAGTAGCCATTAAAGTGTCTGAAATGGGGACACTTTTTTCAAATGGTCCCAAAATCTTGTACACTTCGAGTTTTTAGCTGAATTATTTTTTGCATGCCAAAAAAAATACAAGGATCACATCTACCAAGTGTGTGGCCAAAACTCCTTCCGAAAAAATTTTAAAAAAATCCCGAACCTTAAAAAGTTTCAAAAATCATGAAAAATAGAAAACGAGTCGTCTTGCCAAGAAACTTTACGTGAAGGTTTAAGGGACCATTGTATGAATTTACAAGCCATAAAAATGGCATTGGCATGCAGAAATATGAAGATGTGCCTAAACCCACATACCACCCTATCGATCCACGGCTTGTGCATCCCGTCTCTCTGACTGGCGTAGTGCCCGTCCGCCCGCCCACCCGCTCGTTTCGTCAATTGGCTTAGGCATACGGAGTTCATTTCCAGTCTAAGATCGGACCAAACCGAGGGTTCCGGTAGCACATGCTGGGCTCGGGCATGTGCTGGTGCAGCATTTTTCTTCCTCAGGGCACCATCGCCGGAGCATCGTCGGAGATCTTGACCGGTAGCATTAGGCTTACGACGATCGGGCGGTCGGGGGGGTATGCGCACATGATGTGTGCGATGGGTGCTGGTACTTGGCCCTTATATTGGCCCCCTATCGCTCATCAAACCTCAAGAACTCACAGCCCCTTAAAGAGCATTTGAGATTTTACAGGTTTGCTACCAGTAGCCATTAAAGTGTCTGAAATGGGGAAACTTTTTTCAAATGGTCACAAAATCTTTTACACTTCGAGTTTTTAGCTGAATATTTTTGTGCATGCCAAAAAAAATACAAGGATCACGTCTAGCAAGTTTGGGGTCAAAACTCCTTCCAAAAAAATTTTAAAAAATCCCAAACCGCAAAAAGTTTAAAAAATCGTGAAAAATAGAAAACGAGTCGTCTTGCAATGAAACTTCACGTGAAGGCTTAAGGGACCATTGTATGAATTTACAAGCCATAAAAATGGCATTGGCACGCAGAAATATGAAGATGTGCCTAAACCCACCTACCACCCTATCGATCCACGGCTTGCGCATCCCGTCTCTCTGGCCGGCGTAGTGCCCACCCGCCCGCTCGTTTCGTCGGTTCGCTTAGGCAAACGGAGTTCATTCCCAGTCTAAGATTAGACCGGACCGAGGGTTGTGGCAGCAGGATCGGTAGCACGCAGAGGGGGTCCCGGCCGATCCCCAGCTTGAACATCCCGCCCCTCTGGCCGGCTGAGCGCCCGCTCGCTCGTTCCGTGGGTTGACTTAGGCATACGAAGTTCATTCCCAGTCTAAGCATATGTAGTTCATTCCCAATCTAAGATCAGACCGGACCGAGGGTTGCCGTAACACATGTTGGGCTTGGGCATGTGCTGGTGCCACATTTTTCTTTGCCGGGGCACCATCGCCGGAGCATCACCGGAGAACTTGATCGGTGGCATTGGGGTTCCGGTGATCGGGTGGGCCGAGGGAGGTGTGTGCACATGATGTGCGATGGGTGCTGGTACTTGGCCCTTATATTGGCCCCCTATCCCTCATCAAACCTCGAGAATTCACACCCCCTCAAAGAGCATTTGAGATTTTACAAGTTTGCTGCCAGTAGGCATTAAAATGTCTGAAATGGGGACACTTTTTTCAAATGGTCACAAAATCTTGTACACTTCGAGTTTTTAGCTGAATTTTTTTGTGCATGCCAAAAAAAATACAAGGATCACGTCTACCAAGTGTGGGGCCAAAACTCCTTCCGAAAAAATTTCAAAAAATCCCGAACCTCAAAAAGTTTCAAAAATCATGAAAAATAGAAAACGAGTCGTCTTGCCAAGAAACTTTACGTGAAGGTTTAAGGGACCATTGTATGAAATTACAAGCCATAAAAATGGCATTGGCATGCAGAAATATGAAGATGTCCCTAAACCCACATACCACCCTATCGATCCACGACTTGCGCATCCCGTCTCTCTAGCCGGCGTAGTGCCCACCCGCCCGCTCATTTTGTCGGTTGGCTTAGGCATACGGAGTTCATTCTTAGTCTAAGATCGGATCGAACTAAAGGTTGTGGCAGTAGGATCGGTAGCACGCAGAGGGAGACCCGACCGATCCTCGGCTTGTGCATCCCGCCCCTTTGGCCGACTGAGCACCCGCATGCTCGTTTCATGGGTTGACTTAGGCATACGGAGTTCATTCCCAGTCTAAGATCGGACCGGACCGAGGGTTGCGACAGCACATGCTAGGCTCGGGCATGTGCCGGTGCCACATTTTTCTTCGCCAGGGCACCATCGCCAGAGAACCTGATCGGTGGCATTGGGGTTCCGGCGATCGGGGGGGCCGGGGGGGTGTGCGCACATGATGTGTGATGGGTGCTGGTACTTCGCCATTATATTGGCCCCCTATCCCTCATCAAACCTCGAGAACTCACACACCCTTAAAGAGCATTTGAGATTTTACAGGTTTGCTGTCGTAGCCATTAAAGTGTCTGAAATGGGGACACTTTTTTCAAATGGTCACAAAATCTTGTACGCTTTGAGTTTTTAGCTGATTTTTTTTGTGCATACCAAAAAAAATACAAGGATCACGTCTACCAAATTAGGGGCAAAAGTCCCTCTGAAAAAATTTTAAAAAATCCTGAACCGTAAAAAGTTTCCAAAATCGTGAAAAATAGAAAACAAGTCGTCTTGCCATGAAACTTCACGTGAAGGCTTAAGGGACCATTGTACGAATTTACAAGCAATAAAAATGGTATTGGCATGCAAAAATATGAAGATGTGCCTAAACCAACCTACCACCCTATCGATCCACGGCTTGTGCATCCCATCTCTCTGACCGGCGTAGTGCCCGCCTGGCCGCCCACCCGCTCATTTCGTCAGTTGGCTTAGGCATACGGAGTTCATTCCCAGTCTAAGATCGGACCAGACCGAGGGTTCTGGCAGCACATGCTGGGCTCGGGTATGTGCTGGTGCAGCATTTTTCTTCCTCGGGGCACCATCGTCGGAGCATCGCCAGAGAACCTGATCGACGGCATTAGGGTTCCGACGATCGGTGGGCCGGGGGGTGTGCGCACATGATGTGCGATGGGTGCTGGTACTTGGCCCTTATATTGGCCCTCTATTCCTCATCAAACCTTGAGAACTCATGCCCCCTTAAAGAGCATTTGAGATTTTACAGGTTTGCTGCCAGTAGCCATTAAAGTGTCTAGAATGGGGACACTTTTTTCAAATGGTCACAAAATCTTTTTCACTTCGAGTTTTTAGCTGAATTTTTTGGCGCATGCCAATAAAAATGCAAGGATCATGTCTACCACGTTTGGGGCCACAACTCCTTCCAAAAAAATTTTAAAAAATGTCGAACCGCAAAAAGTTTTCAAAATCGTGCAAAATAGAAAACAAGTCATCTTGCCATGAAACTTCACGTGAAGGCTTAATGGACCATTGTAGGAATTTAGAAGTCATAAAAATGGCATTGGCACGCAGAAATATGAAGATGTGCCTAAACCCACCTAGCACCCTATCGATCCACGGCTTGCGCATCCCATCTCTCTGGTTGGTGTAGTGCCCGCCCGCTCATTTGGTCGGTTTGCTTAGGCATACGGAGTTCATTCCTAGTCTAAGATCAGATCGGACTGAGGGTTATGGTAGCAGGATTGGAATGACGTAGAGGGGGACCCGACCGATCCTCAGTTTACGCATCCCACCCCTCTGGCCGGCTGAGTGCTCGCACGCTCGTTTCGTGGGTTGACTTAGACATACGGAGTTCATTCCCAGTCTAAGCATACGGAGTTCATTCCCAGTCTAAGATCAGACCAGACCGAGGGTTGTGACAGCACATGTTGGGCTCGGGCATGTGCTGGTGCCAGATTTTTTGTTTGTCGTGGCACCATTGCTGAAGCATCCCCAGAGAACCTAGCCGACGACATTAGGGTTCCGACGATCGGGGGGGTCGGGGGAGGGGGGTTGTGCGCACATGATGTGCGATGGGTGCTTTTACTTGGCCCTTATATTGGCCCCCTATCCCTCATCAAACCTCAAAAACTCACACCCCTTAAAGAGCATTTGAGATTTTATAGGTTTGCTCCCTGTAGCCATTAAAGTGTCTAAAATGGGGACACTTTTTTCAAATGGTCACAAAATCTTGTTCACCTCAAGTTTTTAGCTGAATTTTTTTTTGCACGCCAAAAAAAATACAAGGATCACGTCTACCAAGTTTGGGGCCAAAACTCTTTCCGAAAAAATTTTAAAAAATCTCAAACTGTAAAAAGTTTCAAAAATCGTGAAAAATATAAAACGAGTCGTCTTTCCGTGAAACTTCACGTGAAGGCTTAAGGGACCATTGTATGAATTTAGAAGCCATAAAAATGGCATTGGTGTGTAGAAATATGAAGATGTGCCTAAACCCACCTACCACCCTATCGATCCACGGCTTGCGCATCCCGTCTCTCAGGCCGACATAGTGCCCGCTTGCCCGCCCGCCCGCTCGTTTCGTAGGTTGGCTTAGGCATACGGAGTTCATTCCTAGTCTAAGATCAGACCGGACCGAGGGTTGCGATAGCACATGCTGGGCTCGGGCATGTTCTGGTGTCACATTTTTCTTCGTCGGGGCACCATCACGGAGCATCGCCGGAGAACCTGACCGACGGCATTGGGGTTCCGACGATCGGGGGGGGTCGGGGGGGTGTGCACACATGATGTGCAATGGGTGCTGGTATTTGGCCCTTATATTGGCCCCCTATCCCTCATTTAACCTTGAGAACTCACACCCCCTTAAAAAGCATTTGAGATTTTACAGGTTTGTTGCCAGTAGCCATTAAAGTGTCTGAAATGGGGACACTTTTTTCAAATGGTCACAGAATCTTGTACACTTCGAGTTTTTAGGTGAATTTTTTTATGCATGCCAAAAAAAATACAAGGATCACAACTACCAAGATCAGGGCAAAACTCCTTCCGAAAAAATTTTAAAAAATCCCAAACCACAAAAAGTTTCAAAAATCGTGAAAAATAGAAAACGAGTCGTCTTGCCATGAAACTTCACGTGAAGGCTTGAGGGACCATTGTATGAATTTACAAGCCATAAAAATGGCATTGGCATGCAGAAATATGAAGATGTGCCTAAACCCACCTACCACCCTATCGATCCATGGCATGCGCATCCTGTCTTTCTGGCCGGCGTAGTGCCCGCCTGCTCGCCTGGCTAGTTGTTTCGTCGGTTGGCTTAGGCATATGGAGTTCATTCACAGTCTAAGATCGAACTGGAGTAAGGGTTGTGGTAGCAGGATCGGTAGCACGCAGAGGGGGACCCGGTTGATCTCTGGCATACGCATCGCGCCCCACTGGCCGGCTGAACGCCCGCACGCTCGTTTCGTGGGTTAACTTAGGCATATAGAGTTCATTCCCAGTCTAAGCATATGGAGTTCATTCCCATTCTAAGATCGGACCGGACCGAGGGTTGTGGCAGCACATGCTGGGCTCGGGCATGTGCTGGTGCCGCATTTTTCTTCGTCGGGGCACCATCATCGGAGAACCTAACCGGCGGCATTAGGGTTCCGATGATTGGTGGGGCCGGGGGGTGTGCGCACATGATGTGCGATGGGTGCTGGTACTTGGCCCTTATATTGGCCTTCTATCACTCATCAAACCTCGAGAACTCACACCACCTTAAAGAGCATTTGAGATTTTACAGGTTTGCTGCCAGTAGCCATTAAAGTGTCTAAAATGGGGACACTTTTTTCAAATGGTCACAAAATCTTGTACACTTCAAATTTTTAGCTGAATTTTTTTGTGCATGCCAAAAAAAAATACAAGGATCACGTCTACCGAGTTTGGGGACAAAACCCTTTTTGAAAAAATTTTAAAAAATCTCAAACCATAAAAAGTTTCAAAAATCATGAAAAATAAAAAATGAGTCGTCTTGCCATGAAACTTCACGTGAAGGCTTAAGGGACCATTGTATGAATTTACAAGCCATAAAAATGGCATTGGCACATAAAAATATGAAGAGGTGCCTAAAGCCACCTACCACCCTATCGATCTACGGCTTGCGCATCCCGTCTCTCTGGCCGGCGTAGTGCCTGCCTGCCCGCCTACTCGCTCGTTTCTTCGGTTGGCTTAGGCATACAGAGTTCATTCCCAATCTAAGATTGAACTGGATCGAGGGTTGCGGCAGCAGGATCGGTAGCACGTAGAAGTGGACCCGACTGATCCCCGGCATACGCATCACGCCCCACTGGCTGGCTGAGCACCCGCACGCTCATTTCATGGGTTGACTCAGGCATACGGAGTTCATTCCCAGTCTAAGCATACGGAGTTCATTCCCAATCTAAGATCAGACCGGATCGAAGGTTACGGCAGCATATTCTGGGCTCGGGCATGTGCTGGTGCCGTATTTTTCTTCGTCGGGGCACCATCACCGGAGCATCGTCAGAGAACCTGATCGGCGGTAATGGGGTTCCGACGATCGAGGAGCCGGGGGGTGTGTGCATATGATGTGCGATGGGTGCTGGTACTTGGCCCTTATATTGGCTCTCTATCCCTTATCAAACCTCAAGAACTCACAACCCCTTAAAGAGCATTTGAGATTTTATAGGTTTGCTACCAGTAGCCATTAAAGTGTCTGAAATGAAGACACTTTTTTCAAATGGTCACAAAATCTTGTACAGTTCGAGTTTTTAGTGAATTTTTTTGTGCATGCCAAAAAAAATGGAAGAATCACGTCTACCAAGTTTGGGGCGAAAAATCCTTTCGAAAAAATTTTAAAAAATCTCGAACGCAAAAAGTTTCAAAAATCGTGAAAAATAGAAAACGAGTTGTCTTGCCATGAAACTTCACGTGAAGGCTTAAGGGACCACTGTATAAATTTACAAGCAATAAAAATGGCATTGGCACACAGAAATAAGAAGATGTGCCTAAACCCACCTACCACCCTATCGATCCACGACTTGCGCATCCCGTCTCTCTAGCCGGCGTACTCCCGCCCGCCCGTCCATCCGCTCATTTTGTCGATTGGTTTAGGAATACGGAGTTCATTCCCAGTCTAAGATCAGACCACATCGAGGGTTGCGGCAGTAGGATCGACAGCATGCAGAGGGGGACCCAGCCGATCCTCAACTTGCGCATCCTGCCCTTTTGGCCGGCTAAGCGCCCGCACGCTCGTTTCGTGGGTTGACTTAGGCATACGAAGTTCTTTCCCAGTCTAACCATACGGAGTTCATTGCCAGTCTAGATCGGACCAGACCGCGGGTTACAGCAGCACATGCTAGGCTTGAGCATGTGCTGGTGCCGCATTTTTCTTCGTCGAGGCACCATCTCCGGAGCATTGTCGAAGAACCTGACCGACGGCATTGGGTTCCGATGATCGGGGGGGCCGGGGGGTGTGCGCACATGTTGTGCGATGGGTAGTGGTACTTGGCCCTTATATTGGCCCCCTATCCCTCATCAAACCTCGAGAACTCACACACCCCCTTAAAAAGCATTTGAGATTTTACAGGTTTGCTGGCAGTAGCAATGAAATGGGGACTCTTTTTTCAAATGGTCACAAAATCTTGTACACTCCGTGTTTTTAGCTGAATTTTTTTGTGCATGCTAAAAAGAATACAAGGATCACGTCTACCAAGTTTCGGGCCAAAACTCCTTCCGAAAAAATTTTAAAAATTCTCGAACATCAAAAAGTTTCAAAAATCATGAAAAATAGAAAATGAGTCATCTTGCCATGAAACTTCACGTGAAGGCTTAAGGGACCATCGTATGAATTTACAAGCCATAAAAATGGCATTGGTATGCAGAAATATGAAGATGTGCCTAAACCCACCTACCACCCTATCGATCCACGGCTTGCGCATCCCGTCTCTCTGGCCAGCGTAGTGCCCGCCCGCCCGCTCGTTTCGTCGGTTGGCTTACGCATATGGAGTTCATTCCCAGTCTAAGATTGGACCAGATCGAGGGTTGTGCTAGGAGGATCAGCAGCACTTATAGGGGGACTAGGCCGATTCCCGGCTTGCACATCCCGCCCCTCTGGCCAACTGAGCGCCCGCGCGCTCGTTTCGTGGGTTGACTTAGGCATACGGAGTTCATTTACCAGTCTAAGCATATGGAGTTCATTCCCAGTCTAAGATCGGACCAGACCAAGGGTGTCGGTAGCACATGCTGGTGTCGCATTTTTCTTCGTCGGGGCACCATCGTCAGATCATCGCCAGAGAACCTGACAGGCGGCATTGGGGTTCTGACGATCGGAGGGGCCGGGGGCGGTGTGCGCACATGATGTGCGATGGGTGCTGGTACTTGGCCCTTGTATTGCTCCCCTATCCCTTGTCAAACCTCGAGAACTCACACCCCTTTAAAGAGCATTTGAGATTTTATAGGTTTGCTGCCAGTAGCCATTAAAGTGTCTGAAATGGAGACACTTTTTTCAAATGGTCACAAAATCTTGTACACTTCGAGTTTTTAAATGAATTTTTTTGTGCATGCCAATAAAAATACAAGGATCATGTCTAAAAATTTTGGGGCCAAAACTCCTTCCAAAAAAATTTAAAAAAATCTCAAACCACAAAAAGTTTCAAAAATCATGCAAAATAGAAAACGAGTCGTCTTGCCATGAAACTTCATGTGAAGGCTTAAGGGACCATTGTATGAATTTACAAGCCATAAAAATGGCATCGGCACATAGAAATATGAAGATGTGCATAAACCCACCTACCACCCTATCGATCCACAGCTTGCGCGTCCCGTCTATCTGGCCGTCGCCCGCCTGCCCGCCTGCTCGTTTCATCGGTTGGCTTAAGCATACGGAGTTCATTCCCAGTCTAAGATCAGACCAATCTAAGATCGTGAAAAATAGAAAATGAGTCATCTTGCCATGAAACTTCACGTGAAGGCTTAAGGGACCATTGTATGGATTTACCAGCCATAAAAATGGCATTGGCATGCAGAAATAGGATGATGCGCCTAAACCCACCTACCACCCTATCAATCCATGGCTTGCGCATCTAGTCCCTCTGGCCGGCATAGTGCCCGCCCGCCCGTCTGCCCGCTCATTTCGTCGGTTGGCTTAGGCATACGGAGTTCATTCCTAGTCTAAGATCTGACTGGATCGAGGGTTGCGGTAGCACATGCTGGGCTCGGGCATGTGCTGGGGTCGCATTTCTCTTCGTTAGGGCACCATCACCGGTGCATCGTCGGGGAACTTGATCGTCGGTATTGGGGTTCCGACGATCGGAGGGTCGGGGGGGTCTGCGCACATGATGTGCGATGGGTGCTGGTACTTGGCCCTTATATTGCCCCCTATCCCTCATCAAACCTCGAGAACTCACACCCCCTTAAAGAGCATTTGAGATTTTACAGGTCTGCTGCCAGTAGCCATTAAAGTGTCTAAAATGAGGACACTTTTTTCAAATGGTCACAAATCTTGTACACTTCGAGTTTTTAGCTGAATTTTTTTGTGCATGCCAAAAAAAATACAAGGATCATGTCTACCAAGTTTGGGGCCAAAACTCCTTCTAAAAAGTTTGAAAAAATCCTGAACCGTAAAAAGTTTCAAAAATCGTGAAAAATAGAAAACGAGTCGTCTTGCCATGAAACTTCACGTGAAGGCTTAAGGGACCATTGTATGGATTTACCAGCCATAAAAATGGCATTGGCATGCAAAAAATATGAAGATGTGCCTAAACCCACCTACCACCCTATCGATCCACGGCTTGCGCATCCCGTGTCTCTGGCCGGCGTAGTGCCCGCCCGTCCGCCTACTCGTTTCGTCAGTTGGCTTAAGCATACGGAGTTCATTCATAGTCTAAGATCAGACCCGATGGAGGGTTGCGGCAGCAGGATCAACAGCACGCAGAGGGGGACCCGACCGATCCCCGGCTTGTGCATCCCACCCCTCTGGCCAGCTGAGCACCCGCACTCTCGTTTCATGGGTTGACTTAGGCATACGGAGTTCATTCCCAATCTAAGCATACGGAGTTCATTCCCAGTCTAAGATCGAACCGGACCGAGGGTTGCGACAGCACATGCTGGGCTTCGACAGGTGCTGGTGTCGTATTTTTCTTTGCTAGGGCACCATCGTCGGAGAATCTGACCAGCGACATTAGGGTTCCGGCGATCGGGTGGGCCGGGGGGGTGTGTGCACATGATGTGCAATGGGTGCTGGTACTTGGCCCTTGTATTGGCCCCCTATCCCTCATAAAGCCTCGAGAACTCACACCCCTTTAAAGAGCATTTGAGATTTTACAGGTTTGCTGCCAGTAGCCATTAAAGTGTCTGAAATGGGGACACTTTTTTCAAATGGTCACAAAATCTTGTACACTTCAAGTTTTTAGCTGAATTTTTTTGTGCATGCCAACAAAAATACGAGGATCACGTCTACCAAGTATGGGGCCAAAACTCTTTCTGAAAAAATTTTTAAAAATCCCAAACCGCAAAAAGTTTCAAAAATAGAAAACGAGTCGTCTTGCCATGAAACTTCTCGTGAAGGCTTAAGGGACCATTGTATGAATTTACAAGCCATAAAAATGGCATTGGCACGTAGAAATATGAAGATGTGCCTAAAATCACCTACCACCCTATCGATCCACGGCTTGCGTATCCCGTCTCTCTGGCCGACGTAGTGCCCGCCTGCCCGCCCTCCTGCTCATTTCGTCGGTTGGCTTAGGCATACGGAGTTCATTCCCAGTCTAAGATCGGACCAGACCAACGGTTGCTGCAGCAGGATCGGCAGCACGCAGAGGGGGACCCGATCGATCCCCAGCTTGCGCATCCCGCTCCTCTGGCCGGTTGAGCGCCCGCACGCTCGTTTCGTGGGTTGACTTAGGCATACGAAATTCATTCCCAGTCTAACCGTACGGAGTTCATTCTCAATCTAAAATCAGAGCAGACCGAGGGTTGTGATAGCACATGCTGGGCTCGGGCATGTGTTGGTGTCACATTTTTTTTCGTCGGGGCACTATCGTCAAAGCATCGCCAGGAACCTGACCGACGGCATTGGGGTTCCGGTGATCGGGGGGCCGGGGGGGTGTGCGCACATGATGTGCGATGGGTGCTGGTACTTGGCCCTCATATTGGCCCCCTATCCCTCATCAAACCTCAAGAACTCACACCCCTTAAAGAGCATTTGAGATTTTACAGGTTTGCTGCCAGTAGCCATTAAAGTGTCTGAAATGGGGACACTTTTTTCAAATGGTCACAAAATCTTGTACACTTCAAGTTTTTAGCTGACTTTTTTGTGTATGCCAAAAAAAATACAAGGATCACGTCTACCAAGTTTGGGGCCAAAATTGCTTCCAAAAAAATTTTAAAAAATCCCAAACTTCAAAAAGTTTTGAAAATCGTGAAAAAGAAAAGGTGTCATCTTGCCATGAAACTTCACGTGAAGGCTTAAAGGACCATTGTATGAATTTACAAGCCATAAAAATGGCATTGGCATGCAGAAATATGAAGATGTGCCTAAACGCACCTACCACCCTATCAATCCATGGCTTGCGCATCCCGTCTCTCTAGCCAGTGTAGTGCCCGCCCGCCTGCCCGTTCATTTCATCGATTGGCTTAGGCATAAGGAATACATTCCCAGTCTAAGATCAAACCGAATTGAGGATTACAGCAGCAAAATCGGTAGCACGTAGAGGGAGACTCGACCGAGCCTCGGCTTGTGCATCCCACCCCTCTGGCCAACTGAGCGCCTGTACGCTCGTTTCATGGGTTGACTTAGGCATATGGAGTTCATTCGCAGTCTAAGAATATGGAGTTCATTCCCAGTCTAAGATCGGACCGGATCGAGGGTTGCGGTAGCACATGCAGGACTCAGGCATGTGCTGGTGCCGCATTTTTCTTCGTCGGGGCAACATCGCCGGAGCATCATCGGAGAACCTGACCGGCGGCACTGGGCTTCCGACGATCGGGAGGGCCGGGGGGTGTGCGCACATGATGTACGATGGGTGCTGGTACTTGGCCCTTATATTGGCCCCCTATCCCTCATCAAACCTCGAGAACTCACACCCCCTTAAAGAGCATTTGAGATTTTACAGGTTTGTTGCCAGTAGCCATTAAAGTGTCTGAAATGGGGACACTTTTTTCAAATGGTCACAAATCTTGTACACTTTGAGTTTGTAGCTGAATTCTTTTGTGCATGCCAACAAAAATACAGGGATCACGTCTACCAATTTTGGCTACAAAACTCCTTCTAAAAAATTTTTAAAAAATCCCAAACCGTAAAAAGTTTCAAAAATCGTGAAAAATAGAAAACGAGTCGTCTTGCCATGAAACTTCACGTGAAGGCTTAAGGGACCATTGTATGAATTTACAAGCCATAAAAATGGCATTGGCATGCAGAAATATGAAGATGTGCCTAAACCCACCTACCACCCTATCAATCCACAGCTTGCGCAGCTTGTCTCTCTTGCCGACGTAGTGCCTGTCTGCCCGCCCGCCCGCTCGTTTCGTCGGTTGGATTAGGCATACAGAGTTCATTCCCAATCTAAGATTGAATCGGACTGAGGGTTGTGGCAGCAGGATCGACAGCACGCAAAGGGGGACCCGACCGATCCCTGGGTTGCGCATCCTGCCTCTCTGGCCAGCTGAGCGCCCGTACGCTCATTTCGTGGGTTAACTTAGGCATACGGAGTTCATCCCCAGTCCAAGATCGGACCGGGCCGAGGGTTGCAGCAGCACATGCTGGGCTTGGGCATGTGCTGGTGCTGCACGTTTCTTCGCTGGGGCACCATCGCCGGAGCATCGCTGGAGAACCTTACCGGCGGCATTAGGGTTCCGGCGATCGGGGGGTGTGCTCACATGGTGTGCGATGGGCGCTGGTACTTGGCCCTTATATTGGCCCGCTATCCCTCATCAAACCTTGAGAACTCACACCCCCTTAAAGAGCATTCGAGATTTTACAGGTTTACTGCAGTAGCCATTAAAGTGTCTGAAATGGGGACACTTTTTTCAAATGGTCACAAAATCTTGTACACTTCTAGTTTTTAGCTGAATTTTTTGTGCATGCCAACAAAAATACAAGGATCACGTCTAACAAGTTCGGGACCAAAACTCCTTTCAAAAAAATTTTAAAAAATCCCAAACAGCAAAAGGTTTCAAAAATGTGAAAAATAAAAAACGAGTTATCTTGCCATGAAACTTCACGTGAAGGCTTAAGGGACCATTGTATGAATTTACATGCCATAAAAATGGCATTGGCATGCAGAAATATGAAGATGTGCCTAAACCCACCTACCACCCTATCGATCCACAGCTTACGCATCCCATCTCTCAAGCCGACGTAGTGCCCGCCCGCCCGCTGGCTCGTTTCATCGGTTGGCTTAGGCATACGGAGTTCATTGCCAGTCTAAGATCGGACCAGACCGAGGGTTACTGTAGTAGGATCAGCAGCACATAGAAAGGGACCCGGTCGATCCCCAGCTTGCCCATCCCGCTCCTTTGGCCGGTTGAGCGCCCGCACACACGTTCCGTGGGTTGACTTAGGCATACGGAGTTCATTCCCAGTCTAAGCATACGGAGTTCATTCCCAGTCTAAGATCGGACCGGACCGAGGGTCACGGTAGCACATGTTGGGCTAAGGCTTGTGCTGGTGCCGCATTTTTCTTCGTTGGGGCAACATCGTCAGAGCATCGTCAGAGAACCTGACCGGTGGCACTGGGGTTCCGACGATCGGGGGGGCCGGGGGGTGTGCGCACATGATGTGCGATGGGTGCTGGTACTTGGCCCTTATATTGGCCCCCTATCCCTCATCAAACCTTGAGAACTCACACCCCCTCAAAGAGCATTTGAGATTTTACAGGTTTGCTGCCAGTAGCCTTTAAAGTGTCTGAAATGGGGACACTATTTTCAAATGGTCACAAATCTTGTACACTTCAAGTTTAGGTGAATTTTTTTGTGCATGCCAAGAAAAATACAAGGATCACGTCTACCAAGTTTGGGGCCAAAACCCCTTCTGAAAAAATTTTAAAAAATCCCGAACTGAAAAAAGTTTCAAAAATCATGAAAAATAGAAAACGAGTCGTCTTGCCATGAAACATCACGCGAAGGCTTAAGGGACCATTGTATGAATTTACAAGCCATAAAAATGGCATTGGCATGCAGAAATATGAAGATGTTCCTAAACCCACCTGCCACCCTATCAATCCATGCCTTGCGCATCTCATCTCTCTGGCCGGCGTAGTGCCCGCCCACCCGCCCACTCGTTTTGTCAGTTGGCTTAGGCATACGGAGTTCATTCCCAATCTAAGATTATACCGGACCAAGGGTTGCGGCAGCAAGATCTACAGCATGCAGAGAGGGACCCGACCGATCCCCAGCTTGCGCATCCAGCCCCTCTGGCCGGCTAAGCGCCCGCACGCTCATTTTGTGGGTTGACTTAGGCATACAGAGTTCATTCCCAATCTAAGATAGGACCAGACCGAGGGTTGCGATAGTACATGTTGGGCTCGGGCATGAGCTGGTGCCGCACGTTTCTTCACCGGGGCATCATCACTGGAGCATCGTCGGAGAACCTGACTAGCGACATTGGGGTTCCGGCGATCGGGGGGTGTGCTCACATGGTTTGCGATGGGTGCTGGTACTTGGCCCTTATATTGGCCCGCTATCCCTCATCAAACCTCGAGAACTCACACCCCCTTAAAGAGCATTGGAGATTTTATAGGTTTGCTGCCAGTAGCCATTAAAGTGTCTGCAATGGGGACACTTTTTTCAAATCGTCACAAAATCTTGTACACTTTGAGTTTTTAACTGAATTTTTTTGTGCATGCCAACAAAAATACAAGGATCTCGTCTACCAAGTTTGGGACTAAAACTCCTTTCAAAAAAATTTTAAAAAACCCTAAACCGTAAAAAGTTTTAAAAATCGTGAAAAATAAAAGACGAGTCGTCTTGCCATGAAACTTCACGTGACGGCTTAAAGACCATTGTATGAATTTACATGCCATAAAAATGGCATTGGTACAAAGAAATATGAAGATGTGCCTAAACCCACCTACCACCCTATCGATCCACGGCTGCATGTCCCGCATCTCTGGCCGGCATAGTGCCCGCCCGCCAACCCGCTCGTTTTGTCGATTGGCTTAGGCATATGGAGTTCATTTCGAGTCTAATATCGGACTGGACTGATAGTTGTGGTAGCAGGTTCGACAACACATAGAGGGGGACCCGGTCGATCCCCGGCTTGCGCATCTCGCCCCTCTGGCCGACTGAGCGCCCGCACGCTCACTTCGTGGGTCGACTTAGGCATACGTTGTTCATTCCCAGTCTAAGCATACGGAGTTCATTCCCAGTCTAAGATCGAATCAGACTGAGGGATGCAGCAGCACATGCTGGGCTCGAGCGTGTGCAGGAGCCGTATTTTTTTTCGTCGGGACACCATCATCAGAGCATCACCGGAGAACCTGACCGGCGGCATTGGGATTTCGACGATCGGGGGGCCGAGGGGTGTGCGCACATGATGTGCGATGGGTGCTGGTACTTGGCCCTTATATTGGCCCCCTATCCCTCATCAAACCTCGAGAACTCACACCCCTTAAAGAGCATTTGAGATTTTACAGGTTTGCTGCTAGTAGAATTAAAGTGTATGAAATGGGGACACTTTTTTCAAATGGTCACAAAATCTTGTACACTTCAAGTTTTTAGTTGAATTTTTTTGTGCATGCCAACAAAAATACAAGGAGTTTAGGGCCAAAACTCCTTCTGAAAAAATTTTATAAAATCTCGAACCGTAAAAAGTTTTAAAAATCGTGAAAAATAGAAAACAAGTCGTCTTGCCATGAAACTTCACGTGAAGGCTTAAGGGACCATTGTATGAATTTACAAGCCATAAAAATGGCATTGGCACACAGAAATATGAAGATGTGCCTAAACCCACCTACCACCCATTCGATCCACGGCTAACGCATCCCGTCTCTCTAGCCGATGTAGTGCCTGCCCGTTCGCCCCCTCGTTTCATCGGTTGGCTTAGGCATACGGAGTTCTTTCCCAGTCTAAGATCGGACCAGATCGAGGGTTACTGTAGTAGGATCGGTAGCACGTAGGGGGGACCCGATCGATCCCCAACTTGCGCATCCCCATTCCTCTGGCCGGTTGAGCGCTCGCACGCTCGTTTCATGGGTTGACTTAGGCATACGGAGTTCATTCCCAGTCTAAGATCAGACCGGACCGAGGGTCACGGTAGCACATGCTGGGCTAAGGCATGTGCTGGTGCCGTATTTTTCTTCGCCGGGGCAAGATCGTCGGAGCATCGTCGGAGAACCTGACTGGTGGCACTGGGGTTTCGACAATCGCGGGGGCCGGGGGGGTGTGCGCACATGATGTGCGATGGGTACTGGTACTTGGCTCTTATATTGGCCCCCTATCCCTCTTCAAACCTCGATAACTCACACCACCTTAAAAAGCATTTGAGATTTTACAGGTTTGCTGCCAGTAGCCATTAAAGTGTCTGAAATGGGGACACTATTTTCAAATGGTCACAAATCTTGTACACTTCAAGTTTTTACCTGAATTTTTTGTGCATGCCAAAAAAATACAGGGATCACGTCTACCAAGTTTGGGGCCAAAACCCCTTCTGAAAAAATTTTAAAAAATCTCGAACCATAAAATGTTTCAAAAATCGTGAAAAATTAAAAATGAGTCGTCTGACCATGAAACTTCACGTGAATGCTTAAGGGACCATTGTATGAATTTACAAGCCATAAAAATGGCATTGGCATGCAAAAATATGAAGATGTGCCTAAACCCACCTAGCACCCTATCAATCCACGGCTTGCGCATCTCGTCTCTCTGGTCGGCATAGTGCCCACCCGCCCGTCCGCCCACTCGTTTCGTCGGTTCGCTTAGGCATACAGAGTTCATTCCAATCTAAGATAGGGCTGGATCGAGGGTTGTGGCAGTAGGATCGCAGCATGTAGAGGAGGACCTGACTGATCCCCGGCTTGCGCATCTGACCCCTCTGGCCGGCTAAGCACCCGCACGCTCGTTTTATGGGTTGACTTAGGCATACGGAGTTCATTCCCAGTCTAAGCATACAGAGTTCATTCCAGTCTAAGATAAGACCAGACCGGGGTTACGACAGCACATAATGGGCTCGGGCATGTGCTGGTGCCGCATGTTTCTTCGTCGGGGCACCATCGCTAGAGCATCGTCGGAGAACCTGATCGGTGGCATTGGGGTTCCGACGATCGGGGGGTGTGCTCACATGGTGTGCGATGAGTGCTGGTACTTGGCCCTTATATTGGCCCGCTATCCCTCATCAAACCTCAAGAACTTACACCCCTTTAAAGAGCATTGGGGATTTTATAGGTTTGCTGCCAGTAGCCAATAAAGTGTCTGAAATGGGGACACTTTTTTCAAATGGTCACAAAATCTTGTACACTTTGACTTTTTAGCTGAATTTTTTTGTGCATGCCAAGAAAAATACAAGGATCACGTCTACCAAGTTTGGGACCAAAACTCCTTTCGAAAAAATTTTAAAAAACCCCGAACCGTAAAAAGTTTTAAAAATCGTGAAAAATAAAAAACGAGTCGTCTTGCCATGAAACTTCACGTGACGGCTTAAGGGACCATTGTATGAATTTACATGCCATAAAAATGGCATTGGCACATAGAAATATGAAGATGTGCCTAAACCCACCTAGCACCCTATCGATCCACGGCTGCACATCCCGCCTCTCTGGCCGACGTAGTGCCCGTCCGCTCGTTTCGTTGGTTGGCTTAGGCATACGGAGTTCATTCCCAGTCTAATATCAGACCGGATTGAGAGTTGTGACAGCAGGATCGACAACACATAGAGGGGGACCCGGTCGATCCCCGGCTTGCGCATCCCGTCCCTCTGGCCGACGAGTGCCCGCACGTTCGTTTCGTGGGTTGACTTAGGCATACGGAGTTCATTCCCAGTCTAAGATCGGATCAGACCGAGGGTTGCAGTAGCACATGCTGGGCTCGAGCATGTGCTGGTGCCGCATTTTTCTTCGCTAGGACACCATCGCCGGAGAACCTGACCAGCGGCATTGGGGTTTCGACAATCGGGTGGCCGGGCGGTGTGCGTACATGATCTGCGATGGGTGCTGGTACTTGGCCCTTATATTGGCCCCCTATCCCTCATCAAACCTCGAGAACTCACACCCCTTAAAGAGCATTTGAGATTTTACAGGTTTGCTGCCAGTAGCAATTAAAGTGTCTGAAATGGGGACAATTTTTTCAAATGGTCACAAAATCTTGTACACTTCGAGTTTTTAGCTGAATTTTTTTATGCATGCCAAAAAAAATACAAGGATCACGTCCACCAAGTTTGGGGCCAAAACTCCTTCCGAAAAAATTTTATAAAATCTCAAACCGTAAAAAGTTTCGAAAATCGTGAAAAATAGAAAACGAGTCGTCTTGCCATGAAACCTCCCGTGAAGGCTTAAGGGACCATTGTATGAATTTACAAGCCATAAAAATGACATTGGTATGCAGAAATATAAAGATGTGCCTAAACCCACCTACTACCCTATCGATCCACGGCTTACGCATCCCGTCTCTCTGGCCGACGTAGTGCCCACCACCCACCCGCCCACCCGTTTCGTCAGTTGGCTTAGGCATACGGAGTTCATTCCCAATCTAAGATTGGACTGGACTGAGCGTTGCAGCAGCAGGATCGATAGCACGTAGAGGGGGACCCGGTCGATCCCCGACTTGCGTATCCCACCCTCTGGCCGGCTTAGCGCTCGCACGCTCGTTTCATGGGTTGACTTAGGCATACGGAGTTCATTTCCAGTCTAAAATCAGACTGGATCGAGGGTTACGGTAGCTCATGCTGGGCTCGGGCATGTGCTGGTGCCATATTTTCCTTCACCGGGGCACCATCGTCGGAGCATCGTCGAAGAACCTGATCGGCGGCATTGGGGTTCCGACGATCGGGGGGCCGGGGGGTGTGCGCACATGATGTGCGATAGGTGCTGGTACTTGACTTAGGCATACGGAGTTCATTCCAGTCTAAGCTTACGGAGTTCATTCCCAGTCTAAGATCGGATCGGACCGAGGGTTGCAGTAGCACATGCTGGGCTCGAGCATGTGCTGGTGCCGCATTTTTCTTCGCTAGGACACCATCGTCGAAGCATTACCGGAGAACCTGACCAGCGGCATTGGAGTTTCGACAATCGGGGGGCCGGGCGGTGTGCGTACATGATCTGCGATGGGTGCTAGTACTTGGCCCTTATATTGGCCCCCTATCTCTCATCAAACCTCGAGAACTCACACCCCCTTAAAGAGCATTTAAGATTTTATAGGTTTACTGCCAGTAGCCTTTAAAGTGTCTGAAATAGAGACACTTTTTTCGAATGGTCACAAAATCTTGCACAATCCAGTTTTTAGCTGAAGTTTTTTATGCATGCCAACAAAAATACAAGGATCACGTCTGTCATAATGTCTAGATCCGGGGATCTATCGCTAGACATTGACTTTAGGGAGTCGCCACCAATCTTTTTTTATCTAGGTGTGATTGGCCACCTAAGGAATCTGTCCTTTCAGGGAACACCTAAGCTTAAGGGTCTCTAAAAGAATAGGTTCAGGTCTACAAACCAGAACAGGGTTCAAGAGTTCGGTTACGTGTGAGGAAGGTTATAGCACCCTCACAACGCCCATCAAAAGATGGTACCAGCTTAAATTTGTGTTATCTAAAAGCCTTAAAATTTTACCAAGTAATTAATTATTGGAAATTATTCTCAATTGACTCTAATACTTTTAGTAGAAAATTGAGAAAATTCCCTCACCTCAAGAGTATGCAAGAAAAACTACTATTTCACTTACAGAAGCTCCGTCGTCGGATTAGTTAAAGAAAAATCAAAATCAAAATCAAAATAGAAAGGAAGGAAATGATGGTTGTTCTTGTGTAGGGAAAATTGATACTTTCAACTTTTCCTCAAAAACCCTTTTTTTTGAAATTTTATTTTTAAGGAAAATCGATACTTTCAACTTTTCCCTAAAAATATTTTTCTGGAAATTTATTTCTAAGGAAAATTGATACTTTCAACTTTTCCCTAAAAATATTTTTTTTGGAAATTTATTTCTAAGGAAAATTGATACTTTCAACTTTTCCTCAAAAATACCTTTTTTTTTAAACTTATTTTTAAGGAAAATTGATACTTTCAACTTTTTCCTAAAAATATTTTTTTTTGGAAATTTTGATTTTTATTTAAAGAAAACAGAATAATAAAAAAATAAAAAAAATAAAAAAAAGAAAAGTAAAACAAAAATAAAAATAAAATAAAGATAAAAAGAATATTAAATAAACCTAATCTAATAAATAAAAAATAAAAAAAACAAATAAGCAAATAAATGAAAATAAAAAAAATTCAAAAAAAAAAAACCTGGAGCGGCTCGGATCGCAGCTCGGCTCAAGGAAGAGAAACGGCTTAGGGGGGCGGCTTGGAGCTCGACTCGGCTTGGAGGGGGACAGGCACGTGTGGGTCAGGAAGCGGGTCGACGCTCGGGTCGGGTCGGGTCACGGTAAAACGCGCGGATCCTCTAGGTCACTTAAGGCCAAAACGACGTCATTTTGAGAGGGTATAAAAGGCTCTTCCCTTTGTTTTTTGGCAGAATACTCCTCCCCTCTCTCTCTCTTCTTCCTTTTTCCTCTCCTTTCTCTCTAAAAGGTCGAAGAACTCCGGTTGAAGATTCATCAGATTCTGGGTTTTGTCATCGAAATCTGGGTTTTCTCGTCGGAAGTTCACCGGAAGATCACAAGTTTCTGGGATTCTTTGTCGAAAACTGGGCAGGTCACCGAAAACTTCAAGGTTGGCCGAAATTTTTGCCAGAAAATTCAAACTTCGTCAGAAAATTCACCGAATCTAGAATTTTCCAGAAATTCCAAAAAAAAAATCGCCAAAAATTCTCAAAAAATTTCTTCTCACTCCCAGAATACTCCTAAACCTTTTCTTAGCTCTCTATACGTCCCTATTCTCTCAATCAGTAGCTTTTGCTTACTATTTTCTATGTGTTCTTCATTCTGTTCTAGAGGTCCCTTTTTCTCAATTCCTCCTTGGACGAGAATTCAATCTTTGAATCCAACTGGACTCTTCTGATTGAATTCCCATTCACAGTGGGATTCTTCAACTTTCAATCCCAGCCTTCAAAAAAAGAAAAAAAAATAATAATCGGATAAATAAAAAAAATCAGATAAAATTAACAGATAATTAAAAAATAAAATACAATAAATCCAAAAATATTACCAGAATAAAAAAATTATAATATAATAATAAATATATAACTATATAAATAAATTACATATAAATATTAACAGAGAAAAAAATAAATAAATAAAGATATACATAATAATAATAATAAATAATAAAATACCTAAAATACAAAAGAAAGAAAAAGAAAAAAGAAAAAAAATACAAGGTAAAAAATTGAATTGGGCTGTACCCATTTGGGCCAGGCCCAATTGATCTGGGCTTAGACCCAATTGGGTGTCTATAGCTGCCCCTCTTTGCACATTTTCTGTGAAACAGAAATTGCGTAAAGACGTAGACACCTAATCAAGACTCAACTCAACATTGTCATTTTTTGTTTTGTTTTGTGTTTTTATTTTTGTTGTTTTTTTTTTGTTTTTTGTTTTTTTTTGTTTTTGACCAAAGCTCCTCTAAACAGAGGCACCACGACTTTGGAAAAGTAAATTGCTCCTCTAAACAGAGGCACCACGACTTTGGAAAATAAATTGCTCCTCTAAACAGAGGCAACACGACTTACTTTGCTCCTCTAAACAGAGGCACCACGACTTTGGAAAATAAATTGCTCCTCTAAACAAAGGCACCACGACTTTGGGAAAGTAAATTACTCCTCTAAACAGAGGCACCACGACTTTGGAAAATAAATTGCTCCTCTAAACAGAGGCAACGAAACTTTGGAAAGTAAATTGCTCCTTGACAATCATGTCCAAAGGAGTTTGAAAGTTATGTTTGAAGGAATTTCAGGAGATTATGCCCAAAGGTCTTATAAATCAACCCTGATACCAGAAGACATCCTATTTTAAGGATTAGGGACTTACCTGACAAGCTTTTTCTTTTTCAATTTTGCAAAATATCTTCATATCTGTCTTCTCCATGTGGGATGTTGGAACACCCTTGCTTCTTGAGTTTATACACTATACTTTCCTGAAAGTAGTGTATGCTATGCAAATGCATATGAATTTCAATGCATGCTATGCAAATATTGGCCAAATAATTCCTATTCAATGTATGGTACTCAAGTTTCTCAAGCTCTTCTTGGGCATCAAGCCTTTTGATTCTTCAGAGATCCAATTACACTGCTCTTCTAAGATCAAACCAATGTAGCTCTTAATTGTCTCTTCCACTCACCTTCTTCCTGTAACAAAAATCTCTTTCCGGATTCAATGTCCTAATCAGGAACTGAACATCTCGATTCTGCCCTTATCACTCTTGATTTATTCAATGTAATGTAAAAATCTTTTTATGTTGTTATTCATTCACCAATCATTATTTCAAACTCAAAAAGTGAGAATGCATTTGCACATTTCTTCCATTGTGGGGTACTAAGAAGAAAGGGATATGAATGGTAGGGAAACAGTCATCAAAAAAAGGCCCAAAGAATGAAATAAAATGTTTCTTATTAGAAAAATGTTGGCAAACTTTGGCCAAGAGAGAATTACAAGGATAGGTATGGGGACAAAGCCTAAAATGAACAATCAGATAATCATGATAACATATCTCAAAGTTTTTTCTGAAAACTCAACCCACTGATGTATTTAACAACTTGGAACTCTTCCGAATTTGCTAACCTCCATATCAGCAGACTTTCAAATTCGATGTTGTATTCTCCTTATCTAAGCCGCCTTTTCAGGTTTTCAACTTAGACAAACCCCCTATGACTCAAACCGCCCTTTTTGGGTTTTCGCCTTGAGTCCTCCTTTTCAATCACTTTTTCATTTTTTATTTTTTTCATGTTTTGTTTTTTTTCATCATTTTTCATTTTATCATTTTTTCTCTTTTTTTTTAAATTTTTTTTCAAGCATAGTACTTCTTCACAGCATCAGAATTTACAGGATGGGGTAAATCATTTCCATCCATCTCAGTCAGTATCAGCGCTCCACCTGAAAAAGCTCGTTTCACCACGTACGGCCCTTCCCAATTCGGAGTCCATTTTCCTCTACTATTGTGTTGGATTGGGAGAATTCTTTTCAAAACCAACTCTCTTTCTCGAAAGCAACGAGGCCGAGTCTTCTTATCATGAGCCCTCATCATTCTTCTTTGATATAGCTGACCATGGCACAGTGCAGTCAATCTCTTTTCTTCTATGAAATTTAACTGCTAATAACATTCTCGAATCCATTCAGCTTCTTCCAACTCAACTTTTTTTAAGACTCTCAAAGAGGGGATCTCTACTTCCACTGGTAGTATAGCTTCCATCCCATAAACCAAAAAAAATGGGGTTACCCCAGTAGAGGTGCGAACTAACGTTCGATATGCATGCAATGCAAATGGCAACTTCTCATGCCAATCTTTGTAAGTTTCGATCATCTTTTCCAAAATCCTCTTTATGTTCTTGTTGGCTGCCTCAACTGCCCCATTCATTTTCGGACGGTATGGTGCCGAGTTATGATGCTTGGTCTTGTATTGAACACATATTTCTTGCATCATCTTACTATTTAGATTCTTAGTATTGTCTGAAATAATTTTCTCTGGAAGTCTATATCTATAGATGATCTTCTTTTTTATGAACTTGCAAACCATGGAGCGTGTCACATTTGCATATGATGCTGCTTCTACCTATTTTGTGAAGTAATCTATCATCACAAAAATGAATCTGTGCCGGTTAGAGGCTTTTGGGGTGATCGGACCAATGACATCCATGCCCCACATTGAAAATGGCCATGGTGGTGCCATAACAGGTAAAACAAATGGCGGAGCATGAATCTTATCAGCATATATCTGGCATTTATGGCATTTACGAGCATAGTCAATGCAATCATTCTCCATCGTCAACCAATAATATCCCACTCTCATAATCTGTCTTGCCATCATATGTCCACTAGTATGTGCCCCACGTATTCCATCATGCACTTCTTTAATGATTTTCTTCACTTTAGTCTCATTTACGCACCTTAATAATACTTGATCCTTGCTTCTTTTGTATAGGACATCCTTATTCAGGAAAAAACTCATAGCCAATCTTTGGATGACCCTTTTATCATTTTATGTTGCATGAACTGGATACTGCTGATCCTTGACATACTGTAAGATGTCATAATACCAGGGTTTTCCATCTTTTTCCCCCTCTACATTAGAACAATACGCTGGTATATCCTTAACATCTAACTTAATGGGCTGAATGTCGGTATTATCATTAATTCAAATCATTGCAGCCAGAGTAGCCAATGCATCAGCAATCACATTCTCTTTTAGGGTAAGTGATCAAACTGGACATCTTTAAATCATTTTTAGCTCTAGAATATACTTATAATATGGAACGAGTTTTGAATCTCTTGTCTCCCATTCTCTTTTCAACTGATATATGACTAGAGCTGAGTCTCCAAACACTTTCAATACTTTCACTCTTCTATCTATAGCAGCTTGCAGGCCCATGACACATGCCTCATATTCAGCGATGTTGTTTGTGCAATTGAAATTTAACCTCGCTGTTACAGGACAATATTATTTTTCAAGAGAAATCAGAATTGCTCCAATTCCATGCCCCAAGGCATTAGCAGCTCCATCAAAGTACATTCTCTAACATTTTTCTACATGCTCTCTTTTCTCTGTTTTGGAAATAGTCATTAAGTCTTCGTCAGAGAATTCCAGCTTCATCGGCTCATAGTCTTTAGTAGCACGATCTGCAAGAAATTCTATTATAGCACCTCCTTTTATTACTTTTTGGCTCACATATATAATATCATATTCCGAGAGCATTACTTGCCATCTAGCGATTCTCCCAGACAAAGAAGGCTTCTCAAAGATATACTTAATGGGATCCAGTTTTGCTATGAGCCATGTAGTATGATAGAGCATATACTGTCTGAGTCTTTTGGCATCCACGCTAATGCACAACACATTTTCTCCAATGAAGAATACTTGAATTCATATTCAGTGAACTTTTTACTCAGATAGTAAATAGCTATCTCCTTTCGATTGGCCTCATCTTACTGTCCGAGCACACATCCCATTGAACTTTCACATACAGTTAGGTATAAGATTAAAGGTTTTCTTGGAACAGGTGGCACCAATACTGGAGGGTTCGATAAATATTGCTTAATTTTATCAAATGCCTCTTGACATTTTTCATTCCATTTCCTAGGATTATCTTTACGGAGAAGCTTAAAGATGGGATCACATTTGTAGGTAAGTTGAGAGATGAACCGAGAAATGTAGTTCAATCTCCCCAGAAAACCTCAAACTTTTTTTGGTGTGTTAGGAGGTGACAAATTTTGGATGGCCCGTATCTTATTGGGATCAACTTCAATTCCTTTTTCACTAACCACAAAGCCTAGCAACTTGTCTGACTTTACCCCAAAGGTGCACTTGGCTGGATTTAATTTGAGCTGAAATTTTTTCAACCTCTCAAATAACTTTCTGAGGCTGATGACATGATCTTCATTCTCACAAGACTTCACAATCATATCATCTACATACACTTTAATCTTTTTGTGCATCATGTCATGGAAGAGTGTTACCATGGCTCTTTGATATGTTGCCCCAGCATTTTTCAACCCAAAAGGCATGACTTTATAACAGAAGGTTCCCCATATGGTCACAAAAGTAGTCTTTTCCATATCCTCCGTAGCCATTTTTATTTGATTATACCCCGAGAAACCATCCATAAAGGAGAAAATCGAATGCTTAGCCGTGTTATCTACCAATGTGTCAATATGAGGCAAAGGAAAGTTATCCTTTGGGTTGGCCTTATTCAAGTCTCGATAGTCCACACACATTTGTACTCTTCCATCTTTCTTAGGAACCGAGACTATATTGGCTACCCATTCTAGATACTTAGCCACTTGTAGAAAACCTACATCAAATTGTTTCTTCACCTCTTCTTTAATCTTTAACAGCATTTCAGGCTTCATCCGTCTCAATTTCTGTTGAACTGGCTTACATTCTGGCTTTAGGGGCAATCTGTGCTCCACTATCTCTGTGCTTAATCCTGGCATATCTTGGTAAGACCAAGCAAATATATCTATAAATTCTCGAAGTAGTTTTACCAATCGTTGCCTATCTTCAGATGAAAGTGAAGTGCCCATTCTGACCTCTTTCTTATTTTTTTCATCTCCCAGATTCACTAAGTCCACTACCTCTTGATGTGGCTCAATTGGCTTATTCTCTTGTTCAATCATTCTCATTATGTCTGGAGGCATAACATATTCTTCAAAATTTTCTTCATTGTCAAGTTCATCAGTGCTAATTGAATTCTCAAAGCTAACCTCTCGATTGTTATCATGATTATCTTCATGTTCATTTAAAGACCTACAATTGAATGAAATGGGATATGTTGGCAAGATGTGCTTGGAGAGATGGAAATAATGAAGACACAAGAAGAAATGAATGAAAATGCATACTTCCTAATTTTTATTAAAAATAATAAATGATGAATGGCCCGAAAAAAGATCACCCCAATGCCTTGGGCAATAGCTATTGGGATGTTACAATTACATTGCATCTAAATCAAAAGTTAAAGGCATTTTGATGGCACTCCAGTTGTTCAGCTCAAAATCTGACGGACAAAGGCGAACCCACTCCTCTTGATTAACCCCCACTTCATCTTCAATAGCATTAATGGCTAACTGGGCAAAATCGTCTTCCACACTTTTTCTTGCATCTGGGTACATGAATCCTCTAGGTCTGAAGGTTTCATACAAGTGTGGGATAAACATCAATCTTGCTGTCTTTCTTGATGGCCTTCTTTTGACTTCCCACTCTGCCATTTCATAACCTAGGCCTGCCCTATCGCTATTGTCCACTATTGTTGGAGGTTCTTTAATTCCCTGCAAATTTTTTCCTAGCCCAAGTTCTGGACACCAACCTTTGTTGATTACTTGGCTCACCACTATCTTTGAAAAAGGCTGACTTTGAAATCTTTCACCTACAGTATTGACCAATTCAAAAGACCGATAGGAGCATTCCAATACTTCTTCGGTAGCCTCTACATATGGAGTGTTCAATGGTTGGGTCACTACCACTACTAATTGACCTTCTATATTGAACTTGATCTTCTGTAAAGTAGAGGGCACAGCTCCTGCCATGTGAATCCATGGCCTTCCTAATAGACAGCTGTAGGATGGAGAGATATCCATCACTTGAAATTTTATATTGAAGGTGCATGGCCCAATTTGTAAGGACATCTAAATATCCCCCAGGACTTCTTTTGTGGTCCCATCAAAGGCTCTCACAATCATCTGACTATCTTTCATATGAGAATAATCAAAGGGTAACCTTGCCAAAGTTGACATAGGCATGACATTGATGGCAGAACCATTATCGATAAGGACTTTGGCTATGATATGGCTCTTGCACTTAACTGTGATATGCAGAGCCTTGGCATTTCTTTTTCCCTCCAAAGGGATCTCATCATCACTGAATGAAATGTGATTTGGCATAACTAGATTTCCAGCCAAGTGGTTCACATATTCGACAGACACGTTATGTGCCACGTATGCCTGATTCAACACTTTTAGTAAGACGTTTCGGTGTGGCTCTGAGTTCAGCAATAGTGATAATAATGAGATTCAAGCTGGCATTTTATTCAACTATTCCATAACTGAATACTCACTATGTTTTACCAGTTTCAGGAATTCACAAACCTCCCTTTCTGATACTGGCTTTGGCTGATCTTCTTCAGGCTCTATCTCTGGATTATTCTATCTTTCTCCTTCTTTAACCTTCTCCCTTCTAGCCTTCTCTACCATTTCTGGGGTGTAACATCTCCCACTTCGAGTAATGCCTCCTACACCAGTAATATTGGAAGCATCGACTTTGAAGACCTCTTTTTTCTATCCCTGAACTACAGTGTCATAATCGTATCTCTAGGGTACAGCTTTATCATCTTTATATGGGAAAAGAGTTGGGACTTTAAAAGTTACTGGCCTGAGGAGGAGTTTATCTATGACTGACTTTGGTTTGTTCCCACACTGAATTGTCACTGGTTTGGGAAACAGCTTTTCAGGCCTATCAGTCATGTACACCTCAGCATTTTTCAAGTCTTCTTTTTTTTCATAGACCTCCATCTGATATGAATCCAAGAGGTTTTGCACCTCTTGGTGAAACCGCTCATAGGTCTCAATGGAATGGCCCATTGCCCCACTATGATACTTACAACTAGTACCAGTTATATATGTTCCATGATAGCTGTGTGGACTTACCAGTTGTATCATGTCTACTTTTCATAAAACATCGAATAGCTGACTGAGAGGTGTCTTAATATCTGTCACTTTCTTCTTCACATGGCACTCCTGTTCTTCACCTATAGCATTCACATTATGATTCGGTAAAGGATTGCCACTAACATTTGCGCAGCCATCCTCCAGTATCAAAGCAGATCACCCATCTTGATCAACGTTGCACTTTGTGTTTCAGGATAGTGCAATTTTTGGTAGAGTACCAGCAATCCCATAATGGTAGTCACAGTGGGTAGTGGGATCATACCACTTGGGGTAAGGTGGCTTGAGGGGTTCCAATTTACTTGGAGCAATCAGGTGACTGTTGTAGGCTTCTTATATAATTCCATATAAGTCATGGGAATAGGGTCAAAAACAGGTTTCTCACGAGTGGTTTGTTGCTCCCGCGAGCCACCAGCAGGGTTAGTTGGGCGATTTTGTGGTCTTGAGGTAGGTTGAATGTTAGGACTATACATGGTATTTTAGGGTCTATGAGAGGTTTGATAGGTTTGGGGGTATGGTGGTTGTGTAAACGGTTGGTATGGGTGAAAGGAAGTGTTATTTATAGTGGGGTGATATGGCAGATATTCTGGTGGGGGGTAGGGTGAATAACCTCTAAACTGTTGTCTATCAAAGCTCACAGCTTGAGCTTCAGTTTTTTTCTTCTTTGGGACCCTTTTGCTAAATGCTTCATTTCCTTCTAGCTTGCCATTCTTGATGGCGCTTTCAATGATTTCTCCCGAGATTACCATATCAACAAAATTTTTTATTGCATTCCCTATCATCTTTTCATAATAGAGAGATTTTAAAGTGCTAACAAATAGCACTGTAGTTTCTTTCTCGGTCAGAGGAGGCTGTACTTGAGAAGCAATATCCCTCCACCTCTGGGCATACTCTTTAAAGGACTCGTTTGACTTTTTCTCCAATTCTACAAAGACAAACGATCTGGGGCCAAATCGATGATATGTCGATATTGACTAATAAAGTCATGTGCCATATCACTCCAAGAGCGAATGCGAGTCCTGTCCAACTGAACATACCATCTGGCTACAGAGCCAGTAAGACTATCCTGGAAAACATGCATCAAGAGTTTCTCATCATGAGCATGAGCTACCATCTTCCTGCAATACATGGTGATGTGGGTTTTGGGGCACTTTGTACCGTCATATTTTTCAAATTTTGATACTTTGAACTTATGAGGGATAACTACATCAGGAACTAGGCAGAGCCCAGCAGCATCAACTGACCCATAAAAGCTAAATCCTTCCACAGCCCTTAGCCTTTGCTCTAGCATGCTAATCTTAGAACTTTCCTTAGCTTCCATCCTCACCTTTTCCTTCTCCTTCTCTTTTAAATCATCTAGATCAGGAATTGGTTCTGCTGCCTTTTCAGTGAATACAAGATTTATATAGCTATTATACTGCCCTGGATTAAAAGCTGATGGCATTCCAGGATATGTTGGATATGTGAAGTGTTGTGGCGGGACCTCTTGAGCAGACTGGGCTTGAGGTGGGCCAAAATTTGGAGGGTACAAAGGGTCAGCACTTCTTGCTGGCTTGTACTTTCTTCAACTTCTTTTCCTTTATTCATGTTATTAAGAGCTTCTAGAATCTTGCTTAGCTCACTTTCACTCCTCTCCTGGGCTTTTTCTATCTTTTCAAATCTTTGGGAATTTTCCTACTCCATTTGCCTTGCTCTGAATCTTGTGTTGAATCGATGGGTAGGGTTTTCGCTAGATAGAGCTATCATGGAACCTTGAGTACCATATCTCAGAATTAGTAAATTTGCATGATCATCACATGGTTACTTTGTTAAGTGTAATGAATGAGAATGCAATGAATGAAAAATGCATGTATGCAAAGAACATTTGGCTTAAAACGGTATTCAACTAAAAAATTTCATTTATTCCAAAAAACTTTGATCTACATTGAGTTTATCATCCTAGAATTATAACCATAAAATTGTTTGATCGTTCATACTGGGCCTTGGCTTCTTTTATGAAGTTCAAGAGACGCTGTCCATGTTCCACCATCTCTCTTGCCTTACACACCCTTTATGAATTTGGTTTGTTAAGTGCTCAATGTATTTCTGCCTTCCTAGGTTCTCTCTTTTACCATACTAGACTTGGTATGATAATTCTCTATGTTCTCTAACCAATGCAGTGATGTGGTCTCCTTGTTCATCCAACCTTTGACTTAACCTGCTCAAATAATTGTTTAGCATGTTAATTTCTGCCTGTGCTTCCATACTTTCTTCTTTCAATTCGGCATACTCTTGCTTCAGTCTTGTATTTTCCTCAGTCAGCTCAGTAATGGTTATCTCTTTGGCTCTTTCTCTCACACATAGCCTCTTATGCTCCTGGTGTAACCTTGCTAGATCTTCAGTAGCTGTATCTCGTTCTCTAGTAATCTTGTGAACTTTAACTTCATAATTTTCAGCTCTACCTTTCTACTGGGCTATTTCTTCTTCAAGTTCTTGAATCTCTTTCTTTAACTTGATCTTTTCAAACTCAAATTCTTTTGTTGCCAGCTCTAACTCTGATGGTGTCTCTTCAAGTTTTTCTTCTGTTGGTGGTTGAGAGATTTCATAAGTGAATACCATTTCTTGTCTTCTTTTTGTTCTCCAAACCAAGTAACCTGGGGTGACTTTTTCAATGAATGGTCCAGGACTCACTCTTTGGGGATTTTTCCATGCTTTGATCATCTCATTCATCCTCTGAAATGCTTTAGGCTCACTGTAAGAGAAATCTAACTGATGAAGCCCATAAGTCATAGGAATGAACTGTTCTCCCCCCAATTGCCTTCTCACTAGGAGTGGTGCATAATTCGTCACTCCCCATAAACCCAGAAGCGGAACCACTGTACTATCCCCACATTGGTATAACATAGGCTCACGATTCATCCATGGGGCCAACCATCTCACCCTGGCACTTTCTAATTTTTGTAAGAAAGTTATCCATTCTTGTTTAGGCTTCCGCTTTGACCATCCACTTTCACAAAATTCCTTGATTGGAAAACGATTACGGATGTAAATCTTCGAGAAAGTGCCATTTCCTTGTTCAAAATGACTTTTCATCCACACGTACAATAACTGTATACATCCTATGAAACGCCCTCCATTTCGATGACGATAACTCAAAGATCTGATAGTCTCTGCTAATATTATCGTTGAAGGATTACAGCCATTGATCACACTTTCAAAGAAATCGACCACCGCTATCTCAATATGTCCCAAAACCTTTGGAAAGATTACCAGTCCGTATATAGCCAAGGCAAATATGTCTAACCCCTGTTCTTCATTAACGTGTTGCATCAGAAACTCATGAAAGAACTTTAAAGGTAGGCAAACCTGTTCCTGTTTCTTCTTTGTATGAGAATCCACAACTTCTTTGTCTATCCCCATGAGTTGAGCCAGACTTTTACGAAATCCTGACTTATGTTTTTTGACATATATCTTGTCAGAAGTCTTTAGATGCAAACCCAATAAGACCGAATATTCTTCTATGGTGGGAGTCATATCAGCTTCGTTAAAGATGAAACACCTGTATGCAGGATCCCAGAATTGTGTTGCAGCTCTAATTAGTTGATCATCAACAACCACTGCTAGAAGGTGTGCTATATGCCCATGTTTCTGACAAAACTGCTCTTATTTTAACGGATTCATCTTCTTCCAGATATCCTCCAAATCTTCTAAATTGTTCTGTTTGAGGAGGATAGATGTTTCTTGAGACAGAGTAGACTCATACCCAATTGGCAAGCAATCTCCCATCTTCAGTTGAGTCTTTTCTGATTGGGCCTTTACTTCATTGGGTGTCCCATAAGGTGCTAATACTGATGAAGAATAGACTAAGCGTTCATTGGTGTCCATGAAAAAATTTGTTGAAGACCGTTTTTTAGGCAAATGTTCTCTATACAACTTTATGATATGCGCATGAACCAATGCGAAAGGAAAAAAAGGTTAGTATACCCAGAAAAAGAATAAATAACTAAATAAATTTAAACATCACACAAAGTAAAAGGGATGAATCCTATGCTTTTGGTTAATTCTATCAAGGAAGAGTGATGGCTCTATCTATAGGTTAGGCACTCTTAAAGTTCACTATATGCGGTTTTAGGGTCAAAGTCTAAAGGTCCTCAAATTGTTCCTTACATCCTTGTCCATCACAGACTAGTAAGGCACTCTAATCCTCGTCCATTACAGGCTACAAGCGGAAAAGGTTCAATTTGAGTGGGAGTATTTCACTAGCCACTGCGAAGGCATTAGACCTTACGAAAGCAATAGGTATTTTACTCCCTCCTAGAGGGACGGAGCTCGGGTGTAGAGCTCATGTTATGCACATGCACATGAATGACATAATTAACAAAGTAAATAAACATGAATGAACAATAATACATATATACAAAAAGGTTCAATTTTATTAGGCTTTTGGATAACACAAATTATTTGCTGGCCTGACTCTCAAATTCCCCAGTGGAGTCGCCAAGCTGTCATAACGACTAGATCCGATGATCTATCGCTAGACATTGACTTTAGGGAGTCGCCACCAATCTTTTTTTATCTAGGTGCGATTGGCCACCTAAGAAATCTGTCCTTTCAGGGAACACCTAAGCTTAAGGGTCCCTAAAAGAATAGGTTCAGGTCTACAAACTAGAACAGGATTCGGGAGTTCGGTTACGTGTGAGGAAGGTTATAGCACCCTCACAACGCCCATCAAAAGATGGTACCAGCTTAAATTTGTGTTATCCAGAAGCCTTAAAATTTTACCAAGTAATTAATTATTGGAAATTATTCTCAATTGACTCTAATACTTTTAGTAGAAAATTGAGAAAATTCCCTCACCTCAAGAGTATGCAAGAAAAACTACTGTTTCACTTACAGAGGCTCCGTCGTCGGATTAGTTAAAGAAAAATCAAAGTCAAAATCAAAATAGAAAGGAAGGAAATGATGGTTGTTCTTGTGTAGGAAAAATTGATACTTTCAACTTTTCCCCAAAAATGTTTTTTTTTGGAAACTTTGATTTTCAAGGAAAATTGATACTTGCAACTTTTCCCTAAAAATATTTTTCTGGAAATTTATTTCTAAGAAAAATTGATACTTTCAACTTTTCCCCAAAAATGTTTTTTTTTTGGAAACTTTGATTTTCAAGGAAAATTGATACTTTCAACTTTTCGTTAAAAATACTTTTTTTTAAACTTATTTTTAAGGAAAATTGATACTTTCAACTTTTCCCTAAAAATATTTTTTTTTGGAAATTTTGATTTTTATTTAAAGAAAACAGAATAATAAAAAAATAAATAAAAATAAAAAAATAAAGAAAAGTAAAACAAAAATAAAAATAAAATAAAGATAAAAAGAATATTAAATAAACCTAATCTAATAAATAAAAAATAAAAAAAACAAATAAGCAAAGAAATGAAAATAAAAAAATTCAAAAAAAAAAAAGAAAACCTGAAGCGGCTCGGATCGCAACTCGGCTCGGCTTGGAGGGGGGCAGGCACGCACGGGTCAGGAAGCGGGTCGACGCTCGGGTCGGGTCGGGTCACGACAAAACGCGCGGATCCTCTGGGTCACTTAAGGCCAAAACGACGTCGTTTTGAGAGGGTATAAAAGGCACTTCCCTTTGTTTTTCGACAGAACGCTCCTCCCCTCTCTCTCTCTTCTTCCTTTTTCCTCTCCCTTCTCTCTAAAAGGCGAAAGAACTCCGGTTGAAGATTCACCGGATTCTGGGTTTTCTCACCGAAATCTGGGTTTTTTCACGTAAAATTCATCGGAAGTTCACCGGAAGATCACCGATTTCTGGGATTCTTTGCCGAAACTGGGCAGGTCACCGAAAACTTCAAGGTTGGCCAGAATTTTCATCAAAATATTCAAACTTCACCGAAAAATTCACCGGAATCTGGAATTTTCCAAAAATTCTCAGAAAAAAATCACCAAAAATTCTCAAAAAATTTCTTCTCACTCCCACAACACTTCTAAACCTTTTCTTAGCTCTCTATACATCCCTATTCTCTCAATCGACCTGGACCCAATTGGGTGTCTACAACGTCTACCAAGTTTGGGGCCAAAACTCCTTCCGAAAAAATTTTAAAAAATCTCGAACCGCAAAAAGTTTCAAAAATCGTGAAAAATAGAAAACGAGTCGTCTTGCCATGAAACTTCACGTGAAGGCTTAAGAGACCATTGTATGAATTTACAAGCCATAAAAATGGCATTGTCACGTAGAAATATGAAGTTGTTCGTAAACCCACCTGCCACCCTATCGATCCACGGCTTGTGCATCCCGTATCTCTGGCTGGCGTAGTGCCTGCCCACCCACCCGCTCATTTCATCGGTCGGATTAGGCATACGGAGTTCATTCCCAGTCTAAGATCGGACCGGACCGATGGTTACGGCAGCAAGATCGGCAGCACGTAGAGGGAGACCCGACCGATCCCCGGCTTGCGCATCCCGCCCCTCTGGCCGACCGAGCGCCCGCACGCTCGTTTCGTGGGTTGACTTAGGCATACGGAGTTGATTCACAGTCTAAGATCGGACCAGACCAAGGGTTACGACAGTAGGATCAGCAGCACGCAGAGGGGGACCCGACCGATCCCCGACTTGCACATCTCGCCCCTCTGGCCGGCTGAGCGCCCGCACGCTCGTTTCGTGGGTTGACTTAGGCATATGGAGTTCATTCCCAATCTAAGCATACGAAGTTCATTCCCACTCTAAGATCGGACCAGACCGAGGGTTACGGTAGCACATGCTGGGCTCGGGCGTGTGCTGGTGCCGTATTTTTCTTTGCTGGGGCACCATCGCCGGAGCATTGTCGGAGAACCTGACCGACGGCATTGGGGTTTCGGCAATCGGGGCGGCCTGGGGGGGGAGTGTGCGCACATGATGTGCGATGGGTGCTGGTACTTGGCCCTTATATTGGCCCCCTATCCCTCATCAAACCTCGAGAACTCACACCCCCTTAAAGAGCATTTAAGATTTTACAAGTTTGCTGCCAGTAGCAATTAAAGTGTCTGAATGGGGACACTCTTTTCAAAATGGTCACAAAATCTTGTACACTTCGAGTTTTTAGCTGAATTTTTTTTTGCATGCCAACAAAAATACAAGGATCACGTCTACCAAGTTTGGGACCAAAACTCCTTTCGAAAAAATTTAAAAAAACCCCGAACCGTAAAAAGTTTCAAAAATCATGAAAAATAAAAAACGAGTCGTCTTGCCATGAAACTTCACATGACGGCTTAAGGGACCATTGTATGAATTTACATGCCATAAAAATGGCATTGGCACACAGAAATATGAAGATGTGCCTAAACCCACCTACCACCCTATCGATCCACGGCTTGCGCATCCCACCTCTCTGGCCGACGTAGTGCCCGCCTGCCCGTCCGCCTGCTCGTTTCGTCAGTTCGCTTAGGCATATGGAGTTCATTCCCAGTCTCAGATCAGACCAGACCGAGGGTTACAGTAGCAAGATCGGTAGCACGTAGAGGGGGACCCGACCAAACCCCGGCTTGTGCATCCCACCCCTCTGGCCGACTAAGCGCCCGCACGCTCATTTCGTGGGTTGACTTAGGCATATGGAGTTCATTCCCAGTCTAAGCATACGGAGTTCATTCCCAGTCTAAGATCAGACCAGACTAAGGGTTGCGACAACACATGCTGGGCTCGGGCATATGCTGGTGTCGCATTTTTCTTCGCCGGGGCACCATCATCGGAGCATCGCTGGAGAACCTGACCGACGGCATTGGGGTTCCGACGATCGGGGGGGCTGGGGGGGTGTGCGCACATGATGTGCGATGGGTGCTGGTACTTGGCCCTTATATTGGCCCCCTATCCCTCATCAAACCTCGAGAACTCACACCCCCTTAAAGAGCATTTGAGATTTTACAGGTTTGCTGCTAGTAGCCATTAAAGTGTCTGAAATGGGGACACTTCTTTCAAATGGTCACTAAATCTTGTACACTTCGAGTTTTTAGCTGAATTTTTTTGTGCATGCCAAAAAAAATACAAGGATCACGTCTACCAAGTTTGGGGCCAAAACTC
Organism: Durio zibethinus; assembly: GCF_002303985.1. The sequence continues at coordinate 18,761,897 of NW_019167926.1, read as the reverse complement.
CTTTCAAAAAAATTTTAAAAAATCCCGAACTGCAAAAGTTTTCAAAAATCATGAAAAATAGAAAACGAGTCATCTTGCCATGAAACTTCACGTGAAGGCTTAAGGGACCATTGTATGAATTTACAAGCCATAAAAATGGCATTGGCACGCAGAAATATGAAGATGTGCCTAAACCTACCAACCACCCTATCGACCAATGGCTTGCGCATCCCGTCTCTCTGGCCCGCGTAGTGCCCGTCCGCTCGTTTCATCGGTTGGCTTAGGCATACGAAGTTCATTCCCAGTCTAAGATCGGATCGGACTGAGGGTTGCGACAACAGGATGGACAGCATTTGGGTTCCGACGATCGGGGGGCCGGGGGGGTGTGCGCACATGATGTGCGATGTGCGATGGGTGCTGGTGCTTGGCCCCCTATCCCTCATCAAACCTCGAGAACTCACACCCCCTTAAAGAGCAATTGAGATTTTACAGGTTTGCTGCCAGTAGCCATTAAAGTGTCTGAAATGGGGACATTTTTTTCAAATGGTCACAACATCTTGTACACTTCGAGTTTTTAGTTGAATTTTTTTTTGCATGCCAAAAAAAATTAAAGGATCACGTCTACCAAGTTTGGGGCCAAAACTCCTTTCGAAAAAATTTTAAAAAATCCCAAACCTTAAAAAGTTTCAAAAATCATGAAAAATAGAAAACGAGTCGTCTTGCCATGAAACTTCACGTGAAGGCTTAAGGGACCATTGTATGAATTTACAAGCCATAAAAGTGGCATTGGCACATAGAAATATGAAGATGTGCCTAAACCCACCTATCACCCTATCGATCCACGAATTGTGCATCCCGTCTCTCTAGCCGGCATAGTGCCCGCCCGCCCGCCCGCTCGTTCCGTCGGTTGGTTTAGGCATATGGAGTTCATTCCCAATCTAAGATCAGACCGGACCGAGGGTTATAGTAGTAGGATCGGCAGCACGCAGAGGGGGACCCGACCGATCCCCAACTTGCGCATCCCGCCCCTCTGCCCGACTGAGCGCCCGCACACTCGTTTCGTAAGTTGACTTAGGCATACAGAGTTCATTCCCAGTCTAAGCATACGGAGTTCATTCTCAGTCTAAGATGAAACTTGACCGAGGGTTGCGGCAGAACATGCTGGGCTTGGGCATGTGCTGGTGCCACATTTTTTTTCGTCGGGGCACTATCACCGGAGCATCGCCGGAGAACCTGACAGGCGGCATTGGGGTTCCGGTGATCGGGGGGGCCGGGGGGTGTGCGCACATGATGTGCGATGGGTGCTGGTACTTGGCCCTTATATTGGGCCCCTATCCCTTATCAAACCTCGAGAACTCACACCCCCTTAAAGAGGATTTGAGATTTTACAGCTTTGCTGTCAGTAGCCATTAAAGTGTCTAAAATTGGGACACTTTTTTCAAATGGTCACAAACTCTTGTACACTTTGAGTTTTTAGCTGAATTTTTTTGTGCATACCAAAAAAAATTCAAGGATCACGTCTACCAAGTTTGGGGCCAAAACTCCTTCTGAAAAAATTTTAAAAAAATCCCGAACCACAAAAGTTTTCAAAAATCGTGAAAAATAGAAAACGAGTCGTCTTGCCATGAAACTTCACGTGAAGGCTTAAGGGACCATTGTATGAATTTACAAGCCATAAAAATGGCATTGGCATGCAGAAATATGAAGATGTGCCTAAACCTACCAACCACCCTATCGACCAATGGCTTGCGCATCCCGTCTCTCTGGCCCGCGTAGTACCCGTCCGCTCGTTTCGTTGGTTGGCTTAGGCATACGAAGTTCATTCCCAGTCTAAGATCGGATCGGACTGAGAGTTGTGACAACAGGATCGACAGCATACAGAGGGGGACCCAGCTGATCCTCGGCTTACGCATCCCCCCTACTGGCCAGCTGAGCGCCCGCACGCTCGTTTCATGGGTTGACTTAGGCATACGAAGTTCATTCCCAGTCTAAGCATACGGTGTTAATTCCCAGTCTAAGATCGGACCGGATCGAGGGTTGCGGTAGCACATGCTGGGGTCAGGCATATGCTGGTGTTGCATTTTTCTTCGTCGGGCCACCATCACTGGAGAACCTGATCGACGGCATTTGGGTTCCGATGATCGGGGGGGCCGGGGCGGTGTGCGCACATGATGTGCGATGGGTGCTGGTGCTTGGCCCTTATATTGGTCCCCTATCCCTCATCAAACCTCGAGAACTCACACCCCCTTAAAGAGCAATTGAGATTTTACAGGTTTGCTGCCAGTAGCCATTAAAGTGTCTGAAATGGGGACATTTTTTTTCAAATGGTCATAACATCTTGTACACTTCGAGTTTTTAGCTAAATTTTTTTTTGCATGCCAAAAAAAATTAAAGGATCACGTCTACCAAGTTTGGGGCCAAAACTCCTTTCGAAAAAATTTTAAAAAATCCCAAACCGTAAAAAGTTTCAAAAATCATGAAAAATAGAAAACGAGTCGTCTTGCCATGAAACTTCACGTGAAGGCTTAAGGGACCATTGTATGAATTTACAAGCCATAAAAATGGCATTGGCACGCAGAAATATGAAGATGTGACTAAACCTACCAACCACCCTATCGACCAACGGCTTGCGCATCCCGTCTCTCTGGCCGGCGTAGTGCCCGCACGCCCGCCCACTTGTTTCGTCGGTTGGCTTAGGCATACGGAGTTCATTCCCAGTGTAAGATCGGACCGGACCGAGGGTTGCGATAGCAGGATCGGTAGCACATAGAGGGGGACCCGGCCGATCCTCAGCTTGTGCATCGCGCCCCTCTGGCTGGCTGAGTGCCTGCACGCTCGTTTCGCGGGTTGACTTAGGCATACGGAGTTCATTCCCAGTCTAAGATCGGACCAGACTGAGGGTTGCGGTATAGCACATGCTGGGCTCGGGCATGTGCTGGTGCCGAATTTTTCTTCGTCGGGGCAACATCGCTGGAGCATCGTCAGAGAACCTAACCGGTGGCATTGGGGTTCCGCGATAGGGGGCCGGGGGTGTGCGCACATGATGTGTGATGGGTGCTGGTACTTGGCCCTTATATTGGCCCCCTATCCCTCATTAAACCTCGAGAACTCACACCCCCTTAAAGAGCATTTCATATTTTACAGGTTTGCTGCCAGTAGCCATTAAAGTGTCTGAAATGGGGACACTTTTTTTGAAATGGTCACAAAATCTTGTACACTTCTAGTTTTTAGCTGAATTTTTTTGTGCATGCTAAAGAAAATACAAGGATCACGTCTAATAAGTTTGATGCCAGAACTCTTTTCGAAAATATTTTAAAAAATCCCAAACAGTAAAAAGTTTTGAAAATCATGAAAAATAGAAAACGAGTCGTCTTGCCGTGAAACTTCAAGTGAAGACTTAAGGGACCATTGTATGAATTTACAAGCAATAAAAATGGCATTGGCATGTAAAAATATGAAGATGTGCCTAAACCCACCTACCACCCTATCGATCCACGGCTTGCGCATCCCGTCTCTCTGGCCTGCGTGGTGCCTGCCCGCCCGTCCCCCCGCTCGTTTCGTTGGTTCGCTTAGGCATACAGAGTTCATTCCCAGTCTAAGATCATACCAGACCGAGGGTTGCAGTAGCACGCAGAGGGGGACCCGACCGATCCCCAGCTTGCGCATCCCGCCCTTTTGGCTAGTTGAGCGCCCGTACGCTCGTTTCGTGGGTTGACTTAGGCATACGAAGTTCATTCCCAGTCTAAGCATACGGAGTTCATTCCCAGTCTATGATCGGATCGGACCGAGGGTTGCATCAGCACATACTGGGCTCAGGCATGTGCTGGTGCCGCATTTTTCTTCGCCGGGGCACCATCGCTGGAGAACCTGACCGACGGCATTGGGGTTCCAATGATCGGGGGGCCGGGGGGTGTGCGCACATGATGTGCGATGGGTACTGGTACGTGGCCCTTATATTGGCCCCCTATCCCTCATCAAACCTCGAGAACTCACACCCCTTAAAGAGCATTTGAGAATTTACAGGTTTGCTGCCAGTAGCCATTAAAGTGTCTGAAATGGGGACACGTTTTTCAAATGGTCACAAAATCTTGTACACTTTGAGTTTTTAGCTGAATTGTTTTGTGCATGCCAAAAAAAATACAAGGATCACGTCTACCAAGTTTGGTTCCAAAACTCTTTCTGAAAAAATTTTAAAAAATCCAGAACCGCTAAAGGTTTCGAAAATCGTGAAAAATAGAAAACGAGTCGTCTTGCCATGAAACTTCATGTGAAGGCTTAAGGGACCATTGTATGAATTTACAAGCAATAAAAATGGCATTGGCACACAGAAATATGAAGATGTGCCTAAACCCACCTACCACCCTATCGATCCACAGCTTGCGCATCCCGTCTCTCTGGCCTGCGTGGTGCCTGCACGCCTGCCCGCCCGCTCGTTTCGTCGGTTGGCTTAGGCATATGGAGTTCATTCCCAGTCTAAGATCAGACTGGACCGAGGGTTGCGGCAGCACGCAGAGGGGGACCCGACCGATCCCCAGCTTGTGCATCCCACCCCTTTGGCCGGTTGAGCGCCCGCACGCTCGTTTCGTGGGTTGACTTAGGCATACGAAGTTCATTCTCAGTCTAAGCATACGAAGTTCATTCCCAGTCTATGATTGGATCAGACTGAGGGTTGTGGCAGCACATACTGGGCTCGGGCATGTGCTGGTACTGCATTTTTCTTCGTCGGGGCACCATCGCCGGAGAACCTGACCGACGGCATTGGGGTTCCGACGATCGGAGGGTCGGGGGTTGTGCGGACATGATGTGCCATGGGTGCTGGTACTTGGCTCTTATATTGGCTCCCTATCCCTCATCAAACCTCGAGAACTCACACCCCCTTAAAGAGCATTTGAGATTTTACAGGTTTGCTGTCAGTAGCCATTAAAGTGTCTGAAATGGGGACACTTTTTTCAAATGGTTACAAACTCTTGTACACTTCGAGTTTTTAGCTGAATTGTTTTATGCATGCCAACAAAAATACAAGGATCACGTCTACGAAGTTTGGGGCCAAAACTCCTTCCAAAAAAATTTTAAAAAATCCCGAACCATAAAAAGTTTCAAAAATCATGAAAAATAAAAAATGAGTCGTTTTGCCATGAAACTTCACGTGAAGGCTTAAGGGACCATTGTATGAATTTACAAGCCATAAAAATGGGATTGGCACATAGAGGGGGACCCTATCGATCACCCGACTTGCGCATCTCGACGCTCTGGCCGGTTGAGCACCCGCATGCTCATTTCGTAGGTTGACTTAGACATACGGAGTTCATTCCCAGTATAAGCATACGGAGTTCATTCCCAGTCTAAGATCAGACCAGATCGAGGGTTGTGGCAGCAGCATCGGTAGCACACAAAAGGGGACTCGGTCGATCCCTGGCTTGCGCATCCCGCCCGTCTGGCCGGTTGAGCACCCGCACGCTCGTTTCGTGGGTTGACTTAGGCATATAGAGTTCATTCCCAGTCTAAGTATACGGAGTTCATTCTCAGTCTAATATTGGACCAGACCGAGGGTTGCAGCAGCACATGCTGGGCTCGGGCATGTGCTAGTGTCACATTTTTCTTCGTCGGGGCACCATCGCCGGAGCATCGCTGGAGAACCTAGCCGGCGGCATTGGGGTTCTGGCAATCGGGGGGGCCGGGGGGTGTGCGCACATGATGTGCGATGGGTGCTGGTACTTGGCCCTTATATTGGCCTCCTATCCCTCATCAAACCTCGAGAACTCACACCCCTTTAAAGAGCATTTGAGATTTTACAGGTTTGCTGCCAGTAGCCATTAAAGTGTCTGAAATGGGGACGCTTTCTTCAAATGGTCACAAAATCTTGTACACTTCGAGTTTTTAGCTGAATTTTTTTTTGCATGCAAATAAAAATACAAGGATCACGTCTACAAAGTTTGGGGCTAAAACTCTTTGCGAAAAAATTAAAAAAAATCCCAAACCGTAAAAAGTTTCAAAAATCGTAAAAAATAGCAAACGAGTCATCTTGCCATGAAACTTCACGTGAAGGCTTAAGGGACCATTGTATGAATTTACCTGCCATAAAAATGGCATTGGCACGTAGAAATATAAAGATGTGCCTAAACCCACCTACTACCCTATCGATCGACGGCTTGCGCATCCCGTCTCTCTGGCCGGCATAGTGCCCGCCTGCTCATTTCGTCAGATGGCTTAGGCATACGGAGTTCATTATGAGTCTAAGATCGGATCGGACTAAGGGTTGTGGCAGCAGGATCGACAGCACGTAGAAGGAGACCCGGTCGATCCCCGACTTGCGCATCTCACCCCACTGGCCGACTGAGCACCTGCACGCTCGTTTCGTGGGTTGACTTAGGCATACGGAGTTCATTCCTAGTCTAAGCATACGGAGTTCATTCTCATTCTAAGATCGGACCGAACCGAGGGTTACGACAGCACATGCTGGGCTCGAGCATGTCCTAGTGCCGCATTCTTCTTCATCAGGGCACCATCGCCGGAGCATCGCTGGAGAACCTGACCGGCGGCATTAGGGTTTCGACGATCGGGGGGGCCTGGGGGGTTGTGCACACATGATGTCCGATGAGTGCTGGTACTTGGCCCTTATAGTGGCCCCTATCCCTCATCAAACCTCGAGAACTCACACCCCCCTTAAAGAGCATTGGAGATTTTACAGGTTTGCGGCCAGTAGCCATTAAAGTGTCTGAAATGGGGATAATTTTTTCAAATGGTCACAAAATCTTGTACACTTCGAGTTTTTACCTGAATTGTTTTATGCATGCCAACCAAAATACAAGGATCATGCCTACCAAGTTTGGCGCCAAAACTCTTTTCGAAAAAATTTGAAAAAATCCCGAACCGTAAAAAGTTTTGAAATCGTGAAAAATAGAAAATGAGTCATCTTGCCATGAAACTTCACGTGAAGGCTTAAGGGACCATTGTATGAGTTTACAAGCCAACAAAATGGCATTGGCCCGTAGAAATATGAAGATGTGCCTAAACCCACCTACCACCCTATCGATCCACGGCTTATGCATCCCGTCTCTCTGGTCGACGTAGTGCTCGTCCGCCCACCCGCCCGTTCGTTTCGTCGGTTGGCTTAGGCATACAGAGTTCATTCCCAGTCTAAGATCAGACCAGATCAAGGGTTGCGGCAGCAGGATCGGCAGCACGTAGAGGGGGACCCGGTCGATCTCGGCTTGCGTATCCCGCCCCTCTAGCTGGCTGAGCGCCTGTATGCTCATTTCGTGGGTTGACTTAGGCATACGGAGTTCATTCCCAATCTAAGATCGGATCGAACCGAGGGTTGTGGCAGCACATGTGGGGCTCAGGCATGTGTTGGTGCCACATTTTTCATCACCGGGGCACCATCGTCGGAGCATCGCCGAAGAACCTGACCGACGGCATTGGGGTTTCGGCGATTAGGGGGCCGAGGGGGGTGTGCGCACATCATGTGCGATGGGTGCTGGTGCTTGGCCCTTATATTGGCCCCCTATCCCTCATCAAACCTCGAGAACTCACACCCCCTTAAAGAGCATTTGAGATTTTACAGGTTTGCTGCCAGTAGCCATTAAAGTGTCTGAAATTGGGATGCTTTTTTCAAATGGTCACAAAATCTTGTACACTTTGATTTTTTAGCTGAATTTTTTTGTGCATGCCAAAAAATATACAAGGATCATGTCTACCAAGTTTGGGGCCAACGCCCCTTCCGAAAAAATTTTAAAAAATCCCAAACCCCAAAAAGTTTAAAAAATCATGAAAAATAGAAAACGGGTCGTCTTGCCATGAAACTTCACGTGAAGGCTTAAGGGACCATTGTATGAATTTACAAGCCATAAAAATGGCATTGGCATGCAGAAATTGGAGGATGTGCCTAAACCCACCTATCACCCTATCGATCCACGGCTTACGCATCCTGTCTTTCTGGCCGGCGTATTGCCCGCCCGCCCGCCCGCCTGCCCGCTCGTTTCGTCGGTTGGCTTAGGCATACGGAGTTCATTCCCAGTCTAAGATTGAACCCGACCAAGGGTTGCAGCAGTAGAATCGGTAGCACGCAGAGAGGGACCTGATCGATCCCCGGCTTATGCATCCCGCCCTTGTAGCCGGCTGAGTGCCCGCACGTTCGTTCCATGGGTTGACTTAGGCGTACGAGTTCGTTCCCAGTCTAAGCATACGGAGTTCATTCCAAGTCTAAGATCGGATTAGACCGAGCGTTGCGATAGCAAATGCTGGGCTCGAGCATGTGCTGGGGCCGCATTTTTCTTTGTCGGGGCACCATCATCGGAGAACCTGACCGGTAGCATTGGGGTTCCAACGATCGGGGGGGTCGGGGGGCGGTGTGCGCACATGATGTGCGATGGGTGCTGGTACTTGACCTTATATTGGCCCCCTATCCCTCATCAAACCTCAAGAACTCACACCCCCTTAAAGAGCATTTGAGATTTTACAGGTTTGCTACCTGTAGCCGTTAAAGTGTCTGAAATGGGAACACTTTTTTCAAATGGTCACAAAATCTTGTACACTTCGAGTTTTTAGCTGAATTTTTTTGTGCACGCCAACAAAAATACAAGGATCACGTCTACCAAGTTTGGGGCCAAAACACCATTCTAAAAAATTTTAAAAAATCCTGACCGTAAAAAGATAGAAAACGAGTCATCTTGCCATGAAACTTCACGTGAAGGCTTAAGGGACCATTGTATGAATTTACAAGCCATAAAAATGGCATTGGCACGTAGAAATATGAAGATGTACCTAAACCCACCTACCACCCTATCGATCCACGGCTTCAACATCCCGTCTCTCTGGCCGGCGTAGTGCTCGCCCGCCCGCCCACCCGCTCGTTTCGTCTGTTGGCTTAGGCATACGGACTTCATTCCCAGTCTAAGATCAGACCCAACCGAGGGTTGCAGCAGCAGGATAGACAGCACGTAGAGGAGGTCCCGGTCGATCCCCAGCTTGCGCATCCCGCCCCTCTGGCCGGCTGAGCGCCCGCACGCTCGTTTCATGGGTTGACTTAGGCATACGGAGATCATTCCTAGTCTAAGCATACGAAGTTCATTCCCAATCTAAGATCGGATCGGACTGAGGGCTGCGGCAGCACATGTTGGGCTCGGGCATGTGCTGGTGCCACATTTTTCTTTGTCGGGGCACCATCGTCGGAGCACGTCGAAAAACTTGACCGACGGCATTTGGGTTCCAGCGATCGGGGGGGCCGGGGGGTATGCGCACATGATGTGCCATGGGTGCTGGTACTTGGCCCTTATACTGGCCCCCTATCCCTCATCAAACCTCAAGAACTCACACCCCCCTTAAAGAGCATTTGAGATTTTACAGGTTTGCTACTAGTAGCCATTAAAGTGTTTAAAATGGGGACACGTTTTTCAAATGGTCACAAAATCTTGTACATTTCGAGTTTTGAGCTGAATTTTTTTGTACATGCTATCAAAAATACAAGGATCACGTCCACCATGTTTGGGGCATAAAATCCTTCCGAAAAAATTTAAAAAAATCTCGAACCGTAAAAATTTTCAAAAATCATGAAAAATAGAAAACGAGTCGTCTTGCCATGAAACTTCACGTGAAGGCTTAAGGGGCCATTGTATGAATTTAAAAGCCATAAAAATGGCATTGGCACGCAGATATATGAAGATGTGCCTAAACCCGCCTACCACCCTATCGATCCACGGCTTGCGCATCCCGTCTCTCTGGCCGACGTCGTGCCCGCCCGCCCGCCTGCTCGTTTCGTCGGTTGGCTTAGGCATACAGAGTTCATTCCCAGTGTAAGATTGGACTGGATCGAGGGATGCGACAGCAGGATCGACTACACGCAGAGGGGGACTCGGTCGATCCCCGGCTTACACATCCTGCCCCTCTGGCTGGCTGAGCACCCGCACACTTGTTTCGTGGTTGACTTAGGTATACAGAGTTCATTCCCAGTCTAAGCATACGGAGTTCATTCCCAGTCTAAGATCAGACCAGACCGAGGGTTGTGGCAGCACATACTGGACTCGGGCATGTGCTGGTGCCGCATTTTTCATCGCCGGGGCACCATCGCCCGAGCATCGCCAGAGAACCTGACCGGCGGATTGGGGTTCCAGTGATCGGGGGGGCCGGGGGGGCGTGCGCACATGATGTGCGATGGGTGCTGGTACTTGGCCCTTATATTGGCTCCCTATCCCTCATCAAACCTTGACAACTCACACCCCCTTAAAGAGCATTTGAGATTTTACAGGTTTGCTGCCAGTTGCCATTAAAGTGTCTGAAATGGGGACACTTTTTTCAAATGGTCACAAAATCTTATACACTTCGAGTTTTTAGCTGAATTTTTTTGTGCATGCCAACAAAAATACAAGGATCACGTCTACCAAGTTTGGGGCCAAAACTACTTCCGAAAAAATTTTAAAAAATCTTGAACCGCAAAAAGTTTCAAAAATCGTGAAAAATAGAAAACGAGTCGCCTTGCCATCAAACTTCAAGTGAAGGCTTAAGGGACCATTGTATGAATTTGGCATTGGCACGTAGAAATATGAAGATGTACCTAAACCCACCTACCACCCTATCGATCCACGGCTTGCACATCCCGTCTCTTTGGTCGACGTAGTGCCCGCCTGCCCGCCCACCCGCTCGTTTCGTCGGTTGGCTTAGGCATACGGAGTTCATTCCCAGTCTAGAGATCAGATCGAGCTGAGGGTTAATGCAGCAGGATCGACAGGACACAGAGGGGCACCTGGTCGATCCCCGGATTGCGCATCCCACCCCTCTGGCCAGTTGGGCGCTCGTACGCTCATTTCGTGGGTTGACTTAGGCATACGGAGTTCATTCCCAGTCTAAGCATACGGAGTTCATTCCCAGTGTAAGATCGGACCGGACCAAGGGTTGTGGTAGCACATACTGGGCTCGGGCATGTGCTGGTGCTGCATTTGTCTTCATCGGGGCACCATTACCGGAGCATCATCGAAAAACCTTATCGACGGTATTGGGGTTTCGACGATCGGGGGGGCGCCGGGGGGGTGTGCGCACATGATGTGCCATGGGTGCTGGTACTTGGCCCTTATATTGGCGCCCCATCCCTCATCAAACCTCGAGAACTCACACCCTCTTAAAGAGCATTTGAGATTTTACAGGTTTGCTGCCAATAGCAATTAAAGTGTCTGAAATGGGGATACTTTTTTCAAATGGTTATAAAATGTTGTACACTTCGTGTTTTTAGCTGAATTTTTTTATGCATGCCAAAAAAAAATACAAGGATCACGTCTACCAAGTTTGGGGCTAAAACTCCTTTCGAAAAAATTTTAAAAAATCTCGAACCACAAAAAGTTTCAAAAATCATGAAAAATAAAAAACGAGTCGCCTTGCCATGAAACTTCACGTGTAGGCTTAAGGGACCATTGTAAGAATTTACAAGCCAAAAAATTGGCATTGGCACGTAGAAATATGAAGATGTGCCTAAACCCACCTACCACCCTATCGATCCACGGCTTGCGCATCCCATCTCTTTGGCCGACGTAGTGCCCGTCCGCCCGCCCGCCCGCTCGTTTCATCGGTTGGCTTAGGCATACGGAGTTCATTTCGAATCTAAGATCAGACTGGATTGAGGGTTGCAATAGTAGGATTGACAGCATGTAGAGGGGGACCCGGCTGATCCCCGGCTTACGCATCCCGTCCCTCTGCCCGGCTGAGCGCCCGTACGCTTATTTCGTGGGTTGACTTAGGCATACGGAGTTCATTCCCAGTCTAGGCTTACGGAGTTCATTCCCAGTCTAAGATCGGTCCAGAGTGAAGGTTGCGGCAGCACATGCTCGGCTCGAGCATGTGCTGGTCTTGCATTTTTCTTCGTCGGGGCATCTTTGTCGGAGAACTGACCAACGGCATTTGGGTTCCGGCGATTGGGGGGGCCGAGGGGGGGTGTGCGCACATGATGTGCCATGGGTGCTAGTACTTGGCCCTTATATTGGCCCCCTATCCCTCATCAAACCTCGAGAACTCACACCCCCTTAAAGAGCATTTGAGATTTTACAGGTTTGCTGCCAGTAGCCATTAAAGTGTCTGAAATGGGGACACTTTTTTCAAATGGTCACAAAATCTTTACACTTTGAGTTTTTAGCTGAATTTTTTTGTGAATGCCAAAAAAAATACAAGGATCACGTCTACCAAGTTTGGGGCCAAAACTCCTTCCGAAAAAATTTTAAAAATCTCAAATCGTAAAAAGTTTCAAAAATCGTGAAAAATAAAAAATGAGTCGTCCTGCCATGAAACTTCACGTCAAAGCTTAATGGACCATTGTATGAATTTACAAGCCATAAAAATGGCATTGGCATGCAGAAATATGAAGATGTGCCTAAACCCACCTACCACCGTATCGATCCATGGCTTGTGCATCCCGCCTCTCTGGCCGGCGTTATGCCCCCGCCCGCCCGCTCGTTTCGTCGGTTCGCTTAGGCGTACGGAGTTCATTCCCAATCTAAGATCGGATTGGACTGAGTGTTACGGTAGCAGGATCGACAGCATGCAGAGTGGGACCTGACCGATCCCTGGCTTGTGCATCTCGCACCTCTGGCCGACTGAACGCCCGCACGCTCGTTTCATGGGTTGACTTAGGCATACAGAGTTCATTCCCAGTCTAAGATCGGACCGGACCGATGGTTACGATAGCACGTGCTGGGCTCGGGCATGTGCTGGTGCTGCATTTGTCTTCGTCGGGGTACCATCGCCGGAGCATCGCTGGAGAACCTGACCGGTCGCATTGGGGTTCCGGCGATCGGGAGGGGGTGTGCACACATGATGTGCGATGGGTGCTGGTACTTGGCCCTTATATTGGCCCCCTATCCCTCATCAAACCTTGAGAACTCACACCCCCTTAAAGAGCATTTGAGATTTTACAGGTTTGCTGCCAGTAGCTATTAAAGTGTCTAAAATGGGGACACTTTTTTCAAACGGTCATAAAATCTTGTACACTTCGTGTTTTTAGCTGAATTTTTTTGTGCATGCCAACAAAAATACAAGGATCATGTCTACCAAGTTTGGGGCCAAAACCCCTTTCTAAAAAATTTTAAAAAATCCCGAACCGTAAAAAGTTTCAAAAATCATGAAAAATAGAAAACGAGTCGTCTTGCCATGAAACTTCACGTGTAGGCTTAAGGGTCCATTATAAGAATTTACAAGGCAAAAAATTGGAATTGGCACGCAGAAATATGAAGATGTGCCTAAACCCACCTACCACCCTATCAATCCACGGCTTACGCATCCCATCTCTTTGGCCGACGTTGTGCCCGCCCGCCCGCCCGCCTGCTCATTTCATCGGTTGGCTTAGGCATACGGAGTTCATTCCCAATCTAAGAATGGACTGGACTGAGGGTTGCGACAGCACGCAGAGGGGAACCCGATCGATCCCCGACTTATGCATCCTGCCCCTCTGGCTGACTGAGCGCCCGCACGCTCGTTTCGTGGGTTGACTTAGGCATACGGAGTTCATTCCCAATCTAAGCATATGGAGTTCAGTCCCAGTCTAAGATCAGACCAGACTGAGGGTTGTGGCAGCACATGCTGGGCTCGGGCATGTGTTGGTGCCGCATTTTTCTTCGTCGGGGCACCATCGCCAGAGAACCTGACTGACGGCATTGGGTTCTGGGATTGGGGGGGCCGGGGGGTGTGTGCACATGATGTGCGATGGGTGCTGGTACTTGGGCCTTATATTGGCCCCCTATCCCTCATCAAACCTCAAGAACTCACACCCCCTTAAAGAGCATTTGAGATTTTACAGGTTTGCTGCCAATAGTCATTAAAGTGTCTAAAATGGGGACACTTTTTTCAAATGGTCACAAAATCTTGTACACTTCGAGTTTTTAGCTGAATTGTTTTGTGCATGCCAAAAAAAATACAAGGATCACGTCTACCAAGTTTGGGATAAAAACTCCTTCCGAAAAAATTTTAAAAAATCCCGAACCGCAAAAAGTTTCAAAAATTATGAAAAATAGAAAACAAGTCGTCTTGCCATGAAACTTCACGTGCAGGCCTAAGGGACCATTGTATGAATTTACAAGCCATAAAAATGGCATTGGCACACAGAAATATGAAGATGTGCCTAAACCCACCTGCCACCCTATCGATCCACGGCTTATGCATCCCGTCTCTCTGGCCGGCGTAGTGCCCGGCCGCCCGCCCGCTCGTTTCGTCGGTTGGCTTAGGCATACGAAATTCATTCCCAGTCTAAGATCAGATCAGATCAAGGGTTACGGCAGCAAGATCGGTAGGATGCAGAGGGGGACCCGACCGATCCCTAGCTTACGCATCCCACCCCTCTGGCCGGATGAGCGCCCGCACGCTCGTTTCATGGGTTGACTTAGGCATACGGAGTTCATTCCCAGTCTAAGCATACGGAGTTCATTCCCAGTCTAAGATCGGACCGGACCAGGGGTTCCGACAGCAAATGCTGGGCTCAGGCATGTGCTGGTGTCGTATTTTTCTTCATTGGGGCACCATCGTCGGAGCATTGTCGGAGAACCTGACCGGCGGCATTGGGGTTCTGGCGATCGCGGGGTCGGGGGGTATGCGCACATGATGTGCGATGGGTGCTGGTACTTGGCCCTTATATTGGCCCCCTATCCCACATCAAACCTTGAGAACTCAGACCCCCTTAAAAAGCATTTGAGATTTTACAGGTTTGCTGCCAGTAGCCATTAAAGTGTCTGAAATGGGGACACTTTTTTCAAATAGTCACAAAATCTTGTACACTTCGAGTTTTTAGCTGAATTTTTTTGGGCAAGCCAACAAAAATACAAGGATCACGTCTACCATGTTTGGGGCCAAAACTCCTTCCGAAAAAATTTTAAAAAATCTCGAACCGAAAAAAGTTTTGAAAATCATGAAAAATAGAAAATGGGTCATCTTGCCATGAAACTTCACGTGAAGGCTTAAGGGACCATTGTATGAATTTACAAGCAATAAGAATGGCATTGGCACACAAAAATATGAAGATGTGCCTAAAGCCTCCTACCACCCTATCGATCCACGACTTGCGCATCCCGTCTCTCTGGTCGGCGTAGTGCCCGCCTGCTCGTTTGCATATGGTGTTCATTCCCAGTCTAAGTTTGGATCAGACTGAGGGTTGTGACAGTAGGATCGGCAGCACACAGAGGGGGACTCGGCCAATCCCTGGTTTGCATATCCCGCCGCTTTGGTCGACTGAGCGCCCGCACGCTCGTTTCGTGGGTTGACTTAGGCATACGGAGTTCATTCCTAGTCTAAGCATACGGAGTTCATTCCCAGTCTAAGATCAGACCGGATCGAGGGTTGCGGCAGCACATGCTGGGCTCGGGCATGTGCTAGTGCCGTATTTTTCTTCATCGGGGCACGATCACCGGAGCATTGTCGGAGAACTTGACCGACGACATTGGGGTTCCGGCGATCGGGGGGCCGGGGGGGTGTGCACACATGATATGCCATGGGTGCTGGTACTTGGCCCTTATATTGGCCCCCTATCCCTCATCAATCCTCAAGAACTCACACCCCCTTAAAGAGCATTTGACATTTTGCAGGTTTGCTGCCAGTAGCCATTAAAGTGTCTGAAATGGGGACACTTTTTTCAAATGGTCACAAAATCTTGTACACTTCGAGTTTTTAGCTGAATTTTTTTGTGCATGCCAACAAAAATATAAGGATCACGTATACCAAGTTTGGGGTCAAAACTCCTTCCCAAAAAATTTTAAAAAATCCTGAGCCGCAAAAAGTTTTGAAAATCGTGAAAAATAGAAAACGAGTCATCTTGCCAAGAAACTTCATGTGAAGGGTTAAGGGACCATTGTATGAATTTACAAGCCATAAAAAAGGCATTGGCTCATAGAAATATGAAGATGTGCCTAAACCCACCAACCAACCTATCGATCAATGGCTTGCGTATCCCGTCTCTTTGGCAGACGTAGTGCCTGCCTGCCTGTCCTCCCGCTCGTTTCGTCGATTGGCTTAGGCATACGAAGTTCATTTCCAGTCTAAGATCAAACTGGACTGAGGGTTGCGGTAGCAGGATCGGTAGCACGCAGAGGGGGACCCGATCGATTTCCGGCTTACGCATCCTGCCCCTCTGGCCAGCTGAGTGCCCGGAGCTCGTTTCATGGTTTGACTTAGGCATACGGAGTTCACTCCCAGTCTAAGCATACGAAGTTCATTCCCAGTCTAAGATCAAACCGGACCGAGGGTTGCGGCAGCACATACTGGGCTCGGGCATGTGCTGGTGCCACATTTTTCTTCGTCGGGGCACCATCATCGGAGAACCTAACCGACGGCTTTGGGTTCCGGCTATCGGGGGTGCCGGGGGCTGTGCACACATGATGTGCGATGGGTGCTGATACTGGGCCCTTATATTGCCCCCTATCTCTCATCAAACCTTGAGAACTCACACCCTCTTAAAGAGCATTTGAGATTTTACAGGTTTGCTGCCAGTAGCCATTAAAGTGTCTGAAATGGGGACACTTTTTTCAAATGGTCATAAAATCTTGTACACTTTGAGTTTTTAGCTGAATTTTTTTGTGCATGCCAAAAAAAATAAAAGGATCACGTCTTCCAAGTTTGGGGCCAAAAATTCTTCCGAAAAAATTTAAAAAAATCTCGAATCGTAAAAAGTTTTCAAAATCGTGAAAAATAGAAAACGAGTCGTCTTTCAGTCAAACTTCACATGAAGGCTTAAGGGACCATTGTATGAATTTACAAGCCATAAAAATGGCATTGGCACGCAGAAATATGAAGATGTGCCTAAACCCACCTACCACCCTATCGATCCACGGCTTGCGCATCCCGTCTCTCTGGCCGGTGTAGTGCCTGCTTGCTCGCTTGTTTCGTCGGTTGGCTTAGGCATACGGAGTTCATTCCCAGTTTAAGATCAGAATAGATGAAGGGCTGTGGTAACAGGATCGACAGCACGCAGAGGGGGACCCGACCGATCCCTGACTTGCGCATCCTGCCCCTCTGGCCGGCTGAGCGCTTGCACGCTCGTTTCGTGGGTTGACTTAGGCATACAGAGTTCATTCCCAGTCTAAGATCGGACCAGACCGAGGGTTATGGTAGTAGGATCGACAGCATGCAAAGGGGAACCCAATCGATCCCTGGCTTGCGCATCTCGCCCTCTGGCCTGGTAAGTGCCCGCACACTCATTTTGTGAGGTGACTTAGGCATATGGAATTCATTCCCAGTCTAAGCATACGGAGTTCATTCCCAATCTAAGATCAGACCAGACTGAGGGTTGGGGCAGCACATGCTGGGCTCGAGCATGTGCTGGTGCCACATTTCTCTTCGTCGGGGCACCATCACCAGAGCATCGCTGGAGAACCTGACTGACGGCATTGGGGTTCCGACGATCAGGGGGGCTGGGGGGTGTGCACGCCTGATATGCGATGGGTGCTGGTACTTGGCCCTTATATTGGCCCCCTATCCTTCATCAAACCTCGAGAACTCACACCCCTTTAAAGAGCATTTGAGATTTTACAGGTTTGCTGCCAGTAGCCATTAAAGTGTCTGAAATGGGGACACTTTTTTCAAATGGTCACAAAATCTTGTACACTTCGAGTTTTTAGCTGAATTTTTTTGTGCATGCCAACAAAAATACAAGGATCACGTCTACCAAGTTTGGGGCCAAAACTCCTTTTGAAAAAATTTTAAAAAATCTCGAACCGCAAAAAGTTTCAAAAATGGTGAAAAATAGAAAACAAGTCGTCTTGCCATGAAACTTCACGTGAAGGCTTAAGGGACCATTCTACGAATTTACAAGGCATAAAAATGGCATTGGCACGCAGAAATATGAAGATGTACCTAAACCAACCTACCACCCTATCGATCCACGGCTTGCCCATCTTGTCTCTCTGACGGGGCTAGTGCCCACCCGCCCGTCCGCTCTCTGGCCGGCTGAGCGCCCGCACGCTCGTTTCGTGGGTTGACTTAGGCTTATGGAGTTCATTCCCAGTCTAAGCATACGGAGTTCATTCCCAGTCTAAGCATATGGAGTTCATTCCCAGTCTAAGATCAGACTAGACCGAGGGTTGCGGCAGCACATGCTAGGCTTGGGCATGTGCTGGTGCCACATTTTTCTTCATCGGGGCACCATCACTGGAGCATCGTCGGAGAACCTGACCGACAGCATTGGGGTTCCAGTGATCGGGGGGTGTGCACACATGATGTGCGATGGGAGCTGGTATTTGGCCCTTATATTGGTCCCCTATCCCTCATCAAACCTCGAGAACTCACACCCCCTTAAAGAGCATTTGAGATTTTACAGGTTTGCTGCCAGTAGCCATTAAAGAGTCTGAAATGGGGACACTTTTTTCAAATGGTCATAAAATCTTGAACACTTCTAGTTTTTAGCTGAATTTTTTTGTGCATGCCAAAAAAAATACAAGCATAACGTCTACCAAGTTTGGGGCCAAAACTCCTTCTGAAAAAATTTTAAAAAATCACGAACCGTAAAAGTTTCAAAAATTGTGAAAAATAGAAAACGAGTCGTCTTGCCATGAAACTTCATGTGAAGGCTTAAGGGACCATTGTATAAATTTACAAGACATAAAAATGGCATTGGCATGTAGAAATATGAAGACGTGCCTAAACCCACCTACCACCCTATCGATCCACGGCTTGCACATCCCGTCTCTCTGGTCGACGTAGTGCTCACCCGCCCACCCGCCGCTCATTTCGTTGGTTGCCTTAGGCATACGGAGTTCATTCCCAGTCTAAGATTCGACCGGATCAAGGGTTGCGATAGCAAGATTAGTAGCACGTAGAAGGGGACCCGATTGATCCGCGACTTACGCATCCCGCCCCTCTGGCCGGTTGAGCACCCGCACGCTCGTTTCATGGGTTGACTTAGGCATACAGAGTTCATTTCTAGTCTAAGCATACGAAGTTCATTTCCAGTCTAAGCATACGAAGTTCATTCCTAGTCTAAGATCGGACCAGACCGAGGGTTGCGGCAGCACATGTTGGGCTCGGGCATGTGTTGGTGCCGCATTTTTCTTCGTCGGGGCACCATCGTCGGAGCATCGCCAGAGAATCGGACTGGCGGCATTGGGGTTCCGGCGATCGAGGGGGCCGGGGGGTGTGCGCACATGATGTGCAATGGGTGCTGTCACTTGGCCCTTATATTGGCTCCCTATCCCTCATCAAACCTCGAGAACTCACACCCCCTTAAAGAGCATTTGGGATTTTATAGGTTTGTTGCCAGTAGCCATTAACATGTCTGAAATGGGGACACTTTTTTCAAATCGTCACAAAATCTTGTACACTTTGAGTTTTTAGCTAAATTTTTTTGTGCGTGCCAACAAAAATACAAGGATCATGTTTACCAAGTTTGGGGCCAAAATTCCTTCCAAAAAAATTTTAAAAAATCTCGAACCGTAAAATGTTTCGAAAATGGTGAAAAATAGAAAACGAGTCGTCTTGCCATGAAACTTCACGTGAAGGCTTAAGGGACCATTGTATGAATTTACAAGCCATAAAAATGGCATTGGCACATAGAAATATAAAGATGTGCCTAAACCCACCTTCCACCCTATCGATCCATGACTTGCGCATCCCGTCTCTCTGGCCGGTGTAGTGCTGGCCCGCCCGTCCGCTCGTTTCGTCGGTTGGCTTAGTCATACGGAGTTCATTCCCAGTCTAAGATCGGATCGGACTAATGGTTTTGGCAGTGGGATTGACAGCACGCAGAGGGGGACCCGACCGATCCTCGGCTTGCACATCCCGCCCCTCTGGCCGGCTGAGAGCCTGTACATTAGTTTCGTGGGTTGACTTAGGCATACGGAGTTCATTCCCAGTCTAAGCATGCGGAGTTCATTCCCAGTCGAAGATCGAATCGGACCAAGGGTTACGGTAGCACATGCTGGGCTCGGGCATGTGTTGGTGCCACATTTTTCTTCACCGGGGCACCATCATCGGAGCATTGCCGGAGAACTTGACCGGCGGCATTGGGGTTCCGGTGATCGGAAGGCCGGGAGGGGTGTGCGCACATGATGTGCGATGGGTGCTGGTACTTGGCCCTTATATTTTGCCCCTATCCCTCATCAAACCTCTCGAACTCACACCCAGTTAAAGAGAATTTGAGATTTTACAGGTTTGCTGCCAGTAGCCATTAAAGTGTCTGAAATGGGGACACTTTTTTCAAATGGTCACAAAATCTTGTACACTTCGAGTTTTTAGCTGAATTTTTTTGTGCATGCCAAAAAAAATATAAGGATCACGTATACCAAGTTTGGGGCCAAAAATCCTTTCAAAAAAATTTTAAAAAATCTCGAACCGCAAAAAGTTTTGAAAATCGTGAAAAATAGAAAATGAGTCGTCTTGCAATGAAACTTCACGTGAAGGCTTAAGGGACCATTGTATAAATTTACAAGCCATAAAAATGGCATTGGCACGCAGAAATATGAAGATGTGCCTAAACCCACCTACCACCCTATCGATCCACGGCTTGCACATCCCGTCTCTCTGGCCGACGTAGTGCCCGCCCGCCCGCTCTTTTCGTCGGTTGGCTTAGGCATACGGAGTTCATTCCAGTTTAAGATCGGATCGGACCGAGGGTTATGGCAGTAGGATCGACAGCATGCAGAGGGGGACCTGGCCGATCCTCGGCTTGCGCCCGGCTTGCGCATCCCGCCCCTCTGGTCGGCTGAGTGCCCGTACGCTCGTTTCGTGGGTTGACTTAGGCATACGGAGTTTATTCATAGTCTAAGCATACGGAGTTCATTCCCAGTCTAAGATTGGATCGGATCGAGGGTTGCGACAGCACATGCTGGGCTCGGGCATGTGCTGGAGCTGTATTTTTCTCTGCCGGGGTACCATCGTCGGAGCATCACCGGAGAACCTGACCGGTGGCATTGGGGTTCCATCGATCGGGGGGTCGGAGGTGTGAACGCATGATGTGTGATGGGTGCTGGTACTTGGCCCTTATATTGGCCCCCTATCCCTCATCAAACCTTGAGAACTCACACCCCCTTAAAGAGCATTTGAGATTTTACAGGTTTGCTGCCAGTAGCCATTAAAGTGTCTGAAATGGGGACACCTTTTTCAAATGGTCACAAAATCTTGTACACTTTGAGTTTTTAGCTGAATTGTTTTGTGCATGCCAAGAAAAATAACAGGATCATGCCTACCAAGTTTAGGGCCAAAAATCCTTTCGAAAAAATTTTAAAAAATTCTGAACCGTAAAAAGTTTTAAAAATCGTGAAAAATAGAAGACGAGTCGTCTTGCCATGAAACTTCACGTGAAGGCTTAAAGGACCATTGTATGAATTTACAAGCCATAAAAATGGCATTGGCATGTAGAAATATAAAGATGTGCCTAAACCCACCTACCACCCTATCGATCCACAGCTTACGCATCCCGTCTCTCTGGTCGATGTAGTGCCCGCCTGCCCGCCCGCCCGCCCGCTCGTTTCGTCGGTTGGCTTAGGCATACGGAGTTCATTCCCAGTCTAAGATCAGACTGAACCAAGGGTTGTGGAAGCAGGATCAGCAGCACACAGAGGGGGACCCGACCGATCCCCGGCTTGCGCATCCTACCCCTCTGGCCGACTGAGCGCTCGAACGCTCGTTTCATGGGTTGACTTAGGCATATGGAGTTCATTCCCAGTCTAAGCATACGGAGTTAATTCCCAGTCTAAGCATACGGAGTGCGGCAGTACATGCTGGGCTCAAGCATGTGCTGGTGCCACATTTTTCTTCATCGGGGCACCATCACCGGAGCATCACCGGAGAACCTGACCGACGGCATTGGTGTTCCGACGATCGGGGGAGCCGGGGGGTGTGCGCACATGATGTGCGATGGGTGCTGGTACTTGGCTCTTATATTGGCCCCCTATCCCTCATTAAACCTCGAAAACTCACACCCCCTTAAAGAGCATTTAAGATTTTACAGGTTTGCTGCCAGTAGCCACTAAAGTGTCTGAAATGGGGACACTTTTTTCAAATGGTCACAAAATCTTGCACACTTCGAGTTTTTAGCTGAAATGTTTTGTGCATGCTAAGAAAAATAAAAGGATCATGCCTACCAAGTTTGGGGTCAAAAATCCTTTCGAAAAAATTTTAAAAAATCCCGAACCGTAAAAAGTTTTGAAAATCGTGAAAAATAGAAGACGAGTCGTCTTGCCATGAAACTTCACGTGAAGGCTTAAGGGACCATTGTATGAATTTACAAGCCATAAAAATGGCATTGGCAAGCAGAAATATGAAGATTTGCCTAAACCCACCTACCACCCTATCGATCCACGGCTTGCGCATCCCGTCTCTCTGGCCGGCGTATTGCTCGCCCGTCCGCCCGTCCGCCCGCTCGTTCCGTCGATTGGTTTAGGCATACAGAGTTCATTCCCAGTCTCAGATCGGACCGGATCGAGGGTTACGATAGCAAGATAGGCAGCACACAAAGGTGGACCCGGTCGATCCCCAGCTTGCGCTTCCCGCCCCTCTCGTCGGTTGATAGCCCGCACGTACGTTTCGTGGGTTGACTTAGGTATACGGAGTTCATTCCCAGTCTAAGCATATGGAGTTCATTCCCAGTCTAAGCATATGGAGTTAATTCCCAGTCAAAGATCAAATTGGACCGAGGGTTGCTGCAGCACATGCTAGTTCGGGCATGTGCTGGTGCCGCATTTTTCTCCATCGAGGCACCATCGCCAGAGCATCGTCGGAGAACCTGAATGGTGGCATTGGGGTTCCAGCGATCGGCGGGGCCGGGGGGTGTGCACACATGATGTGCGATGGGTGCTGGTACTTGGCCCTTATATTGGCCCACTATCCCTCATCAAACCTCACGAACTCACACACCCTTAAAGAGCATTTGAGATTTTACAAGTTTGCTGCCAGTAGCCATTAAAGTGTCTGAAATGGGGACACTTTTTTCAAATGGGCACAAAATCTTGTACACTTCGAGTTTTTAGCTGATTTTTTTTGTGCATACCAAGAAAAATACAAGGATCACGTCTACCAAGTTTGGGCCCAAAACTCGTTTTGAAAAAATTTTAAAAAATCTTGAACCGCAAAAAGTTTCAAAAATCCTGAAAAATAAAAAAACGAGTCGTCTTGCCATGAAACTTCACGTGAAGGCTTAAGGCACCATTGTATGAATTTACAAGTCATAAAAATGGCATTGGCATGTAGAAATATGAAGATGTGCCTAAACACACCTACCATCCTATCGATCCACGGCTTGCACATCCCGTCTCTCTGGCTGACGTAGTGCCCGCCCGCCCGTCTGCCCGTTTATTTCATCGGTTGGCTTAGGCATACGAAGTTCATTCCCAGTCTAAGATCAAACCTGATCGAGGGTTGTGGCAGAAGGATCGGTAGCACATAGAGGGGGACTCGACCGATCCCCAGCTTGCGCATCCCGCCCCTCTGATCGGCTGAGCGCCCGCACGTTCGTTTCATGGGTTCATTTAGGCATATGGTGTTCATTCCCAGTCTAAGCACACAGAGTTCATTCCCAGTCTAAGATCAGACCAGACCGATGGTTGCGGCAGCACATGCTGGGCTTGAGCATGTGCTGGTGCCGCATTTTTCTTTGATGGGGCACCATCGCCGGAGCATCATCGGAGAACTTGACCGGCAGCATTGGGGTTCCGACGATCGGGGGACCGGGGGGGTGTGCGCACATGATGTGCGATGGGTGCTGGTACTTGGCCCTTATATTGGCCCCCTATCCCTCATCAAAGCTCAAGAACTCACACCCCCTTAAAGAGCATTTGAGATTTTACAGGTTTGCTGCCTGTAGCCATTAAAGTGTCTGAAATGGGGACACTTCTTTCAAATGGTCACAAAATCATGTACACTTTGAGTTCTTAGCTGAAATTTTTTACGCATGCCAACAAAAATACAAGGATCACATCTACCAAGTATGGGGCCAAAACACCTTCCGAAAAAATTTTAAAAAATCCCGAACCGTAAAAAGTTTCAAAAATCAAGAAAAATAAAAAACGAGTCGTCTTGCCATGAAACTTCACGTGAAGGCTTAAGGGACCATTGTATGAATTTACAAGGCAAAAAAATATAATTGGCATGCAGAAATATGAAGATGTGCCTAAACCCACCTACCACCCTATCGATACACGGCTTGCGCATCCCGTCTCTTTGGCCGGCGTAGTGCCTGCCCTCCCGCTCGTTTCGTCGGTTGGCTTAGGCATACGGAGTTCATTCCCAGTCTATGATCAGACCAGATTGAGGGTTGTGGCAGTAGGCTCGATAGCACATAGAGTGGGACCCGATCGATCCTCGACTTACGTATCCTGCCCCTCTGGCCGACTGAGTGCCCTCACGTTTGTTTCGTGGGATGACTTAGGCATACGAAGTTCATTCCCAGTTTAAGCATACGGAGTTCATTCCCAGTTTAAGCATACGGAGTTCATTCCCAGTCTAAGATCGGACCAGACCGAAGGTTGCGACAGCACATACTGGGCTCGGACATGTGTTGGGGCCGCATTTTTCGTCGTCGGGGCACCATCGTCGGAGCATCACCGGAGAACCTGACTGACGGCATTGGGGTTTCGACGATCGGGGGGGGGCCGACGGGGGGGTGTACGCACATGATGTGTGATGGGTGCTGGTACTTGGCCCTTATATTGGCCCCCTATCCTTCATCAAACCTCAAGAACTCACACCTCCTTAAAGGGCATTTTAGATTTTACAGGTTTGCTGCCAGTAGCCATTAAAGTGTCTAGAATGGGGACACTTTTTTCAAATGGTCACAAAATCTTGTCCACTTCGAGTTTTTAGCTGAATTTTTTTGTGCATGACAAAAAAAATACAAGGATTACGTCTACCAAGTTTGGGGCCAAAACTCCTCCGAAAAAATTTTAAAAAATCTCGAACCGTAAAAAGTTTCAAAAATTATGAAAAATAGAAAACGAGTCGTCTTGCCAAGAAACTTCACGTGAAGGCTTAAGAGACCATTGTATGAATTTACAAGCCAAAAAAATGGCATTGGCACGCAGAGATATGAAGATGTGCCTAAACCCACCTACCACCCTATTGATCCATGACTTGCGCATCCCGTCTCTCTGGCCGGCGTAGTGCCCGCCCTCCCGCCCGCCCGCTCATTTCGTAGGTTGGCTTAGGCATACGGAGTTCATTCCCAGTCTATGATCAGACCAGAACGAGGGTTACGACAATAGGCTCGGCAGCACGTAGAGTGGGACCCGATCGATCCCCGACTTGCGCATCCCACCCCTCTGGCCGGCTGAACGCCCGCACGCTTGTTTCGTGGGTTGACTTAGGCATACGGAGTTCATTCCCAGTTTAAGCATACGGAGTTCATTCCCAGTCTAAGATCGGACCAAACCGAGGGTTGCAGCAGCACATACTGGGCTCGGGCATGTGCTGGTGCCGTATTTTTCATTGTCGGGGCACCATCGTCGGAGCATCACCGGAGAACCTGACCGGCGACATTGGGGTTCCAACGATCGGGGGGGCCGACGGGGGGGTGTACGGACATGATGTGCGATGGGTACTGGTACTTGGCTGTTATTTTGGCCCCCAATCCCTCATCAAACCTCGAGAACTCACACCCCCTTAAAGAGCATTTGAGATTTTACAGGATTGCTACAAGTAGCCTTTAAAGTGTCTAAAATTGGGACACTTTTTTCAAATGGTCACAAAATATTGTACACTTCGAGTTTTTAGCTGAATTTTTTTGTGCATGCCAACAAAAATACAAGGATCATGTCTACCTAGTTTTGGGCCAAAACTCCTTCCGAAAAAATTTTAAAAAATCCTGAACAGCAAAAATTTTTGAAAATCGTGAAAAATAGAAAACGAGTCGTCTTGCCATGAAACTTCACGTGAAGGCTTAAGGGACCATTGTATGAATTTAAAAGCCATAAAAATGGCATTGCCACATAGAAATAGGAAGATGTGCCTAAACCAACCTACCACCCTATCGATCCACGGCTTGCGCATCCCGTCCTCTGGCCGACATAGTGCCCCCCGCCCGCCTGCCCGTTCGTTTCGTCCGTTGGCTTAGGCATACGGAGTTCATTCCTAGTCTAAGATTAGACTGGGCCGAGGGTTGTAGTAGCAGGATCTGTAGCACACAGAGGGGGACCTGATCGATCCTCAGCTTACGCATCCCGCCCCTCTGGCCGACGTAGTGCCCCCCGCCCGCCTGCCCGTTCGTTTCGTCAGTTGGCTTAGGCATACGGAGTTCATTCCTAGTCTAAGATCAGACTGGGCCGAGGGTTGTAGTAGCAGGATCTGTAGCACACAGAGGGGGACTCGACCGATCCTCAGCTTACGCATCCCGCCCCTCTGGCCAACTAAGCGCCCGCACACTCGTTTCGTGGGTTGACTTAGGCATATGGAGTTCATTCCCAATCTAAGCATACGGAGCTCATTCCTAGTCTAAGAACGGATTGGACCGAGGGTTGTGACAGCACATGCTGGGCTCAGGCATGTGCTGGTGCCGTATTTTTCTTCGTCGGGGAACCATCGCCGGAGCATCGCCGGAGAACCTGACCGACAGCATTGGGGTTCCAGCGATCGGGGGGTGTGCGCACATGATGTGCGATGGGTGCTGGTACTTGGCCCTTGTATTTACCCCTTATCCCTCATCAAACCTCGAGAACTCACGCCCCCTTAAAGAGCATTTGAGATTTTACAGGTTTGCTGCCAGTAGCAATTAAAGTGTCTGAAATGGGGACACTTTTTTCAAATGGTCACAAAATCTTGTAAACTTTGAGTTTTTAGCTGAATTCTTTTGTGCATGCCAAATAAATTGCAAGGATCACGTCTACCAGGTTTGGGCGAAAACTCCTTTTGAAAAAATTTTAAAAAATCCTGAACCGTAAAAAGTTTCAAAAATCGTGAAAAATAGAAAATGAGTCGTCTTGCCATGAAACTTCACTTGAAGGCTTAAGGGACCATTGCATGAATTTGCAAGCCATAAAAATGGCATTGGCACGCAGAAATACGAAGATGTGCCTAAACCCACCTACCACCCTATCGATCCACGTCTTGCGCATCTTGTCTCTCTGGCTGGTGTAGTGCCCGCCCGCCCGCTCGTTTCGTCGGTTGGCTTAGGGATACGGAGTTCATTCCCAGTCTAAGATCAGATCAAACTGAGAGTTGTGGTAGTAGGTTCGGCAGCACGCAGAGGGGGACCCGGTCGATCCCCGGCTTGCGCATCCCATCCCTCTTGCCGGCTGAGCGCCCGTATGCTCGTTTCGTGGGTTGACATAGGCATACGGAGTTCATTCCCAGTCTAAGATTGGATCAGACCGAGGGTTGCGGCAGCACATGCTGGGCTCGGGCATGTGCTGGTGCCGCATTTTTTTTCATCGGGGCACCATCGCCGGAGCATCGTTGGAGAACCTGACCGGCGGCGTTCGGGTTTCGGCGATCGGGGGGGCCGGAGGGGTGTGCACACATGATGTGCGATGGGTGCTGGTACTTGGCCCTTATATTAGCCCCCTATCCCTCATCAAACCTCGAGAACTCACACCCCTTTAAAGAGCATTTGAGATTTTACAGGTTTGCTGCCAGTAGCCGTTAAATTGTCTGAAATGGGGACACTTTTTTCAAATGGTCACAAAATCTTGTACACTTTGAGTTTTTAGCTGAATTTTTTTGTACATGCCACCAAAAATACAAGGATCACGTCTACCAAGTTTGGGGCCAAAACACCTTCCAAAATAATATAAAAAAATCCTGAACCGTAAAAAGTTTTGAAAATCGTGAAAAATAAAAAAGGAGTCGTCTTGCCATGAAACTTCACGTGAAGGCTTAAGGGACAATTGTATGAATTTACAAGCCATAAAAATGGCATTGGCATGCAGAAATATGAAGATGTGCCTAAACCCACTTACCACCCTATCGATCCACGGCTTGCGCATCCGGTCTCTCTGGCCGGCGTAGTGCCCAACCGCTAGTTTCATCGGTTGGCTTAGGCGTACGGAGTTTATTCCCAGTCTAAGATCAGACCGGACTGAAGGTTGTGGTAGCAGGATCGGCAACACATAGAAGAGGACCCGACCGATCCCCCGCTTGCGCATCCCGCCCCTCTGGCCGGTTGAGCGCCCGCACGCTCGTTTCGTTGGTTAACTTAGGCATCGGAGTTCATTCCCAATCTAAGCATACGGAGTTCATTCACAGTCTAAGATCGGACCGGATCAAGGGTTGTGGTAGCACATGCTGGGCTCGGGCATTGGCATGTGCTGGTGCCGCATTTTTCTTCGTCGGGGCACCATCGTCGGAGCATCGCCGAAGAACTTGACCTGCGACATTGGGGTTCCGACGATCGGGGGGGCCGAGGGGATGTGCGCACATGATGTGCGATGGGTGCTGGTACTTGGCCCTTTTACTGGCCCCCTATCCTTCATCAAACCTCGAGAACTCACACCCCCTTAAAGAGCATTTGAGTTTTACAGGTTTGCTGCAGTAGCCATTAAAGTGTTTGAAATGGGGACACTTTTTTCAAATGGTCACAAAATCTTGAACACTTCGAGTTTTTAGCTGAATTCTTTTGTGCATGCGAACAAAAATACAGGGATCACGTCTACCAAGTTTGGGGCCAAAACTCCTACCGAAAAAAGTTTAAAAAATCTGAACCGTAAAAAGTTTCGAAAATCATGAAAAATAGAGAACGAGTCGTCTTGCCATGAAACTTCACGTGAAGGCTTAAGGGACCATTATATAAATTTACAAGCCATAAAAATGGTATTGGCGCGCAAAAATATGAAGATGTGCCTAAACTCACCTACCACCCTATCGATCCACGGCTTGCGCTTCCCGTCTCTCTGGTCGACGTAGTGCCCGCCCGCTCATTTCATCGGTTGGCTTAGGCATACAGAGTTCATTCCTAGTCTAAGATAGGACTGGATTGAGGGTTGCGGCAGTAGGATTAGCAGCACGTAGGTAGTGCCCGCACGCTCGTTTCGTGGGTTGACTTAGGCATACGGAGTTCATTCCCAGTCTAAGCATATGGAGTTCATTCCTAGTTTAAGATCGGATCGGACCAAGGGTTGCGGTAGCACATGCTGGGCTTGGGCATGTGCTGGTGCCACATTTTTCTTCACCGGGGCACCATCACCGGAGCATCGTCGGAGAACCTGACCGGTGGTATTGGGGTTTCGGTGATCAGGGGGCCGGGGGGTGTGCTCACATGATGTGCGATGGGTGCTGGTACTTGGCCCTTATATTGGCCTCTTATCCCTCATCAAACCTCGAGAACTCACACCCCCTCAAAGAGCATTTGAGATTTTACAGGTTTGCTGCCAGTAGCCATTAAAGTGTCTGAAATGGGGACACTTTTTTCAAATGGTCACAAAATCTTGTACTGTTCGAGTTTTTAGCTGAATTGTTTTCGGCATGCCAACAAAAATACAAGGATCACGTCTACCAAGTTTCGGGCAAAAACTCCTTCCGAAAAAATTTTAAAAAATCCCAAACTGTAAAAAGTTTCGAAAATGGTGAAAAATAGAAAACGAGTTGTCTTGCCATGAAACTTCACGTGAAGGCTTAAGGGACCATTGTATGAATTTACAGGCCATAAAAATGGCATTGGCACGCAAAAATATGAAGATGTGCCTAAACCCACCTACCACCCTATCGATCCACAGCTTGCGCATCCCGTCTTTCTGGCCGGTGTAGTGCCCGCCCGCCCGCCCGCTCGTTTCGTCGGTTGGCTTAGACATACGGAGTTCATTCCCAATCTAAGATCAGATCGGAGTGAGGGTTGCGGCAGTCGGATCGGCAGCACGTAGAGGGGGACCCGGCCGATCCTCAGCTTGCACATCCCACCCCTCCGACCGGCTGAGCGCCCGTACGCTTGTTTCATGGGTTGACTTAGGCATACAGAGTTCATTCCCAGTCTAAGCATACGAAGTTCATTCCTAGTCTAAGATTAGACCGGATCGAGGGTTGTGGTAGCACCTGCTGGGCTCGATTATGTGTGAGGTGCCGCATTTTTCTTCGTCGGGGCACCATCACCGGAGCATCGCCGGAGCATCATCGGAGAACCTTACCGGCGGCATTTGGGTTTCGACGATCGGGGGGCCGGGGGGTGTACGCACATGATGTGCGATGGGTGCTGGTACTTGGCCCTTATATTGCCCCCTATCCCTCATCAAACCTCGAGAACCACACCCCCTTAAGAAGCATTTAAGATTTTACAGGTTTGCTGCCAGTAGCCATTAAAGTGTCTGAAATGGGGACTTTTTTTCAAATGTCACAAAATCTTATACACTTCGAGTTTTTAGCTGAAGTTTTTTGTGCATGCCAACAAAATACAAGGATCACGTCTACCAAGTTTGGGGCCAAAACTCCTTCCGAAAAAATTTTAAAAAATCCCAAACCGCAAAAAGTTTTGTAAATCATGCAAATAGAAAATGAGTCGTCTTGCCATGAAACTTCACGTGAAGGCTTAAGGGACCATTGTATGAATTTGCAAGCCATAAAAATGGGATTAGCACATAGAAATATGAAGATGTGACTAAACTCACCTACCACCCTATCGATCCACGGCTTGCGCATCTCGTCTCTCTGGTCGGCGTAGTGCCCGCCCACCCGTCCGCCCTCTCGTGTTGTCGATTAGCTGAGGCATACAGAGTTCATTCCCAATCTAAGATCAGACCAGATCGAGGGTTACGGTAGTAGGATCGGCAGCACGCAGAGGGGAACCAGACCGATCCTCGGCTTACGCATCCCGCCCCTCTGGCCGACTAAGTGCCCGCACGCTCGTTTCATGGGTGGACTTACGCATACAGAGTTCATTCCCAGTCTAAGCATACGGAGTTCATTCCCAGTCTAAGATCGGACCGGACTGAGGGTTGCGGCAGCACATGCTGGGCTCGGGAATGTGCTGGTGCAGTTTTTTTCTTCATCGGGGCACCATCGTCGAAGAACCTGACCGACGGCATTGGGGTTCCGACGATCAGGGGGGCCGGGGGATGTGCGCACATGTTGTGTGATGGGTGCTGGTACTTAGCCCTTATATTGGCCCCTTATCCCTAATCAAACCTCGAGAACTCACACCCCCTTAAAGAGCATTTGAGATTTTACAGGTTTGCTGCCAGTAGCCATTAAAGTGTCTGAAATGGGGATACTTTTTTCAAATGGTCACAAAATCTTGTACACTTCGAGTTTTTAGCTGAATTTTTTTGTGCATGCCAACAAAAAATACAAGGATCACATCTACCAAGTATGGGGAAAAACACTTTCCCAAAAAATTTAAAAAATCTCAAACCGTAAAAAGTTTCCAAAATCGTGAAAAATAAAAAACTAGTCGTCTTGCCATGAAACTTCACGTGAAGGCTTAAGGGACCATTGTATGAATTTACAAGCCATAAAAATTATCATTGGGATGCAGAAATATGAAGATGTGCCTAAACCCACCTACCACCCTATCGATCCACGGCTTGCGCATCCCGTCTCTCTGGCCTGCGTAGTGCCCGCCCGCCCACTTATTTCGTCGGTTAGCTTAGGCATATGGAGTTCATACCCAATCTAAGATCAGACCGAACTGAGGGTTGCGGCAGCACATGTTGGGCTCGGGCATATGCTGGTGCCTATTTTTCCTTCGTCGGGGCACCATCGTCGGAGCATCGCCGGAGAACCTGACCGACGGCATTGGGTTCTGGCGATCAGGGGGGCCCGAGGGGGTGTGCGCACATGATGTGCATGGGTGCTGCTACTTGGCCCTTATATTGGCCCCCTATCCCTCATCCAACGTCGAGAACTCACACCCCCTTAAAGAGCATTTGAGATTTTACAGGTTTGCTTCCAGTAGCCAGTAAAGTGTCTGAAATGGGGACACTTTTTTCAAATGGTCACAAAATCTTGTACACTTCGAGTTTTTAGCTGACTTTTTTTGTGCATGCCAACAAAATATACAATGATCACGTCTATCAAGTTTGGGGCCAAAACTCCTTTCGAAAAAATTTTAAAAAATCTCGAACATAAAAAAGTTTTGACAATTGTGAAAAATAGAAAACGAGTCGTCTTGCCATTAAACTTCACGTGAAGGCTTAAGGGACCATTGTATGAATTTACAAGCCATAAAAATGGCATTGGCACACAGAAATATGAAGATGTGGCTAAACCCACCTACCACCCTATCGATCCACGGCTTGCGCATCCGATCTCTCTGGCCGACGTAGTGCCCACCCGCCCGCTCGTTTCGTCGGTTGGCTTAGGGATACGGAGTTCATTCCCAATCTAAGATCAGACTAGATCGAGTGTTGCAGCAGCAGGATCGACAGCACACAGAGGAGAGGCGGTCGATCCCAGCTTACGCATCCCGCCCCTCTAGTTGGCTGAGCGCCAACACGCTCGTTTCATGGGTTGACTTAGGCATACGGAGTTCATTCCCAGTCTAAGCATACGGAGTTCATTCGCAGTCTAAGATTGGACCAGACCGAGGGTTGCGATAGCACATGCTGGGCTCAGGCATGTGCTAGTGCCGCATATTTCTTCGTCGGGGCACCATCGCCAGAGCATCGCCGGAGAACCAGACCGGCGGCATTGGGGTTTCGACCATCGAGGGGGCCTGGGGGGTGTGCGCTCATGATATGTGATGGGTGCTGGTACTTTGCCCTTATATTGGCTTCGTATCCCTCATCAAACCTCGAGAACTCACACGCCCTTAAAGAGCATTTGAGATTTTACAGGTTTGTTTTTAGTAGCAATTAAAGTGTCTGAAATGAGGACATTTCAAATGGTCACAAAATGTTGTACACTTCAAGTTTTTAGCTGATTTTCTTTGTGCATGCCAACAAAAATACAAGGATCACGTCTACCAAGTTTGGGAACAAAACTCCTTCCGAAAAAATTTTAAAAAATCCCGAACCGTAAAAAGTTTCCAAAATCGTGAAAAATAAAAAACTAGTCATCTTGCCATCAAACTTCACGTGGAGGCTTAAGGGACCATTGTATGAATTTACAAGCCATAAAAATATCATTGGCACGTAGAAATATGAAGATGTGCCTAAACCCGCCTACCACCCTATCGATCCACGGCTTGCGCATCCCGTCTCTCTGGCTGACGTTATGCCCGCCCACCCGCCCGCTCGTTTCATCGGTTGGCTTAGGAATACAGAGTTCATTCCCAGTCTAAGTTAGGCTGGACCGAGGGTTGCGACAGCAAGATCAGCAGCACGCAGAGGGGGACATGGCCGATCCCCGGCTTGTGCATCCCGCCCCTCTGGCCGGCTAAGTGCCCACACGTTCGTTTCGTGGGTTGATTTAGGCATATGGAGTTCATTCTTAGTCTAAGCATACGGAGTTCGTTCCCAATCTAAGATCGGATCGGACTGAGGGTTGCGACAGTACATGTTGGCCTCGGGCATGTGTTGGTGCCGTATTTTTCTTCACCGGGGCACCATCGTCGGAGCATCACCGGAGAACCTGACCGGCGGTATTGGTGTTCCGACGATCGAGGGGGCCGGAGGGAAGTGCGCACATGATGTGCGATGGGTGCTAGTACTTAGCCATTATATTGGCCACCTATCCCTCATCAAACCTCGAGAACTCACATCCCCTTAAAAAACATTTGAGATTTTACAGGTTTCCTGCCAGTAGCCATTAAAGTGTCTGGAATGGGGACACTTTTTCAAATGGTCAGAAAATCTTGTACATTTCGAGTTTTTAGCTGAACTTTTTTGTGCATGCCAAAAAAAATACAAGGATCTCGTCTACCAAGTTTGGGGCCAAAACTCCTTCTAAAAAAATTTTAAAAAATCTCGAACCGTAAAAAGCTTCAAAAATCATGAAAAATAGAAAACAAGTCGTCTTGCCATGAAACTTCACGTGAAGGTTTAAAGGACCATTGTATGAATTTACAAGCCATAAAAATGGCATTGGCACGTAGAAATATGAAGATGTACCTAAACCCACCTACCACCCTATCGATCCGCGACTTGCGCATCCCGTCTCTCTGGTCGACGTAGTGCCCGCCCGATCGCCCTCCCGCTTGTATCGTCGGTAGGCTTAGGCATACGGAGTTCATTCCCAGTCTAAGATCAGAGTGGACCGAGGGTTGCAGTAGCACATACTAGGCTCGGGCAAGTGCTGGTGCCGTATTTTTCTTCATCGGGGCACCATCGTCAAAGCATCACCGGAGAACCTGACCGGTAGCATTGGGGTTCCGACGATCGGGGGGGCCGAGGGGGTGTGCGCACATGATGTGCAATGGGTGCTGGCACTTGGCCCTTATATTGGCCCCGTATCCCTCATTAAACCTCGAGAACTCACACCCCCTTAAAGAGCATTTGAGATTTTACAGGTTTGCTGCCAGTAGCCATTAAAGTGTTTGAAATGGGGACACTTTTTTCAAATGGTCACAAAATCTTGTACACTTCGAGTTTTTAGCTGAATTTTTTTGTGCATGCCAAAAAAAATACAAGGATCACGTCTACCAAGTTTGGGGCCAAAACTCCTTCCGAAAAAATTTTAAAAAATCTCAAACCCCAAAAAGTTTAGAAAATTCTGAAAAATAGAAAACGAGTCGTCTTGCCATGAAACTTCACGTGAAGGCTTAAGGGACCATTGTATGAATTTACAAGCCATAGAAATGGCATTGGCATGCAAAAATATGAAGATGTGCCTAAACCCACTTACCACCCTATCGATGCATGGCTTGCGCATCACGTCTCTCTGGTCGGCGTAGTGCCCACCCGCCCGCCCTCCTGCTTGTTTCGTCAGTTGGCTTAGGCATACGGAGTTCATTTCCAATCTAAGATTAGATCAGACTGAGGGTTGCGGCAGCAGGATCGGCAGCATGCAGAGGAGGACCCGATCGATCCTTGGCTTACACATCCCGCCCTTATGGCCGACTGAGCGCCCGTACGCTCGTTTTGTGGGTTGACTTAAGCATACGGAAGTTCATTCCCAATCTAAGATCAAACCGGACTGAGGGTTGCGGTAGCACATGCTGGCTCAAGCATTGGCGTTCCGGTGATCGGGGGGCCGGGGGTGGTGTGCGCTCATGATGTGCAATGGGTGCTGGTACTTGGCCCTTATATTGGCCCCCTATCTCTCATCAAACCTCAAGAACTCACACACTTTAAAGAGCATTTGAGATTTTACAGATTTGCTGCCAGTAGCCATTAAAGTGTCTGAAATGGGGACACTTTTTTCAAATGGTCACAAAATCTTGTACACTTCGAGTTTTTAGCTGATTTTTTATGTGCATGCCAATAAAAATAGAAGGATCACGTCTACCATGTTTGGGGCCAAAACTCCTTCCGAAAAAATTTTAAAAAATCCTGAGCGACAAAAAGTTTGGAAAATCGTGAAAAATAGAAAACGAGTTGTCTTGCCATGAAACTTCACGTGAAGGCTTAAGGGACCATTGTATGAATTTACAAGCCATAAAAATGGTATTGGCATGCAAAAATATGAAGATGTGCCTAAACTCACCTACCACCCTATCGATCCACGGCTTGCGCATCCCGTCTCTCTGGCCGGCGTAGTGCCCGCCCGCCCGTTTCATCGGTTGGCTTAGACATACGGAGTTCATTCCCAGTCTAAGATCGGATCAGACCAAGGGTTTCTGTAGCACATGCTGGGCTCGAGCATGTACTGGTGCCGTATTTTTCTTCATCGAAGCACCATTACCGGAGCATCACCGGAGAACTTGACTGGCGGCATTGGGGTTCCGATGATCGGGGGGCCGAGTGGTGTGCGCACATGATGTGCGATCGGTGCTGGTACTTGGCCCTTATATTTGCCCCCTATCCCCCATCAAACCTCCAGAATTCACACCCCCTTAAAGAGCATTTGAGATTTTACAGGTCTGCGGCCAATAGCCATTAAAGTGTCTGAAATGGGGACACTTTTTTCAAATGGTCATAAAATCTTGTACACTTCGAGTTTTTAGCTGAATTTTTTTGTGCATGCCAAAAAAAATGCAAGGATCACGTCTACCAGGTTTGGGGCCAAAAATCCTTCCGAAAAAATTTTAAAAAATTTTGAACCATAAAAAGTTTCGAAAAACGTAAAAAATAGAAAACGAGTCGTCTTGCCATGAAACTTCACGTGAAGGCTTAAGGGACCATTGTAAGAATTTACAATCCATAAAAATGGCATTGTCACACAAAAATATGAAGATGTGCCTAAACCCACCTACCACCCTATCGATCCATGGCTTGCACATCCTGTCTCTCTGGCCGGTATAGTGCCCGCCCGCCCGCCCTTCCGTTCGTTTCGTCAGTTGGCTTAGGCATACGGAATTCATTCCCAGTCTAAGATCGGACTGGACCGAGGGTTGTGGCAGCACATGCTGGTCTCGGGCATGTGTTGGTGCTGCATTTTTCTTTGTCGGGGCGCCATCGCCGGAGAACCTGACCGACGGCATTGGGGTTCCGACGATCGGGGGCCGGGGGGTGTGCGCACATGATGTGCAATGGGTGCTGGTACTTGGCCCTTATATTGGCCCCTATCCCTCATCAAACCTCAAGAACTCACACCCCCTTAGAGAGCATTTGAGATTTTACAGGTTTGCTGCCAGTAGCCATTAAAGTGTCTAAAAATGGGGACACTTTTTTCAAATGGTCACAAAATCTTGTACACTTTGAGTTTTTAGCTGAATTTTTTTGTGCATGCCAACAAAAAACAAGGATCACGTCTACCAAGTTTGGGGCCAAAATGCCTTCCAAAAAAATTTAAAAAAATCCCAAACCGTAAAAAGTTTCAAAAATCATGAAAAATAGAAAATGAGTTGTCTTGCCATGAAACTTCATGTGAAGGCTTAAGGGACCATTGTATGAATTTACAAGCCAGAAAAATGGCATAGGCATGTAGAAATGTGAAGATGTGCCTAAACCCACCTACCACCGTATTGATCCATGGCTTGCGCATCCCGTCTCTCTGGCCGGCGTAGTGCCCGCCCGCACGCCCGCTCGCTCGTTTTGTCGGTTGGCTTAGGCATACAGAGTTCATTCCCAGTCTAAGATCAGACCGGATCGAGGGTTGCGGCAGTAGGATCGGTAGCACGTAGAGGGGGACCCGATCGATCTTCGGCTTGCGCATCCTGCCCCTTTGGCCGGCTGAGCACCAGCAGGCTCGTTTCGTGGGTTGACTTAGGCATACGGAGTTCATTCCTAGTCTAAGATCGGATCGGACCGAGGGTTGCGGCAGCACATGCTGGGCTCGGGCATGTGCTGGTGCTGCATTTTTCTTCACCGGGGCACCATCGCCAGAGCATCGCCGGAGAACCTGACTGGCAGCATTGGGGTTCCGACGATCAGGGGGGTCGGTGGGTATGCGCACATGATGTGCGATGGGTGCTGGTACTTGGCCCTTATATTGGCCCCTATCCCTCATCAAACCTTGAGAACTCACACCCCCTTAAAGAGCATTTGAGATTTTACAGGTTTCCTACCAGTAGCCATTAAAGTGTCTGGAATGGGGACACTTTTTTCAAATGGTCACAAAATCTTGTACATTTCGAGTTTTTAGCTGAACTTTTTTGTGCATGCCAAAAAAAATGCAAGTATCACGTCTTCCAGGTTTGGGGCCAAAACTCCTTCCAAAAAAATTTTAAAAAATCCCGAACCGTAAAAATTATCGAAAATAATGAAAAATAGAAAGCGAGTCATCTTGCCATTAAACTTCACATGAAGGCTTAAGGGACCATTGTATGAATTTACAAGCCATAAAAATGGCATTGGCACGTAGAAATATGAAGATGTGCCTAAACACACCTACCTCCCTATCGATCCACGACTTGCGCATCCCGTCTCTTTGGTCGGTGTAGTGCCCGCCCGCCCGCTCGTTTCGTCGATTGGCTTAGGCATACGGAGTTCATTCCTAGTCTAAGATCGAATTGGTTTGAGGGCTGCGGAAGCACATGCTGGGCTCGGGCATGTGCTGCTGCCGCATTTTTCTTCATCGGGGCACCATCGTCGGAGCATCGTCAAAGAACCTGATCGGCGGCATTAGGGTTTCGGCGTTCGGGGGGGCCGGGGGGGTGTGTGCACATGATGTGCAATGGGTGCTGGTACTTGGCCCTTACATTGGCCCCCTATCCTTCATCAAACCTCGATAACTCACACCCCCTTAAAGAGCATTTGAGATTTTACAGGTTTGCTACCAGTAGCCATTAAAGTGTCTCGAATGGGGACACTTTTTTCAAATGGTCACAAAATCTTGTACACTTCTACTTTTTAGCTGATTTTTTTTGTGCATGCCAACAAAAATACAAGGATCACGTCTGCCAAGTTTGGGGCCAAAACTCCTTTCGAAAAAATTTTAAAACAATCCAGAACCGCAAAAAGGTTTCAAAAATCATGAAAAATAAAAAACGAGTTGTCTTGCCATGAAACATCACGTGAAGGCTTAAGGGACCATTGTATGAATTTACAAGGCATAAAAATGGCATTGGCATGTAGAAATATGAAGATGTACCTAAACCCACCTTCCACCCTATCGATCGACGGCTTGCGCATCCTATCTCTCTAGTCGGCGTAGAGCCCGCTCGCCCGCTCATTTCGTCGGTTGGCTTAGGCATACGGAATTCATTCCCAGTCTAAGATCGAACCAGACTGAGGGTTGTGGCAGCACATGCTAGGCTCAGGCATGTGCTGGTGCCGCATTTTTCTTCGTCGGGGCACCATTACCGGAAAACCTGACCGGCGGCATTAGGGTTCCGACGATCGGGGGGGTCGAGGGGTGTGCGCACATGATGTGCGATCGGTGCTGGTACTTGGCCCTTATATTGGCCCCCTATCCCCCATCAAACCTCGAGAACTCACACCCCTTTAAAGAGCATTTGAGATTTTACAAGTTTGCTGCCAGTAGTAGCCATTAAAGTGTCTGAAATGGGGACACTTTTTTCAAATGGTCACAAAATCTTGTACACTTCTAGTTTTTAGCTGATGTTTTGTGTGCATGCCAAAAAAAATACAAGGATCACATCTACCAAGTTTGGGGCCAAAACTCCTTTCGAAAAAATTTCTAAAAAATCTCGAGCCGCGAAATGGTTTCAAAAATCATGAAAAGTAGAAAACGAGTCGTCTTGCCATGAAACTTCACGTGAAGGCTTAAGGGACCATTGTATGAATTTACAAGCCATAAAAATGGCATTGGCATGTAGAAATATGAAGATGTACCTAAACCCACCCACCACCCTATCAATCCACTGCTTGTGCATCCCGTCTCTCTGGCCGACGTAGAGCCCACCAGCCCGCTCGTTTCGTCGGTTGGCTTAGGCATACAGAGTTCATTCCCAGTCTAAGATCAGACCAGACCGAGGGTTGTGGCAGCAGGATCGATAGCACGCAGAGGGGGACCCGTTCGATCCTCGGCTTGCGCATCCCGCCCTTCTGGCCGGCTGAGCGCCCGCACACTCGTTTCGTGGGTTGACTTAGGCGTACGGAGTTCATTCCCAGTCTAAGCATACAAAGTTCATTCCCAGTCTAAGATCGGACCAGACCGATGGTTACGGTAGCACATGCTAGGCTCGGGCATGTGCTGGTGCCATTTTTTTCTTCGTTGGGGCACTATCACCGGAGTATCATCGGAGATCCTAACCGGCGGCATTGGGGTTCTGGGCGGGTGTGCGCACATGATGTGCGATGGGTGCTGGTACTTGGCACTTATATTGGCCCCCTATCCCTCATCAAACCTTGAGAACTCACACTCCCTTAAAGAGCATTTGAGATTTTACAGCTTTGCTGCCAGTAGCCATTAAAGTGTCTAAAATAGGGACACTTTTTTCAAATGGTCACAAAATCTTGTACACTTCAAGTTTTTAGCTGAATTTTTTTTTTGCATGCCAAAAAAAATACAAGGATTACGTCTACCAAGTTTGGGGCCAAAACTCCTTCTGAAAAAATTTTAAAAAATCCTGAACCACAAAAAGTTTTGAAAATCGTGAAAAATAGAAAACGAGTCGTCTTGCCATGAAACTTCACGTGAAGGCTTAAGGGGCCATTGTATTAATTTACAAGCCATAAAAATGGCATTGGCAGGCAGAAATATGAAGATGTGCCTAAAGCCACCTATCACCCTATCGATCCACGGTTTGCGCATCCCGTCTCTCTGGTCGGCGTTGTGCCCGCCCGCCCGACTGCCCGCTCGTTTCGTCAGTTGGCTTAGGCATACAGAGTTCATTCCCAGTCTAAGATCAGTCAGACCAAGGGTTGCGGTAGCA
This sequence comes from Durio zibethinus, assembly GCF_002303985.1. The sequence goes on along the minus strand of NW_019167926.1, from coordinate 18,721,801 downwards.
AGATCGGTAGCATGCAGTGGGGGACCTAACCAATCCCCAGCTTGCGCATCTCGCCCCTCTGGCCGGCTGAGTGCTCGCATGCTCATTTCGTGGGTTGACTTAGGCATACGGAGTTCATTCCAGGTCTAAGCATACGGAGTTCATTCCCAGTCTAAGATCGGACCGAACCGAGGGTTGCAGTAGCACATGCTAGGCTCGGGCATGTGCTGGTGCCGCATTTTTCTTCGTCGGGGCACCATCGTCGGAGCATCGCCGGAGAACCTGACTAACGACATTGGGGTTCCGACGATCGGGGGGGCCGGAGGGGGTGTGCACACATGATGTGCGATGGGTGCTGGTACTTGGACCTTATATTGTCCCCTTATCCCTCATCAAACCTGGAGAGCTCACACCCCCTTAAAGAGCATTTGAGATTTCACAGGTTTGCTGCCAGTAGCCATTAAAGTGTCTGAAATGGGAACACTTTTTTCAAATAGTCACAAAATCTTCTTCACTTCGAGTTTTTAGCTGAATGTTTTTATGCATGCCAACAAAAATACAAGGATCACGTCTACCAAGTTTGGGGCCAAAACTCCTTCCGAAAAAATTTTAAAAAATCTCGAACCGTAAAAAGTTTCAAAAATTGTTAAAAATAAAAAACGAGTCGTCTTGCAATGAAACTTCACGTGAAGGCTTAAGGGACCATTGTATGAATTTACAAGCCATAAAAATGGCATTGGCATGCAGCAATATGAAGATGTGCCTAAACCCACCTACCACCCTTTCGATCCACGGCTTGCTCATCCCGTCTCTCTGGCCGACGTAATGCCAGCCCGCCCGCTCGTTTCGTTGGTTGGCTTAGGCATACGGAGTTGATTCTCAGTCTAAGATCAGACCGGACCGATGGTTGCAGCAGCATGATCGACAGCACGCAGAGGGGGACCCGATCGATCCTCAACTTGCGCATCTCGCCCCTCTGGACAGCTGAGCACCCGCACACTCGTTTCATGGGTTGTCTTAGGCATACGGAGTTGATTCCCTGTCTAAGATCGGACCCGACGAGGGTTGCGGCAGCACATGCTGGGCTCGGGCATGTGCTGGTGCCGCTTTTTTCTTCGTCGGGGCACCATCGTCGGAGCATCGTCGGAGCATCGTCGGAGAACCTAACCGGCGGCATTGGGGTTCCAACGATCGGGGGGCCGGGGGGGTGTGCGCACATGATGTGCGATGGGTAATGGTACTTGGCCCTTATATTGGCCCACTATACCTCATCAAACCTCGAGAACTCACACCCCCTTAAAGAGTATTTGAGATTTTACAGGTTTGCTGCCAATAGCCATTAAAGTGTCTAAAATGGGGACACTTTTTTCAAATGGTCACAAAATCTTGTACACTTCGAGTTTTTAGTTGAATTGTTTTGTGCATGCCAACAAAAATACAAGGATCATGTCTACCAAGTTTGGGGCCAAAATCCTTCAAAAAAAATTTTAAAAAATCCCGAACTGTAAAAAGGTTTCAAAAATCGTGAAAATAGAAAACGAGTCATCTTGCCATGAAACTTCACGTGAAGGCTTAAGGGACCATTGTACGAATTTACAAGCCATAAAAATGGCATTGGCACGTAGAAATATGAAGATGTGCCTAAACCCACCTACCACCCTATCGATCCACGGCTTGCGCATCCCGTCTTTCTGGTCGGCATAGTGCCTGCTCGCCCGCCCGTCTGCTCGTTTCATCGATTGGCTTAGGCATACGGAGTTCATTGCCAGTCTAAGATTGGACCGGACTGAGGGTTGAGGCAGCAGGATTGGTAGCACGCAGCGGGGGATCCCCGGCTTGCGCATCCCTCCCCTCTGGCCAGCTGAGCCCCCACATGCTCATTTCGTGGGTTGACTTAGGCATACGGAGTTCATTCCCAACCTAAGCATACGGAGTTCATTCCCTATCTAATATCGGATCAGACTGAGGGTTGCGGCAGCACATGCTGGGCTCGGGCAAGTGCTGGTGCCGCATTTTTCTTCACCGGGGCACCATCGTCGGAGCATTGCTGGAGAACCTGATCGACGGCATTGGGATTCCGGCGATCGGGGGGGCCGGGGGCTGTGCGCACATGATGTGCGATGGGTGCTGGTACTTTGCCCTTATGTTGGCCCCCTATCCCTCATCAAACCTCGAGAACTCACACCCCCTTAAAGAGCATATGAGATTTTACAGGTTTGCTGCCAGTAGCCATTAAAGTGTCTGAAATGGCGACACTTTTTTCAAATGTCACAAAATCTTGTACACTTTGAGTTTTTAGCTGATTTTTTTTGTGCAAGCAAACAAAAATACAAGGATCACGTCTACCAAGTTTGGAACCAAAACTCCTTTTGTAAAAATTTTAAAAAATCTCGAACCGCAAAAAGTTTTGAAAATCGTGAAAAACAGAAAACAAGTCGTCTTGCCATGAAACTTCACGTGAAGGCTTAAGGGACGATTGAATGAATTTAAAAGCCATAAAAATGGCATTGGCATGCATAAATATGAAGATGTGCCTAAACCCACCAACCACCCTATCGATCCACGGCTTGCGCATCCCGTCTCTCTGGCCAGCGTAGTGCCCGCCCGCCCGCCCGTTCATTTCGTCTGTTGGCTTAGGCATACGGAGTTCATTCCCAGTCTAATATCGAACCAGACCGAGGGTTGTAGCAGCAGGATCGACAGCACGTAAAGGGGGGCCCGATCGATCGTCGGCTTGTGCATCCCGCCCCTTTGGTCGGCTGAGCGCCTAAACGCTCGTTTCGTGGGTTAACTTAGGCATACGAAGTTCATTCCCAGTCTAAGCATACAGAGTTCATTCCCAGTCTAAAATCAGACCAGACCGAGGGTTGCGATAGCACATCCTGGGCTCGAGCATGTGCTGGTGTCACATTTTTCTTCGCCAGGGCACCATTGTCGGAGCATCACTGGAGAACCTGACCGGCAGCATTGGGGATTGCTGCCAGCAGCAGGATCGGCAATTCGTAAAGGGGGACCCGGCTGATCGTCGGCTTACGCATCCTGCCCCTCTGGCCGGCTGAGCACCCGTACGCTCGTTTCGTGGGTTGACTTAGGCATACGGAGTTCATTCCCAATCTAAGCATACAGAGTTCATTCCCCGTCTAATATCGGATCAGACCGAGGGTTGCGGCAGCACATGCTGGGCTCGGGCTTGTGCTGGTAACACATTTTTCTTTACCGGGGCACCATCGTCGAAGCATTACCGGAGAACCTGACTGGCAGCATTGGGATTTTGGCGATCGGGGGGGCCGGGGGGTGTGCGCACATGATGTGCGATGGGTGCTGGTACTTGGCCCTTATATTGGCCCCCTATCCCTCATCAAACCTCGAGAACTCACAGCCCCTTAAAGAGCATTTGAGATTTTACAGGTTTGCTGCTAGTAGCCATTAAAGTGTCTGAAATGGGGACACTTTTTTCAAATGGTCACAAAATCTTGCACACTTTGAGTTTTTAGCTGATTTTTTTGTGCATGCCATCAAAAATACAAGGATCACGTCTACCAAGTTTGGGGCCCAAACTCCTTTAGAAAAAATTTCAAAAAATCTCGGACCGTAAAAAGTTTTGAAAATCATGAAAAATAGAAAACGAGTCATCTTGCCATGAAACTTCAGGTGAAGGCTTAAGGGACCATTGTATGAATTTACAAGCCACAAAAATGGCATTGGCACATAGAAATATGAAGATGTGCCTAAACTCACCTACCACCCTATCGATCCACGGCTTACGCATCCCGTCCCTCTGGCCAGCGTAGTGCTCGCCCGCCCGTCTGACCGCTCGTTTCATCGGTTGGCTTAGGCATACGAAGTTCATTCCCAGACTAAGATCAAACTAAACCAAACTAAGGGTTGCGAAAGTAGGATCGGCAGCATGCAGAGGGGGACCCGACCGATCCCTGGCTTGCGCATCCCGCCCCTTTGGCCAGCTGAGCGCCCACACGCTCGTTTCGTGGGTTGACTTAGGCATACGGAGTTCATTCCCAGTCTAAGCATACGGAGTTCATTTGCAGTCTGGTGCTTGGCCAAGGCATGTGGTGGTGCCGCATTTTTCTTCACCGGGGCACCATCATCGGAGCATTGTCGAAGAATGTGACCAGCGGCATTGGGGTTCTGGCGATCGAAAGGGCCGGGGGGTGTGTGTGCACATGATGTGCGATGGGTGCTGGTACTTGGCCCTTATATTGGCCCCCTATCCCTCATCAAACCTCGAGAACTCACAGCCCCTTAAAGAGCATTTGAGATTTTACAGGTTTGCTGCTAGTAGCCATTAAAGTGTCTGAAATGGGGACACTTTTTTCAAATGGTCACCAAATCTTGTACACTTCGAGTTTTTAGCTGAATTTTTTTGTGCATACCAAAAAAAATACAAGGATCACGTCTACCAAGTTTGGGGCCAAACCTCCTTTCGAAAAAATTTTAAAAAATCCCTAACCGCAAAAGGTTTTGAAAATCGTGAAAAATAGAAAACGAGTCGTCTTGCCATGAAACTTGATGTGAAGGCTTAAGGGACCATTGTATGAATTTACAAGCCATAAAAATGGCATTGGCATGCAGAAATATGAAGATGTGCCTAAACCCACCTACCACCTTATCGATCCACAGCTTGCACTTCCCGTCTCTCTGGCCGGCGTAGTGCCCGCCCGCCCGCTTGCCCGCTCATTTCGTCGGTTGGATTAGGCATACGGAGTTCATTCCCAGTCTAAGATCAGATCAGATCGAGGGTTGTGGTAGCAGGATCGACAGCACGCAGAGGGGGGCCCGGTCGATCCCCGACTTGCGCATCTCGCCCCTTTGGCCGGCTGAGCGCCCGTACGCTCGTTTTGTGGGTTGACTTAGGCATATGGAGTTCATTCCTAGTCTAAGCATACGGAGTTCATTCCCAGTCTAAGATCGGATCGGACCGAGGGTTGCAACAGCACATGCTAGGTTCAGGCATGTTCTGGTGCCGCATTTTTCTTCACTGGGGCACCATCACCGGAGAACCTGATCGGCGGCATTAGGGTTCCGACGATCGAGGGGGCCGGGGGGGTGTGCGCACATGATGTGCGATGGGTGCTGGTACTTGGCCCGTATATTGGCCGCCTATCCCTCATCAAACCTCGAGAACTCACACCCCCTTGAAGAGCATTTGAGATTTTACAGGTTTACTGCCAATAGCCATCAAAGTGTCTCAAATGGGGACACATTTTTCAAATGGTCACAAAATCTTGTAAACTTCGAGTTTTTAGCTGAATTTTTTTGTGCATGCCAACATAAATACAAGGATCACGTCTACCAAGTTTGGGGCCAAAACACCTTCCAAAAAAATTTTAAAAAAGCCCAAACCGTAAAAAGTTTCAAAAATCATGAAAAATAGAAAACGAGTCGTCTTGCCATGAAACTTCAAGTGAAGGCTTATGGGACCACTGTATGAATTTACAAGCCATAAAAAAGGTATTGGCATGCAGAAATATGAAGATGTGCCTAAACCCTCCTACCACCTTATCAATCCACGGCTTGCGCATCCCGTCTCTCTGGCTGGCATAGTGCCCGCCCGCCTACCCGCCTGCTCATTTCGTCGGTTCGCTTAGGCATACGGAGTTCATTCCTAGTCTAAGATTAGACTGGACTAAGGGTTGTGGCAGTAGGATCGACAGCATGTAAAAGGGTACCCGGCTTGCGCATCCCGCCCCTGTGGCCGGCTGAGCGACCACACGCTCGTTCTGTGGGTTGATTTAGGCATACAGAGTTCATTCCCAGTCTAAGCATACAGAGTTCATTCCCAGTCTAAGATTGGACCGGACCAAGGGTTACGGCAGCACATGCTGGGCTCAGGCATGTGCTGGTGCCGTATTTTTCTTCGTCAGGGCACCACCGTCGGAGCATCACCGAAGAACCTGATCGGCGCATTGGGGTTCCGATGATCGGGGGGGTCGGGGGGTGTGCGCACATGATGTGTGATGGGTGCTGGTACTTGGCCCTTAAATTGGCCCCCTATCCCTCATCAAACCTCGAGAACTCACACCCCCTCAAAGAGCACTTGAGATTTTATAGGTTTGCTGCCAATAGGCATTAAAGTGTCTAAAATTGGGACACTTTTTTCAAATGGTCACAAAATCTTGTACACTTTGAGCTTTTAGCTGAATTTTTTTGTGCATGCCAACAAAAATACAAGGATCACATCTACCAAGTTTGGGGCTAAAACTCCTTCCAAAAAAATTAAAAAAAATCCCGAATCGTAAAAAGTTTCAAAAATAATGAAAAATAGAAAACGAGTCGCTTGCCATGAAACTTCACGTGAAGGCTTAAGGGACCATTGTATGAATTTACAAGCCATAAAAATGGCATTGGCACGCAAAAATATGAAGATGTACCTAAACCCACCTACCATCCTATCGATCCATGGCTTGTTCATCCCGTCTCTCTGGCCGGTGTAGTGCTCGCCCGCCTGCCCGTCTGCCCGCTCGTTTCCTCGGTTGGCTTAGGCATACGAAGTTCAATCCCAGTCTAATATCAGATCAAACTAAGGGCTGCGGCAGTAGGATCGGTAGCATGCAGAGGGGGACCTGACCAATCCCCGGCTTGCGCATCCCGCCCCTCTGGCCGGCTGAGCGCCCGTACGCTCGTTTCATGGGTTGACTTAGGCATATGTAGTTCATTCCAGTCTAAGATCGGATTGGACCGAGGGTTGTGGCAGCACATGCTGGGCTCGGGCATGTGCTGGTGCCACATTTTTCTTCATCGGGGCACCATCGCCAGAGAACCTGACTAACGGCATTGGGGTTCCGGCGATCGGGGGGCCAAGGGGTGTGCGCACACGATGTGCAATGGGTACTGGTACTTGGCCCTTATATTGGCCTCCTATCCCTCATCAAAACTCGAGAACTCACACCCCCTTAAAGAGCATTTAAGATTTTACAGGTTCGCTGCCAGTTGCCATTAAAGTGTCTGAAACGGAAACACTTTTTTCAAATGGTCACAAAATCTTATACACTTTGAGTTTTTAGCTGAATTTTTTTTTGCATGCCAAAAAAAACACAAGGATCATGCCTACCAAGTTTAGGGTCAGAACTCCTGCTGAAAAAATTAAAAAAAATCTTGAACCGTAAAAAGTTTTGAAAATCGTGAAAAATAGAAAACGAGTCGTCTTGCCATGAAACTTCACGTGAAGGCTTAAGGGTCCATTTTTTGAATTTATAAGCCATAAAAATGGCATTGGCATGTAGAAATATGAAGATGTGCCTAAACCCACCTACCACCCTATCTATCCACGGCTTGCCCATCCCGTCTCTCTGGCCGGCGTAGTGCCTGCCCCACCGCCCGCCCGCTCATTTCGTCAGTTGGCTTTGGCATACGGAGTTCATTCCCCGTCTAAGATTTGATCAAATCGAGGGATGCGATAGCAGGATCGGTAGCACGCAGAGGGGGACCTGACCGATCCCGGCTTGTGCATCCCGCACCTCTGGCCGGTTGAGCGCCCGTACGCTCGTTTTGTGGGTTGACTTAGGCATACGGAGTTCATTCCCAGTCTAAGATCGACAAGACCGAGGGTTACGGTAGCACATGCTGGGCTTGGGCATGTGCTGGGGCCGTATTTTTCTTCGTCGGGGCACCATTATCGGAGATCCTGACCGGTGGCATTGGGGTTCCGGTGATCGGGGGGCCGAAAGGGGGGTGTGCGCTCATGATGTGCAATTGGTGCTGGTACTTGGCCCTTATATTGGCCCCCTATCCCTCACCAAACCTCGAGAACTCACACTCTCTTAAAGAGCATTTGAGATTTTACAGGTTTGCTACCAGTAGCCATTAAAGTGTCTGAAATGGGGACACCTTTTTCAAATGGTCACAAAATCTTGTACACTTTGAGTTTTTCGCTGAATTTTTTTGTGGATGCCAACAAAAATACAAGGATGACGTCTACCATGTTTAGGGCCAAAACTTCTTCCAAAAAATTTAAAAAAACCCTGAACCGTAAAAAGTTTCAAAAATCGTGAAAAATAGAAAATGAGTCATCTTGCCATGAAACTTCATGTGAAGGCTTAAGGGACCATTGTATGAATTTACAAGCCATAAACATGGCATTGGCATGCAGAAATATGAAGATGTGCGTAAACGCACCTACCACCCTATCCAACCACGGCTTGCGCATCCCGTGTCTCCCGTCGGCGTACTGCCCGCCCGCTGGTTTCGTCGGTTGACTTAGGCATATGAAGTTCATTCCTAGTCTAAGATCGGACCGGATCGAGGATTGCGACAGCAGGATCGGCAGCACGCAGAGGGGGACCCGACCGATCCCCGGCTTGTGCATCCCACCGCTCTGGTCGGCTGAGCGCCCGCACGCTCGTTTCGTGGGTTGACCTAGGCATACGAAGTTCATTCCCAGTCTAAGCATACGGAGTTCATTCCCAGTCTATGATCGGACCGGACCGAGGGCTGTGGCAGCACATACTGGGCTCGGGCATGTGCTGGTGCCGCATTTTTCTTCATCGGGGCACCATCGCCGGAGCATCGTCGGAGAACCTGACCGGTGGCATTGGGGTTCCGGCGATCGGGGGGGCCGAGGGGGGTGCGCACATGATGTGCGATTGGTGCTGGTACTTGGCCCTTATATTGGCCCCCTATCCCTCATCAAACCTCGAGAACTCACACCCCCTTAAAGAGCATTTGAGATTTTACAGGTTTGTTGCCAGTAGCCATTAAATTGTCTGAAATGGGGACACTTTTTTCAAATGGTCACAAAATGTTGTAAACTTTGAGTTTTTAGCTGAATGTTTTTGTGCATGCCAATAAAAATACAAGGATCATGTCTAATAAGTTTGGGGCCAAAACTCCTTCCAAAAAATTTTAAAAAAACTCGAACCGCAAAAAGTTTCAAAAATCATGAAAAATTGAAAACGAGTCATCTTGCCATGAAACTTCACGTGAAGGCTTAAGGGAGCATTGTATGAATTGACAAGCCATAAAAATGGCATTGGCATGCAGAAATATGAAGATGTGCCTAAACCACCTACCACCCTATCCAACCACGGCTTGCGCATCCCGTCTCTCTCATCGGCGTAATGCCTCCGCCCGTCCGTCCGCTCGTTTCGTCGGTCGGCTTAGGCATATGAAGTTCATTCCCAGTCTAAGATTGAACTGGACCGAGGGTTGCGGCAGCAGGATCGGCAGCACGTAGAAGGGGGCCCGATCGATCCCCAGCTTGCGCATCCCGCTCCTCTGGCCGACTGAGCGCCCGCATGCTCGTTTCATGGGTTGACTTAGGCATACAGAGTTCATTCCCAGTCTAAGCATACAGAGTTCATTCCTAGTCTATGATCGGATCGGACCGAGGGCTACGGCAGCACATGCTGGGCTCGGGCATGTGCTGGTGCCACATTTTTCTTCGTCGAGGCACCATCGCCGGAGCATCACCGGAGAACCTGACAGGCGGCATTGGGGTTCTGACGATCGGGGGGGCCGGGGGGTGTGCACACATGATGTGCGATTGGTACTGGTACTTGGCCCTTATATTGGCCCCTTATCCCTCATCACACCTTGAGAACTCATACCTCCTTAAAGAGCATTTGAGATTTTACAGGTTTGCTGCCAGTAGCCATTAAAGTGTCTGAAATGGGGATACTTTTTTCAAATGGTCACAAAATCTTGTACACTTCGAGTTTTTAGCTGAATTTTTTTGTGCATGCCAACATAAATACAAGGATCACGTCTATCAAGTTTGGGGCCAAAACGCCTTTTAAAAAAATTTTAAAATATCCCGAACCGTAAAAATTTTCAAAAATCGTGAAAAATAGAAAACGAGTCGTCTTGGCATGAAACTTCGTGAAGGCTTAAGGGACTATTGTTTGAATTTACAATTCATAAAAATGGCATTGGCACATAGAAATATGAAGATGTACCTAAACCCACCTACCACCCTATCGATCCACGGCTTGTGCATCCCGTCTCTCTGGCCGGCGTAGTGCCCGCTCGCCCGCCCGCCCGCTTATCTTGTAGGTTGGCTTAGGCATACGGAGTTCATTCCCATTCTAAGATCAGACCGGACCAAGGGTTGCGGCAACAGGATCAGCAGCAAGCAGAGTGGACCCGGCCGATCCCCAACTTCCACATCCCGCCCCTCTGGTCGGCTGAGCGCCCACACGCTCGTTTCATGGGTTGACTTAATTATACGGAGTTCATTCCCAGTCCAAGACCAGACTAGACCGAGGGTTGCGCAGCACATGCTGGGCTCGGGCATGTGCTGGTGTCGTATTTTTCTTCGTCGGGGCACCATCACCGGAGAACCTGACCGACGGCATTAGGGTTCTCGCGATCGGGGGGGTCGGGGGGGTGTGCGCACATGATGTGCGATGGATGGTGGTACTTGGCCCTATATTGGCCCCCTATCCCTCATCAAACCTCAAGAACTTACACCCCCTTAAAGAGCATTTGAGATTTTACAGGTTTGCTGCGAGTAGCCATTAAAGTGTCTGAAATAAGGACACTTTTTTCGAATGGTCACAAAATCTTATACACTTTGAGTTTTTAGCTGAATTTTTTTGTGCATGCCAACAAAAATACAAGGATCACATCTACCAAGTTTGGGGCCACAACTCCTTCTGAAAAAATTGTGAAAAATCCCGAACCGTAAAAAGTTTCAAAAATCATGAAAAATAGAAAACGAGTCGTCTTGCCATTAAACTTCACGTGAAGGCTTCAAGGACCATTGTATGAATTTACAAGCCATAAAAATGGCTTTGGCATGCAAAAATTTGAAGATGTGCCTAATCCCACCTACCACCCTATCGATCCATGGCTTGCGCATCCCGTCTCTCTGGCCGGCATAGTGCCCGCCCGCCCGCCCGCTCGTTTCATCGGTTGGCTTAGGCATACAGAGTTCATTCCCAGTCTAAGATCAGACCAGACTGAGGGTTGCGGCAACAATATCGGCAGCACGTAGAGGGGGACCCGACCGATCCCTGACTTGCGCAATAAGTTTAGGGCCAAAACTTCTTTCGAAAAAATTTAAAAAATCTCAAACCGTAAAAAGTTTTAAAAATCGTGAAACGTAGAAAACGAGTCGTCTTGCCATGAAACTTCACTCAAGGCTTAACGGACCATTGTATGAATTTACAAGCCATAAAAATGGCATTGGCATGTAGAAATACGAAGATGTTCCAAAACCCACCTACCACCCTATCAATCCACGGCTTGCGCATCCCGCCCCTCTGGCCGGCGTAGTGCCCGCTCGCCCGCCTACCCGCTCCTTTAATCGGTTGGCTTAGGCATACGGAGTTCAATCCCAGTCTAAGATCAGACCAGACCGAGGGTTGCGGCAACAAGATCGGCAGCACGCAGAGGGGGACCCGACCGATCCCTGACTTACGCATCCTGCCCCTCTGGCCGACTCACGCCCGCACGCTCATTTCGTGGGTTGACTTAGGCATACGGAGTTCATTCCCAGTCTAAGCATACAGAGTTCATTCCCAGTCTAAGATCAAACAGGACCGAGGGTTACGACAGCACATTTGGGCTCGGGCATGTGCTGCTGTCGTATTTTTCTTCACCGAGGCACCATCGTCGGAGCATCATCGGAGAACCTGATCGGGGAGGCCGAGGGGTGTGCGCACATGATGTGCGATGGGTGCTGATACTTGGCCCTTATATTGGCTCCCTATCCCTCATCAAACCTCAAGAACTCACACCCCCTTAAAGAGCATTTGTGATTTAACAGGTTTGCTGCCAGTAGCCATGAAAGTGTCTGAAATGGGGACACTTTTTTCAAATGGTCACAAAATCTTGTACACTTCGAGTTTTTGGCTGAAGTTTTTTGTGTATGCCAACAAAGATACAACGATCACGTCTACCAAATTTGGCACCCAAAATCCTGCTGAAAAAATTTTAAAAAATAAAAAACGAAGTCGTCTTGCCATGAAACTTCACGTGAAGGCTTAAGGGACCATTGATTGAATTTACAAGCCATTAAAATGGCATTGGCACGCAGAGATATGAAGATGTGCCTAAACCCACCTACCACCCTATCGATCCACGGCTTGCGCATTCCGCCTCTCTGGCCGACGTAGTGCCCTTTCGCCCACCCACCCGCTCATTTCATCGGTTGGCTTAGGCATACGTAGTTCATTCCCAGTCTAAGATCGGACCGGACTGAGGGTTGCAACAGCAGGATCAGCAGCATGTAGAGGGGGACCCGGCCGATCCTCAGCTTACGCATCCCGCCCCTCTAGCCGGCTGAGTGCCCGCACGCTCGTTTCGTGGGTTGACTTAGGCAAACGGAGTTCATTCCCAGTCTAAGCATACAGAGTTCATTTCCAGTCTAAGATCGAACTGAACCAAAGGTTACGGTAGCACATGCTGGGCTCGGGCATGTGCTGGAGCCACATTTTTCTTCGTCGGGGCACCATCATCGGAGAACCTGATCGGCGACATTGGGGTTCCGACGAACGGGGGCCCGGGGGGTGTGCGCACATGATGTGCGATGGGTGCTGGTTCTTGGCCCTTATATTGGGCCCCTATCCCTCATCAAACCTCAAGAACTCACACCCCCTTAAAGAGCATTCGAGATTTTACAGGTTTGCTGCCAGTAGTTATTAAAGTGTTTGAAATTGGGACACTTTTTTCAAATGGTCACAAAATCTTGTACACTTCAATTTTTTAGCTGAATTTTTTTTTGCATGCCAACAAAAATACAAGGATCATGCCTACCAAGTTTACGGCCAAAACGCCTTCCGAAAAAATTTTTAAAACTCTCGAACCGTAAAAATTTTTGAAAATCGTGAAAAATAGAAAACAAGTCGTCTTGCCATGAAACTTCACGTGAAGGTTTAAGAGACCATTTTATGAATTTACAAGCCATAAAAATGGAATTGGCACACAGAAATATGAAGATGTGCCTAAACCCACCTACCACCCTATCGATCCACAGCTTGTGCGTCCCGTCTCTCTGGCCGGCGTAGTACCCACCCGCCCGCTCGTTTCGTCATGTGGCTTAGGCATACGAAGTTCATTCCCAGTCTAAGATCAGACCGAATCGAGGGTTACGGCAGCAGGATCGCAGTACGTAGAGGGAGACTCAGCTGATCCTCGGCTTGCGCATCCCGCCCGTCTGGCCGACTGAACGCCCGCACGCTCGTTTCGTTAGTTGACTTAGGCATACAAAGTTCATTCCCAATCTAAGCATACGAAATTCATTCCCAGACTAAGATCGAACCAGACCGAGGGTTGTGGCAGCACATGCTGGGCTCGGGCATGTACTGGTGCCACATTTTTCTTCGTCAGGGCACCATCATCGGAGCATAGCCGGAGAACCTGACCGGCGGCATTGGGGTTCCGACGATCGGAGGGGCCGGGGAGGTGTGCGCACATGATGTGCGGTGGGTGCTGGCACTTGGCCCTTATATTGGCCCCCTATCCCTCATCAAATCTCGAGAACTCATACCCCCTTAAACAGCATTTGAGATTTTACAGGTTTGCTGCCAGTAGCCATTAAAGTGTCTAAAATGCGGCCATTTTTTTCAAATGGTTGCAAAATCTCGTACACTTTGAGTTTTTAGCTGAATTGTTTTGTGCATGCCAAAAAAAATACAAGGATCACGTCTACCAAGTTTGGGGCCAAAACTCCTTCCGAAAAAATTTTAAAAAATCTCGAACGGCAAAAAGTTTCAAAAATCGTAAAAAATAGAAAACGAGTCGTCTTGCCATGAAACTTCACGTGAAGGCTTAAGCGACCATTGTATGAATTTACAAGCCATAAAAATGGCATTGGCATGCAAAAATATGAATATGTGCCTAAACCCACCAACCACCCTATCGATCCACGGCTTGCGCATCCCGTCTCTCTGGCCGACGTAGTGCCTGCCCGCCCGCTCGCTCGTTTCGTCGGTTGGCTTAGGCATACGGAGTTCATTCCCAGTCTAAGATCAGACCGAACGAAGGGTTGCGGTAGCACATGCTGGGCTCGTGCATGTGCTATTGTCGTAATTTTCTTCGTCGGGGCACCATCGTCAGAGCATCGTCGGAGAACCTGACCGGCGGCATTGGGGTTCCGGTGATCGGGGGGGCCAGGGTGGGTGTGTGCACATGATGTGCGATGGGTGCTGGCACTTGGCCCTTATATTGGCCCCCTATCCCTCATCAAACCTTGAGAACTCACACCCCCTTAAAGAGGATTTGAGATTTTACAGGTTTGCTGCCTGTAGCCATTAAAGTGTCTGAAATGGGGACACTTTTTTCAAATGGTGACAAAATCTTGTACACTTTGAGTTTTTTGCTGAATTTTTTTGTGCATGCCAACAAAAATACAAGGACCACGTCTACCAAGTTTAGATCCAAAACTTCATCCGAAAAAATTTAAAAAATTCCTGAACCGTAAAATGTTTCAAAAATCGTGAAAAATAGAAAACGAGTCGTCTTGCCATGAAACTTCACGTGAAGGCTTAAGGGACCATTGTATGAATTTAAAAGCCATAAAATGGCATTGGCATGCAGAAATATGAAGATGTCCCCAAACCCACCTACCACCCTATCGATCCACGGCTTGTGCATCCCGTCTCTCTGGCCGTATAGTGCCCGCCCGGCCGCCCGTTCGTTTTGTCGGTTAGCTTAGGCATACGGAGTTCATTCCCAGTCTAAGATTGGACCGGACTGAGGGTTGCAGTAGCAGGATCCGCAGCACATAGAGGGGGACCCGACCGATCCCCTACTTACGCATCTCGCCCCTCTGGCCGACTGAGCGCCCGCACGTTCGTTTCATGGATTGACTTCGGCATACGGAGTTCATTCCCAGTCTAAGCATATGGAGTTCATTCCCAGTCTAGGATCGGACCAAATCGAAGGTTGCAGCAGCACATGCTGGGTTCGGGCATGTGCTGGTGCTGCATTTTTCTTCGCCGGAGCACCATCGTCGGAGCATTGCTGGAAAACCTGACCAACGACATTGGGGTTCCGACAATCGGGGGGGCCGGGGGGTGTGCGCACATGATGTGCGATGGGTGCTGGTACTTGGCCCTTATATTGGCCTCCTATCCCTCATCAAACCTCGAGAACTCACACCCCCTTAAAGAGCATTTGAGATTTTGCAGGTTTGCTACCAGTAGCCATTAAAGTGTTTGAAATGGGGACACTTTTTTCAAATGGTCACAAAATCTTGTACACTTGTAGTTTTTAGCTGAATTTTTTGTGCATACCAAAAAAAATACAAGGATGACGTCTACCAAGTTTGGGGCCAAAACACCTTCCAAAAAACTTTAAAAAATCCTGAGCCGTAAAAAGTTTCAGAAATCATGAAAAATAGAAAACGAGTCGTCTTGCCATGAAACTTCACGTGAAGGCTTATGGGACCATTGTATGAATTTACAAGCCATAAAAATGGCATTGGCATGTAGAAATATGAAGATGTGCCTAAACCCACCTACCACCCTATCAATACACAGCTTGCGCATCCCGTCTCTCTGGTCGACGTAGTGCCTGCCCGTCCGGTCGTTTCATCGGTTGGCTTAGGCATATGGAGTTCATTCCCAGTCTAAGATCAGACCAGACCGAGGGTTACAGCAGCAGGATCGGCAGCATGCAGAGGGTTTCCCGGTGGATCCCCGGCATGCGCATCCTGCCCCTCTGGCCGGCTGAGCACCCGCACGCTCGTTTCGTGGGTTGACTTAGGCATACAGAGTTTATTCCCAGTCTAAGGTCGAACCAGACCGAGGGTTACGGCAGCACATGCTGGGCTCGGGCATGTGCTGGTGCTGTATTTTTCTTCATCGGGGCACCATCGCCGGAGCATCATCGGAGAACCTGACCGGCGGCATTGGCGTTCCGACGATCGGGGGGGCCGGGGGGTGTGCGCACATGATGTGCGATGGATGCTGGTACATGGCCCTTATATTGGCCCCCTATTCCTCATCAAACCTCCAGAACTCACACCCCATTAAAGAGCATTTGAGATTTTACAATTTTGTTGCCAGTAGCCATTAAAGTGTCTGAAATGGGGACACTTTTTTCAAATGGTCACAAAATCTTGTACACTTCGAGTTTTTAGCTGAATTTTTTTTTGCATGCCAAAAAAAATTCAGGATCCTGTCTACCAAGTTTGGGGCCAAAAATCCTTTCTAAAAAATTTTAAAAAATCCCGAACCGCAAAAAGTTTTGAAAATCATGAAAAATAGAAAACGACTCATCTTACCATGAAACGTCACATGAAGGCTTAAGGAACCATTGTGTGAATTTCCAAGCCATAAAAATGGCATTGGCATGTAGAAATATGAAGATATGCCTAAACCCACCTACCACGCCATCGATCCACCTCTTCCGCATCCTGTCTCTCTAGCTGGCGTAGTGCCCGCCCACCCGCTCATTTTGTCGGTTAGCTTAGGCATACGGAGTTCATTCCCAGTCTAAGATTAGACCGAACTGAGGGTTTCAGCAGCAGGATCGAAAAAATACAGAAGGGGACCCGGTCAATCCCCGGCTTGCGCATCCCGCCCCTCTGGCCGGTTGAGCACCCGTACGCTCATTTCATGGGATGACTTAGGAATACGGAGTTCCTTCCCAGTCTAAGCATACGAACTTCATTCCCAGTCTAAGATCAGACCATACTGAGGGTTTCAGCAGCAGGATCGGCAGCATACAGAGGAGGACCCGGTCGATCCCCGACTTACGCATCCCGCCCCTCTGGCTGGCTGAGCGTCCGGACGCTCATTTCATCGGATGACTTGGGAATGCGGAGTTCATTCCCAGTCTAAGCATATGGAGTTCATTCCCAGTCTAAGATCAGACTAGACCGAAGGTTACGGTAGCTCATGCTGGGCTCGGGCATGTGTTGGTGTCGTATTTTTCTTCGCCGGGCACCATCGCCTATGCTTGGCCCTTATATTGGCCCCCTATCCCTCATCAAACCTCGAGAACTCATGCCCCTTAAAGAGCATTTGAGATATTACAGGTTTGCTGCCAGTAGCCATTAAAGTGTCTCAAATAGGGACACTTTTTTCAAATGGTCCCAAAATCTTGTACACTTCGAGTTTTTAGCTGAATTTTTTTGTGCATGCCAACGAAAATACAAGGATCATATCTACCAAGTTTGGGGTCAAAACACTTTCCGAAAAACTTTTAAAAAATCCCGAACAGTAAAAAGTTTCAAAAATCATGAAAAATAAAAAAATGAGTCGTCTTGCCATTAAACTTCACACGAAGGCTTAAGGGACCATTGTATGAATTTACAAGACATAAAAATGGCATTGGCATGCAGAAATATGAACATGTGCCTAAACCCACCTACCACCCTATCGATCCACGGCTTGCGCATCCCGCCTCTCTGGCCGGCGTAGTGCCCGCCCGCCCCACCCGCTCGTTTCGTCGTTCGGCTTAGGCATACAGAGTTCATTCCCAGTCTTAGATCAGATCGCACCGAGGGTTGCTATAGCAAGATTGGCAGCACACAAAGGGGGACCCAACCGATCCCTAGCTTGCGCATCCCGCCCCTCTGGCCAGCTGGGAGCCTGCACGCTCATTTCGTGGGTTGACTTACGCATATAGAGTTCATTCCCAGTCTAAGCGTACGGAGTTCATTCCCCAGTCTAATATCAGACTGGACCGAGGGTTACGACAGCACATGCTGGGCTCAGGCATGTGCTGGTGCCGTATTTTTCTTCGTCGGGGCACCATCGTTGGAGCATCATCGGAGAACCTGACCGACGGCATTGGGGTTTCGGTGATCGGGGGGGCTGGGGGTGTGCACACATGATGTGCGATGGGTGCTGGTACTTGGCCCTTATATTGGCCCCTATCCCTCATCAAACCTCGAGAACTCACACCCCATTAAAGAGCATTTGAGATTTTACAGGTTTGCTGCCAGTAGCCATTAAAGTGTCTGAAATGGGGATACTTTTTTCAAATGGTCACAAAATCTTGTACACTTTGTTTTTTTAGCTGAATTTTTTTGTGCATGCCAAAAAAAATACAAGGATCACGTCTTCCAAGTTTGGGGCCAAAAATCCTACCAAAAAAATTTTTAAAAAATCCAGAACCATTAAAAGTTTCGTGAATCATGAAAAATAGAAAACGAGTCGTCTTGCCATGAAACTTCACGTGAAGGCTTCAGGGTCCATTGTATTAATTTACAAGCCATAAAAATGGCATTGGCATGCAGAAATATGAAGATGTGCTTAAACCCACCTACCACCCTACCGATCCATGGCTTGCGCATCCCGTCTCTCTGGCCGGCGTAGTGCTCGCCCGCCCGCCCGCTCGTTTCATCGGTTGGCTTAGTCATACGGAGTTCATTACCAGTCTAAGATTGGACCGGACCGAGGGTTGTGGCAGCAGGATCGACAGGACACGCAGGGGGACCCAACCGTTCCCCAGCTTGCGCATCCCGCCCCTCTGGCCGGTTGAGCGCCCGCACGCTCGTTTCATGGGTTGACTTAGGCATACAGAGCTCATTCCCAGTCTAAGCATACGGAGTTCATTCCCAGTCTAAGATTGGACCAGACCGAGGGTTGTGATAGCACATGCTGGGCTCAGGTATGTGCTGGTGCCGCATTTTTCTTCGTCTAGGCACTGTCGCCGGAGCATCGTCGGAGACCCTGACCAACTGCATTAGGGTTCCGACGATCGGGGGGGCAGGGGGTGTGCGCACATGATGTGCAATGGGTGCTAGTACTTGGCCCTTATATTGGCCCCCAATCCCTCATCAAACCTCGAGAACTCACACCCCCTTAAAGAGCATTTGAGATTTTACAGGTTTGCTACCAGTAGCCATTAAAGTGTCTCAAATGGGGACACTTTTTTCAAATGGTCACAAAATATTGTACGCTTCGAGTTTTTAGCTGAAGTTTTTTGTGCATGCCAACAAAAATACAAGGATCACGTCTACAAAGTTTGGGGCCAAAACTCCTTTCGAAAAAATTTTAAAAAATCTCGTGAAAAATAGAAAACGAGTCATCTTGCCATGAAACTTCAAGTGATGGGTCAAGGGACCATTGTATGAATTTACAAGCCATAAAAATGGCACTGGCATGCTGAAATATGAAGATGTGCCTAAACCCACCTGCCACCTTACCGATTCACGGTTTGCTCACCCCGTCTCTCTAGCCGACGTAGTGCCCGCCCGCCTGCCCGCCCACTCGTTTCATCGGTTGGCTTAGGCATACGGAGTTTTTTCCCAGTGTAAGATTGGACCAAACCTAGGATGACAGTAGTAGGATCAACAGCACACAGAGGGGGACCCGGCCCATCCCCGGCTTACGCATCCCACCCCTCTAGCCGACTGAGCACCCGCACGCTCCTTTCGTGGGTTAACTTAGGCATACAGAGTTCATTCCGAGTCTAAGCATACGGAGTTCATTCTCAGTCTAAGATCAGACCGCACCGAGGGTTGCGGCAGCACTTGCTGGGCTCGGGCATGTGCTGGTGCCACAATTTTCTTCGCCGGGGCACCATCGCCGGAGCATCGTCAGAGAACCTGACCGGCGGCATTGGGGTTCCGGCGATCGGGGTGGCCGGGGGGTGTGCGCACATGATGAGCAATGGGTGCTGGTAGTTGGCCCTTATATTGGTCCCCTATCCCTCATCAAACCTTGAGAACTCACACCCCCTTAAAGAGCATTTGAGATTTTACAGGTTTGCTGCCAATAGCCATGAAAGTGTCTAAAATGGGGACACTTTTTTCAAATGGTCACAAAATCTTGTACAATTCAAGTTTTTAGCTGAATTTTGTTGTGCATGCCAACAAAAATACAAGGATCACATCTACCAAGTTTGGGGCCAAAACTCCTTTCGAAAAAATTTTGAAAAATCCCAAACCACAAAATGTTTCAAAAATCGTTAAAAATTGAAAATGAGTCGTCTTGCCATGAAACTCCACGTGAAGGCTTAAGGGACCATTGTATGAATTTACAAGCCATAAAAATGGCATTGGCATGCAGAAATATGAAGATGTGCCTAAACCCACCTACCACCCTATCGATCCACGGCTTGCGCATCCCGTCTCTCTGGCCGGCGTATCGCCCGCCTGCCCGCCCGCTCGTTTCATCGGTTGGCTTAGGCATATTGAGCTCATTCCCAATCTAAGATCACACCAGATCGAGGGTTGCGGCAACAGAATCGGCAGCGCGTCGAAGGGGACCCGATCGATCCCGACTTGTGCATCCTGCCCCTCTGGTTGGCTGAGCACCCGCACACTCGTTTCGTGTGTTGACTTAGGCATATGGAGTTCATTCCCAGTCTAAGCATACAGAGTTTATTCCCAGTCTAAGATCGAACCGGACCGAGGGTTGAGGCAGCACATGCTGGGCTCGGCCATGTGCTGGTGTCACATTTTTCTTTGCCGGGGCACCATCGCCGGAGCATCGTCGGAGAACCTGATCGGCGGCATTGGGGTTCCGGCGATCGGGGGGGCCAGGGGGTGTGCGTACATGATGTGCGATGGGTGCTGGTACTTATCCCTTATATTGGCCCTTTATCCCTCATCAAACCTCGAGAACTCACACCCCCTTAAAGAGCATTTGAGATTTTACAAGTGTGCTGCCAGTAGCCATTAAAGTGTCTGAAATGGGGACTCTTTTTTCAAATGGTCACAAAATGTTGTACACTTCGAGTTTTTAGCTGAATTCTTTTGTGCATGCCAACAAAAATACAAGGATCATGTCTACCAAGTTTGGGGCCAACACCCTTCGAAAAAATTTTCAAAAATCCCGATGTGCAAAACGTTTCAAAAATTATGAAAAATAAAAAACGAGTTGTCTTGCCATGAAACTTCACGTGAAGGCTTCAGGGACCATTGTATGAATTTACAAGCCATAAAAATGGCATTGGCACACAGAAATATGAAGATGTGCCTAAACCCACCTACCACCATATCGATCCACGGCTTCCGCATCCCGTCTCTCTGGCCGACGTGTCGTCCGTCTGCCTGCCTGCCCGCTCGTTTCGTCGGTTGGCTTAGGCATACAGAGTTCATTCCTAGCCTAAGATCGGACCGAATCGAGGGTTGTGGCAGCAGGATCTGAAGCATGCAGAGGGGAACCCGGTCGATCCCCTGCTTGCGCATCACGTACCTCTGGCTGGCTGAGCGCCCGCACACTCGTTTCCTAGGGTGACTTAGGCATACAGAGTTCATTCCCAGTCTAAGCATACGGAGTTCTTTCCCAGTCTAAGATCGGACCGGACCGAGGGTTGCGGTAGCACATGCTTGGCTCGAGCATGTGCTGGTGCCACATTTTTCTTCGTCGGGGCACCATTGCCGGAGCATCGTCAGAGAACCTAACCGACGACATTGGGGTTTCGACGATAGGGGGCCAGGGGGTGTGTGCACATGATGTGCGATGGGTGCTGGTACTTGGCCCTTATATTGGCCCCCTATCCCTCATCAAAGCTCGAGAACTCACACCCCCTTAAAGAGCATTTGAGATTTTACAGGTTTGCTGCCAGTAGCCATTAAAGTGTCTGAAATTTGGACATTTTTTTGAAATGGTCACAAAATCTTGTACACTTTGAATTTTTAGCTGAATGTTTTTGTGCATGCCAACAAAAATACAAGGATCACGTCTACCAAGTTTGGGGCCAAAACCCCTTTCGAAAAAATTTTAAAAAATCCTGAGCTGTAAAAAGTTTCAAAAATCTAGAAAAATAGAAAACGAGTCGTCTTGCCATGACACTTCACGTGAAGGCTTAAGGGACCATTGTATGAATTTACAAGCCATAAAAAGGGAATTAGCACACAAAAATATGAAGATGTGTCTAAACCCACCTACCACCCTATCGATCCACGGCTTGCGCATCCCGCCTCTCTGGCCGACGTATCGCCCTGTCCGCCCGCCCGCTCGTTTCGTCGGTTGGCTTAGGCATACGGAGTTCATTCCCCAGTCTAAGATCGGACCTGATCGAGGGTTGTGGCAGCAGGATCGACAGCATACAAAGGGGGACCCGGCCAATCCCCGGCTTGTGCATCCCGTACCTCTGGCCGGTTGAGCGCCCGCACGCTCGTTTTGTGGGTTGACTTAGGTATACGGAGTTCATTCCTAGTCTAAGCATATGGAGTGCACTCCCAGTCTAAGATCGGACCGGACTGAGGGTTACAGTAGCACATGCTTGGCTCGAGCATGTGCTGGTACCGCATTTTTCTTCGTCGGGGCACCATCGTCGGAGCATGGCCGGAGAACCTAACCGACGACATTGGGGTTCCAGCGATCGGGGGGGCCAGGGGGTGTGCGCACATGATGTGCGATGGGTGTTGGTACTTGGCTTTTATATTGGCCCCCTATCCCTCATCAAACCTCGAGAACTCACACCCCCTTAAAGAGCATTTGAGATTTTACAGGTTTGCTTCCAGTAGCCATTAAAGTGTCTGAAATCGGGCACTTTTTTCAAATGGTCACAAAATCTTGTACACATTGACTTTTTAGCTGAATTGTTTTGTGCATGCCAACAAAAATACAATGATCACGTCTACCAAGTTTGGGGCCAAAACTCCGTTCGAAAAAATTTTAAAAAATCTCAAACCGGAAAAAGTTTCAAAAATCGTGAAAAATAGAAAACGAGTCGTCTTGCCGTGAAACTTCACGTGAAGGCTTAAGGGACCATTATATGAATTTTCAAGCCATAAAAATGGCATTGGCACGTAAAAATATAAAGATGTGCCTAAACCCACCTACCACCCTATCGATCCACGGGTCGCGCATCTCGTCTCTCTGGCTGATGTAGTACCTGCCCGCTCGTTTCGTCGGTTGGCTTAGGCATATAGAGTTCATTCCCAATCTAAGATCAGACCGGATCGAGGGTTGTGGCAACAAGATCGGCAGTGCGTAGAGGGGGACCTGGCTGATCCCTGACTTGCGTATCCCGCCCCTCTGGCCGGCTATACGCCCACACGCTCGTTTCATGGGTGGACTTAGGCATATGGAGTTCATTCCCAGTCTAAGCATACGGAGTTCTTTCACAGTCTAAGATCGGACTGGATCGAGAGTTGTGGCAGCACCGCATTTCTCTTTGCCGGGGCACCATCGCCAGAGCATTGTCGGAGAACCTGATCGGTGGCATTGGGGTTCCGACGATCGGTGGGGTCGGGGGGTGTGCGCAGAGGATGTGCGATGGGTGCTGGTACTTAGCCCTTATATTGGCCCTCTATTTCTCATCAAACCTCGAGAACTCACACCCCTTTAAAGAGCATTTAAGATTTTACAGGTTTGCTACCAGTAGCCATTAAAGTGTCTGAAATGGGGACTCTTTTTCCAAATGGTCACAAAATCTTGTACACTTCGAGTTTTTAGCTGAATTGTTTTGTGCATGCCAACAAAAATACAAGGATCACGTCTACCAAGTTTGGGGCCAAAACTCCTTTCAAAAAAATTTTAAAAAATCTCGAACCGTAAAAAGTTTTGAAAATCATGAAAAATAGAAAACGAGTCGTCTTGCCGTGAAACTTCATGTGAAGGCTTAAGGGACCGTTATATGAATTTTCAAGCCATAAAAATGGCATTGGCACGCAGAAATATGAAGATGTGCCTAAACCCACCTACCACCCTATCGATCCACGGCTTGCGCATCCCATCTCTCTGGCCGGACGTAGTGCCCGCCCGCCCGTCTGCTCGTTTCGTCTGTTGGCATAGGCATACGGAGTCATTCCCAGTCTAAGATCAGACCAGACTGAGGGTTGCGATAGCAGGATCGGCAGCACGCAGAGGGGGACCCGGTCCATCCCCATCTTGTGCATCCAGCCCTTCTAGCTGGCTGAGTGCCTGTATGCTTGTTTCGTGGGTTGACTTAGGCATACAAAGTTCATTCCCAGTCTAAGCATACGGACCAAACCGAGGGTTTCGGCAGCACATGCTGGGCTCGGGCATGTGCTGGTGCCACATTTTTCTTCGTCGGGGCACCATTGTCAGAGAACTTGACCGGCGGCATTGGGGTTCCGGTGATCGGGGGGCCGGGGGGTGTGTGCACATAATGTGTGATGGGTGCTGGTACTTAGCCCTTATAGTGGCCCCCTATCCCTCGTCAAAGCTCAAGAACTCACACCCCCTTAAAGAGCATTTGAGATTTTACAGGTTTGCTGCCAATTGCCATTAAAGTGTCTGAAATCGGGACATTTTTTTCAAATGGTCACAAAATCTTGTACACTTCGAGTTTTTAGCTGAATTATTTTGTGCACGCCAACAAAATTCAAGGATCACGTCTACCAAGTTTGCGGACAAAACTCCTTCCAAAAAAATTTTAAAAAATCCTGAACCATAAAAAGTTTCAAAAATCGTAAAAAATAGAAAACGAGTGGTCTTGCCATGAAACTTCACGTGAAGGCTTTAGGGGACCATTGTATGAATTTAGAAGCCATAAAAATGGCATTGGCAGATATAAATATGAAGATGTGCCTAAACCCACCTACCACCCTATCGATCCACGGCTTGCGTATCCTGTTTCTCTGGCCGGCGTAGTACCCACCCGTTCGTTTCGTCGGTTGGCTTAGGCATACAGAGTTCATTCCTAGTCTAAGATCAGACCAGACCGAGGGTTGCGACAGCATGATCGGCAGCACGTAGAGGGGGACCCGGCCGATCCCCAACTTATGCATGCTGCCCCTCTAGCCGGCTGAACGCTTGCACGCTCGTTTCGTGGGGTGACTTAGGCATCAGAGTTTATTGCCAGTCTAAGCATACGAAGTTCATTCCCAGTCTAAGATCGGATCGGACCGAGGGTTGCGGCAGCACATGCTGGGCTCAGGCATGTGCTGGTGCCGTATTTTTCTTCGTCGGGGCATGATTGTCGGAGCAACGCCGGAGAACTTGATCGGCGGCATTGGGGTTCCGGCGATTGGGAGGGCCAGGGGGTGTGCGCACATGATGTGCGATGGGTGCTGGTACTTGGCCTTTATATTGGCCCCCTATCCCTCATCAAACCTTGAGAACTCACACCCCTTTAAAGAGCTTTTGAGATTTTACAGGTTTGCTGCCAGTAGCCATTAAAGTGTTTGAAATGGGGACATTTTTTTCAAATGGTCACAAAATCTTGTACACTTCGAGTTTTTAGCTGAAAGTTTTTGTGCATGCCAAGAAAAATACAAGGATCACGTCTACCAAGTTTGGGGCCAAAACTCCTTTCGAAAAAATTTTAAAAAATCTCGAACCGTAAAATGTTTCAAAAATTATGAAAAATAGAAAACGAGTCATCTTGCCATGAAACTTCACGTGAAGGCTTAAGGGACCATTGTATGAATTTACAAGCCATAAAAATGGCATTGGAACGCAAAAATATGAAGATGTGCCTAAACCCACCTACCACCCTATCGATCCGCGGCTTGCGCATCCTGTCTTTCTGGTCGGCATAGTGCCCGCCCGCCCGTCCATTCATTTCGTCAGTTGGCTTAGGTATACAGAGTTCATTTCCAGTATAAGATCAGATCAAACCAAGGGTTGTGGCAGCAGGAACGGTAGCACGCAGAGGGGGCCCGTCGATCCCCGGCTTGCGCATTTCGCCCCTCTGGACGGCTGAGCGCCCGCACGCTCGTTTCATGGGTTGACTTAGGCATACAGAGTTCATTTCTAGTCTAAGCATACGAAGTTCATTCCCAGTCTAAGATCAGACCAGACCGAGGGTTACGGCAGCACATGCTGGGCTCGGGCATGTGCTGGTGCCATTTTTTTCTTCGTCGGAGCATCGTCGGAGAACCTGATCGACGGCATTGGGATTCCGACGATCGGGGGGCCCGGAGGGGGTGGGTGTGCGCACATGATGTGCGATTGGTCCTGGTACTTAGCCCTTATATTAGCCCCCTATCCCTCATCAAACCTTGAGAACTCACACCCCTTTAAAAAGCATTTGAGATTTTACAGGCTTGCTGCCAGTAGCCATTACAGTGTCTGAAATGGGGACACTTTTTTCAAATGGTCACAAAATCATGTACACTTCGAGTTTTTAGCTGAATTTTTTTGGGCATGCCAACCAAAATACAAGGATCACGTCTACCAAGTTTGTGGCCAAATCTCCTTCTGAAAAAATTTTAAAAAATCTCGAACAGCAAAAAGTTTCGAAAATCATGAAAAATAGAAAACGAGTCGTCTTGGCATGAAACTTCACGTGAAGGCTTAGGGGACCAATGTATGAATTTGCAAGCCATAAAAATGGCATTGGCACATAGAAATATGAAGATGTGCCTAAACCCACCTACCACCCTATCGATCCACGACTTGTTCATCCCGTCTCTCTGGCTGGCGTAGTGCCCGTCCGTTCGCCCGCTCGTTTCGTCGGTTGGCTTAGGCATACAGAGTTCATTCCCAGTCTAAGATGGGACCGGACTGAGGGTTGTGGTAGCAGGATCGGCAGAACACAGAAGGGGACCTGGCCAATCCCCGGCTTGCGCATCCTGCCCCTCTGGCCGGCTAAGTGCCCGTACGCTCGTTTCGTGGATTGACTTAGGCATACGGAGTTCATTACCTGTCTAAGCATATGGAGTTCATTCCCCGTATAAGATCAGACTAGACGGAGGGTTGCGTTAACACATGCTGGACTCAGGCATGTGCTGGTGCCGCATTTTTCTTCACCGGGGCACCATCATCGGAGCATCGTCGGAGAACCGGACCAATGACATTGGGGTTCCGGCGATCAGGGGGGTCGGGGGGGTGTGCGCACATGATGTGCGATGGGTGCTAGTACTTGGCCCTTATATTGGCCCCCTATCCATCATCAAACCTCGAGAACTCACACCCCCTTAAAGAGCATTTGAGATTTTACAGGTTTGCTACTAGTAGCCATTAAAGTGTCTGAAATGGGGACACTTTTTTCAATTGGTCACAAAATCTTGTACACTTCAAGTTTTTAGCTGAATTTTTTTGTGCATGCCAACAAAAATACAAGGATCATGTCTACCATGTTAGGGGCCAAAACGCCTTCCAAAAAAATTTTAAAAAATCCCGAACCGCCAAAAGTTTTGAAAATCGTGAAAAATTGAAAACGAGTCGTATTGCCATGAAACTTCACGTGAAGGCTTAAGGGACCATTGTATAAATTTACAAGCCATAAAAATGGCATTGGCACACAGTAATATGATGATGTGCCTAAACCTACCTACCACCCAATCGATCCATGGCTTGCGCATCCCGTCACTCTGGCTGACGTAATACCCACCCGCCCACTCGTTTCGTCGTTTGGCTTAGGCATACGGAGTTCATTCAAAGTCTAACATCAGATCCAATCGAGGGTTGGGGTAGCAAGATCAGCAACCCGCAGAAGGGGACCCGACCAATCCCCGGCTTGTGCATCCTACCCCTCTGGCCGACTGAGCGCTCGTACGCTCGTTTCGTGGGTTGACTTAGGCATACAGAGTTCATTCCCAGTCTAAGCATACGGAGTTCATTCCCAGTCTAAGATCAGATTGGATCGAGGGTTGCAGCAGCACATGCTGGGCTCGGGCATGTGCTGGTGTCGGATTTTTCTTCACCGGGGTACCATCGTCGGACCATCGCCGGAGAACCTGACCGGTGGCATTGGGGTTCCTACGATCGGAGGGGCTGTGCGCACATGATGTGCGATGGGTGCCGGTACTTGGCCCTTATATTGGCCCCTTATCCTCATCAAACCTCGAGAACTCACACCCCCTTAAATAGCATTTGAGATTTTACAGGTTTGCTGCCAGTAGCAATTAAAGTGTTTGAAATGGGGACACTTTTTTCAAATGGTCACAAAATCTTGTGCACTTCGAGTTTTTAGCTGAATTTTTTTATGCATGCCAACAAAAATAAAAGGATCACATTTACCAAGTTTGGGGCCAAAAATCCTTTCGACAAAATTTTAAAAAATCTTGAACCGCAAAATGCTTCCAAAATCGTGAAAAATAGAAAACGAGTCGTCTTGCCATGAAACTTCACGTGAAGGCTTAAGGGACCATTGTATGAATTTACAAGCCATAAAAATGGCATTGGTACACAAAAATATGAAGAGTTGCCTAAACGCACCTACCACCCTATCGATCCACGGCTTGCGCATCCCGTCTCTCTGGTCGGCGTAGTGCCCGCCCGCCCACCCGCCCGCTTGTTTCGTCGGTTGGCTTAGGCATACGGAGTTCATTCCCAGTCTAAGATCAAAATAGATCGAGGGTTACAGCAGCATGCAGAGGGGGACCCAGCCGATCCCCGGCTAACGCATCCCGCCCCTCTGGCCGGCTGAGCACCCGCACGCTCGTTTCGTGGGTTCACTTAGGCATACGGAGTTCATTCCCAGTCTAAGCATACAGAGTTCATTCCCAGTCTAAGATCGGACCGAACCAAGGGTTGCGACAGCACATGCTGGGCTCGAGCATGTGCTGGTGTCGCATTTTTCTTCACCAGGGCAACATCGTCGGAGCATCAGCGGAGAACCTGACCGGCGACATTGGGGTTCCGGCGATCGGGGGGCCGGGGGGTGTCTACACAAGATGTGCGATGGGTACTGGTACTTGGCCCTTATATTGGCCCCCTATCCCTCATCAAACATCGAGAACTCATACCCCCTTAAAGAGAATTTGAGATTTTACAGGTTTGCTGCCAGTAGCCATTAAAGTGTCTGAAATGGGGACCATTTTTTCAAATGGTCATAAAATCTTGTACACTTCGAGTTTTTAGCTAAAGTTTTTTGTGCATGCCAACAAAAATATAAGGATCACGTCTACCAAGTTTGGGGCCAAAAATCCTTCTAAAATAATTTTAAAAAATCCCGCATCGTAAAAAGTTTGAAAAATCATGAAAAATAGAAAACAAGTCGTCTTGCCATGAAACTTCACGTGAAGGCTTAAGGGACCATTGTATGAATTTACAAGCCATAAAAATGGCATTGGAACACAGAAATATGAAGATGTGCATAAACCCACCTACCACCCTATCGATCCACGGCTTGCCCATCCCGTCTCTCTGGCCGGCATAGTGCCCACCCGCCCACCCGCCCTCCAACTCGTTTCGTCGGTTGGCTTAGGCATACGGATTTCATTCCCAGTCTATGATCAGATTGGACCGAGGGTTGTGGCAGCAAGATCGATAGCATGTAGAAGGGGACCCGATCGATCCCCGATTTGCTCATCCCACCCCTCTGGTCGGCTGAGCGCCCGTACGCTCGTTTCATGGGTTGACTTAGGCATACGGAGTTCATTCCCAGTCCAAGCATACGGAGTTCATTCCCAGTCTATGATCGGATCGAACCGAGGGTTGCGGCAGCACATGCTAGGCTCGAGCATGTGCTGATGCCACATTTTTCTTCATCGGGGCACCATCGTCGGAGAACCTGACCGGCGGCATTGGGGTTCTAGCGATCGGAGGGGTCGGGGAGGGTGTGTGCACATGATGTGCGATGGGCGCTGGAACTTGGCCCTTATATTGGCACCCTATCCCTAATCAAATCTCGAGAACTCACACCCCCTTAAAGAGCATTTGAGATTTTACAGCATTGGAGCCATTAGCAATTAAAGTGTTTGAAATGGGGACAGTTTTTTCAAATGGTCACAAAATTTGTACACTTTGAGTTTTTAGCGGAAGTTTTTTGTGCATACCAATAAAAATACAAGGATCAGGTCTACCACATTTGGGGCCAAAAATCCTTTCGAAAAAATTTTAAAAAATCTCGAACTGCAAAAAGTTTCAAAAATCCTGAAAAATAGAAAACGAGTCGTCTTGCCATTAAACTTCACGTGAAGGCTTAAGGGACCATTGTATGTATTTACAAACCATAAAAATGGCATTGGCACGTAGAAATATGAAGATGTGCCTAAACCCACCTACCACCCTATCGATCCACGGCTTGCGCATCCCGTCTCTCTGGCTGGCGTAGTGCCCGCCCACCCGCCCGCTCGTTTCGTCGGTTGGCTTAGGCATACGAAGTTCATTCCCAATCTAAGATCAGACCGAATCGAGGGTTTTGGGAGTAGGACCGATAGCACGCATAGGGGGACTCGGTCGATCCTCGGCTTGCGCATCCCACCCCTCTGGCTGACTGAGCGCCTGCACGCTTGTTTCGTGGGTTGACTTAGGCATACGGAGTTTATTCCCAGTCTCAGCTTACAGAGTTCATTCCCAGTCTAGGATCAAACCGGACCGAGGGTTATGGTAGCACATGTTGGGCTCGGGCATGTGCTGGTGCCCCATTTTTCTTCGTCGGGGTACCATCCCCGTAGCATCGTCGGAGAACCTGACCGGCGGCATTGGGGTTCCGACGATCGGGGGGGCTGGGGGTATACGCACATGATGTGCGATGGGTGCTGGTACTTGGCCCTTATATTGGCCCCCTATCCCTCATCAAAGCTCTAGAACTCACACCCCCTTAAAGAGCATTTGAGATTTTACAGGTTTGCTGCCAGTAGCCATTAAAGTGTCTGAAATGGGGACACTTTTTTCAAATGGTAACAATATCTTGTACACTTCAAGTTTTTAGCTGAATTTTTTTGTGCATGCCAGAAAAAATACAAGGATCATGCCTACCAAGTTTTGGGCCAAAACTCCTTCTGAAAAAATTTAAAAAAATCTCAAACCGCAAAACGTTTCGAAAATTGTGAAAAATAGAAAATGAGTCGTCTTGCAATGAAACTTCACGTGAAGGCTTAAGGGACCATTGTATGAATTTGGAAGCCATAAAAATGGCATTGGCACACAGAAATATGAAGATGCGCCTAAACCCACCTACCACCCTATTAATCCACGACTTGCGCATCCCGTCTCTCTGGCCGGCGTAGTGCCCGTCTGCCCGCCCGCCCGCTTGTTTCGTCTATTGGCTTAGGCATACGGAGTTCATTCCCACTCTAAGATCTGACCAGACTGAGGGTTGTGGTAGCAGGATAGGCAGCACGGAGAGGAGGACCCGGCTGATCCCCGGCTTGCGCATCCCCCCTCTGGCCGGCTTACCACCCGCACGCTCGTTTCGCGGGTTGACTTAGGAATAAGGAGTTCATTCCTAGTCTAAGCATACGGAGTTCATTGCCAGTCTAAGATCAGACTGGACCGAGGGTTAGAGCAGCACATATTGGGCTCAGGCATGTTCTGGTGCCGCATTTTTCTTCGCCACTGCACCATCGCCAGAGCATCGTCGGAGAACTTGACCGACTGCATTGGGGTTCCGACGATCGGGACCGGGGGTGTTCGCACATGATGTGCGATGGGTGCTGGTACTTGGCCCTTATATTGTCCCCCTATCCCTCATCAAACCTTGAGAACTCACACCCCCTTAAAGAGCATTTGAGATTTTACAGATTTGCTGCCAGTAGCCATTAATGTGTCTGAAATTGCGACACTTTTTTCAAATGGTCACAAAATCTTGTACACTTCGAGTTTTTAGCTAAATGTTTTTGTGCATGCCAACAAAAATACAAGGATCACATCTACCAAGTTTGGGAACAAAATTCCTTCCGAAAAATTTTAAAAAATCTCGAACCACAAAAAGTTTCGAAAGTCGTAAAAAATAGAAAACGAGTCGTCTTGCCATGAAACTTCACGTCGAGGCTTAAGGGACCATTGTATGAATTTGCAAGCCAGAAAAATGGCATTGGCATGCAGAAATATGAAGATGTGCCTAAACCCACCTACCACCCTATCGATCCACGGCTTGCGCATCCTGTCTCTTTGGCCGGCATAGTGCCCGCCCGCCCGCCCGCCCGCTCGTTTCGTCAGTTGACTTAGGCATACGGAGTTCATTCCCAGTCTGAGATTAGACCAGACTGAGGGTTGCGGTAGCAGGATTGGCAGCATGCAGAGGGGGACCAGGTCGATCCTCGGCTTGCGCATCCTGCCTCTCTGGTCAGCTGAGCGCCCGCACGCTCGTTTCGTGTTTGGACTTAGGAATACGGAGTTCATTCCCAGTCTAAGCATACGAAGTTCATTCCCAGTCTAAGATTGGACTTAACCGAGGGTTTCGACAGCACATGCTAGGCTTGGGCATGTGCTGGCGCCTTATTTTTCTTCGTCGGGGCACCATCACAGGAGCATCGCCGGAGAACCTGACCGGCGGCCTTGAGGTTCCGACGATCGGGGGGGCCGGGGGGGTGTGCGCACATGATGTCGATGGGTGCTGGTACTTGGCCCTTATATTGGTCCCCTATCCCTCATCAAACCTCGAGAACTCACACCCCCTTAAAGAGCATTTGAGATTTTACAGGTTTGCTGCCAGTACCATTAAAGTGTCTGAAATCGGGACACTTTTTTCAAATGGTCACAAAATCTTGTACACTTCGAGTTTTTAGCAGAATGTTTTTGTGCATGCCAAAAAAAATACAAGGATCACGTCTACCAAGTTTGGGGCCAAAACTCCTTCCGAAAAAATTTTAAAAAATCTCGAACCGCAAAAAGTTTCGAAAATCATGAAAAATAAAAAATGAGTCGTCTTTCCATGAAACTTGACGTGAAGGCTTAATGGACCATTGTATGAATTTACAAACCATAAAAATGGCATTGGCACGCAGAAATATGAAGATGTGCCTTAACCCACCTACCACTCTATCGATCCACGGCTTGCGCATCCCGTCTCTCTGGCCGACGTAGTGCCCGCCCGCCCTCCCGCCCGCTCGTTTCGTCGGTTGGCTTAGGCATACGGAGTTCATTCCCATTCTAAGATCTGATCGAAATGAGGGTTGGGGCAGTAGGATCGATAGCATGCAGAGGGGGACCCGACCGATCCCCGACTTGCGCATCTAGCCCCTCTGGCCGGTTGAGTGCCCACACGCTCGTTTCATGGGTTGACTTAGGCATACGGAGTTCATTCCCAGTCTAAGATCGGACCAGACCGAGGGTTGCGACAGCAAATACTAGGCTTAGGAATGTGCTGCTGTCGCATTTTTCTTCGTCGGGGCACCATCGTCGGAGCATCGTCGGAGAACCTGACCAACGGCATTGGGGTTCCGGCGATTGGGGGGCCGGGGGGTGTACGCACATGATGTGCGATGGGTGCTGGTACTTGGCCCTTATATTGGCCCCCTATCCCTCATCAAACCTTGAGAACTCACACCCCCTTAAAGAGCATTTGAGATTTTACAAGTTTGCTGCCAATAGCCATTAAAGTGTCTGAAATGGGGACACTTTTTTCAAATGGTCACAAAATCTTGTACACTTCGAGTTTTTAGCTGAATGTTTTTGTGCATGCCAACAAAAAGACAAGAATCACGTCTACCAAGTTTGGGGCCAAAAATCCTTCCGAAAAAATTTGAAAAAATCTCGAACCACAAAAAGTTTTCGAAATCGTGAAAAATAGAAAACGAGTCGTCTTGCCATGAAACTTCACGTGAAGGCTTAAGGGACCACTGTATGAATTTACAAGCCATAAAAATGGCATTGGCATGTAGAAATATGAAGATGTGCCTAAACCCTCCTACCACCCTATCGATCCACGCCTTGCGCATCTCGTCTCTCTAGCCGACGTAGTGCCCGCCCGCCCGCCCGCCTGCTCGTTTCGTCGATTGGCTTAGGCATACGAAGTTCATTCCCAGTCTAAGATCAGACCGAACAGAGGGTTGCAGCAGTAGGATCGGTAGCACGCAGAGGGGGACCCGGTCGATCCCCTGCTTGCGCATCCTGGCCCTCTGGCCGGTTGAGCGCCTGCACGCTTGTTTCGTGGGTTGATTTAGGCATACAGAGTTCATTCTCAGTCTAAGATCGGATCGAATCGAGGGTTGCGATAGCACATGCTGGGTTCGGGCCTGTGCTGGTGCCGTATTTTTCTTCGTCAGGGCCCCATCGTCGGAGCATCACCGGAGAACCTGACCGACAGGATTGGGATTCCGACGATCGGGGGGCCGTGGGGGTTGTGCACACATGATGTGCGATGGGTGCTGGTACTTGGCCCTTATATTGGCCCCCTATCCCTCATCAAACCTTGAGAACTCACACCGCCTTAAAGAACATTTGAGATTTTACAAGTTTGCTGCCAGTAGCTATTAAAGTGTCCGAAATGGGGACACTTTTTTCAAATGGTCACAAAATCTTGTACACTTCGAGTTTTTAGCTGAATTTTTTTATGCATGCCAACAAAAATACAAGGATCACGTCTAAAAAGTTTGGGGCCAAAACTCCTTCCAAAGAAATTTTAAAAAATCCGGAACCACAAAAAGTTTTGAAAATCATTAAAAATAGAAAACGAGTCGTCTTGCCATGAAACTTCACGTGAAGGCTGAAGGGACCATTGTATGAATTTAAAAGCCATAAAAATGGTATTAGCATGCAGAAATATGAAGATGTGCCCAAACCCACCTACCACCCTATCGATCCACGGCTTGCACATCCCATCTCTCTGGCCGACGTAGTGCCCGCCCGTCTGCCCGCCTGCTCGATTCGTCGGTTGGCTTAGGCATATGGAGTTCATTCCCAGTCTAAGATCCGATCGGACTGAGGGTTGCGGTAGCAGGATAGGCAGCACGCAGAAGGGGACTCGGTCGATCCCTAACTTGCGCATCCCGCCCCTCTGGCCGGCTAAGCGCCTGCACGCTCGTTTCGTGAGTTGACTTAGGCATACGGAGTTCATTCCCAGTCTAAGCATATGAAGTTCGTTCCCAGTCTAAGATCAGATCGGACCGAGGGTTGCGGCAGCACATGCTGGGCTCGCGCGTGTGCTGGAGCCATATTTTTCTTCGCCGGGGCACCATTGCCGGAGCATCGCCGGAGAACCTGACTGACGGCATTGGGGTTCTGGCGATCGGGGGGCCGGGGGGTGTGCGCACATGATGTGCTATGGGTGCTGGTACTTGGCCCTTATATTGGCAACCTATCCCTCATCAAACCTTGAGAACTCACACCTCCTTAAAGAGCATTCGAGATTTCACAGGTTTGCTGCCAGTGGCCATTAAAGTGTCTGAAATGGGGACACTTTTTTCAAATTGTCACAAAATCTTGTACACTTTGAGTTTTTGGCTGAATTTTATTATCCACGCCAACAAAATACAAGGATCATGTCTACCAAGTTTGGGGCCAAAACTCCTTCCGAAAAAATTTTAAAAAATCCCGAACCGTAAAAATTTTTGAAAATCGTGAAAAATAGAAAACAAGTCGTCTTGCCATGAAACTTCACGTGAAGGATTAAGGGACCATCGTATGAATTTACAAGCCATAAAAATGGCATTGGCATGCAGAAATATGAAGATGTGCCTAAACCCACCTACCACCCTATCGATCCATGGCTTGCGCATCCCGTCTCTCTGGCCGACGTAATGCCCGCCCACCCGCCCGCCCGTCCGCCCGCACGGAGTTCATTCCCAGTCTAAGCATAGAGAGTTCATTCCCAGTCTAAGATCGGACTGGACTGAGGGTTGCGGCAGTCCATACTGGGCTCGAGCATGTGCTGGTGCCGTATTTTTCTTCATCGGGGCACCATCTCCGGAGCATCGCCGGAGAACTTGACTGACGGCATTGCGGTTCCAACGATTGGGGGGGCCGGGAGGCGTGCGCACATGATGTGCGATGGGTGCTGGTACTTGGCCCTTATATTGGCCCCTATCCCTCATCAAACCTCAAGAACTCACACCCCCTTAAAGAGCATTTCAGATTTTACAGGTTTGCTGGCAGTAGCCATTAAAGTGTCTAAAATGGGGACACTTTTTTCAAATGGTCACAAAATCTTGTACACTTCGAGTTTTTAGCTGAATTTTTTGGTGCATGCCAACAAAAATACAAGGATCACGTCTACCAAGTTTGGAGCCAAAAATCCTTTCGAAAAAATTTTAAAATGTCCCGAACCGTAAAAATTTTGAAAAATCATGAAAAATAGAAAACGAGTCGTCTTGCCATGAAACTTCACGTGAAGGCTTAAGGGACCATTGTATGAATTTACAAGCCATAAAAATGGCATTGGCATGCAGAAATATGAAGATGTGCCTAAACCCACCTACCACCCTATCGATCCACGGCTTACGCATCCCGTCTCTCTGGCCAGCGTAGTGCCCGCCAGCCCGCCCACCCGCTCGTTTCGTCGGTTGGCTTAGGCATACGGAGTTCATTCCTAGTCTAAGATCAGAACAGATCGAAGGTTACGATAGCAGGATCAGCAGCACACAGAGGGGGACCAGTCGATCCCTGGCTTGTGCATCCCGCCCCTCTGGCCGGCTGAGCACCCGCACGCTCGTTTCATGGGTTGACTTAGGCATACGGAGTTCATTCCCAGTCTAAGCATACGGAGTTCATTCCCAGTCTAATATCAGATTGGACCGAGGGTTGCTGCAGCACTTGCTGGGCTCGGGCATGTGCTGGTGTTGCATTTTTCTTCGTCGGGGCACCAACGCCGAACATCGCCGAAGAACCTAACCGGCGACATTGGGGTTCCGGCGATCAGGGGGGCCGGGGGGGTGTGCGCACATGATGTGTAATGGACGCTGGTACTTGGCCCTTACATTGGCCCCCTATCCCTCATCAAACCTCGAGAACTCACACCCCCTTAAAGAGCATTTGAGATTTTACAGGTTTGCTGCCAGTAGCCATTAAAGTGTCTGAAATGGGGACACTTTTTTCAAATGGTAACAAAATCATGTACACTTCGAGTTTTTAGCTGAATTTTTTTGTGCATGCCAACAAAAATACAAGGATCACGTCTACCAAGTTTGGGGCCAAAAATCCTTCCAAAAAAATTTTAAAAAATCCTGAACCGTAAAAAGTTTCAAAAATCATGAAAAATAGAAAACGAGTCGTCTAGCCATGAAACTTCACATGAAGGCTTAAGGGACCATTGTATGAATTTACAAGCCATAAAAATGGTATTGGCATGTAGAAATATGAAGATGTGCCTAAACCCACGTACCACCCTTTCGATCCACGGCTTGCGCATCCCGTCTCTCTGGTCGGTGTGGTGCCCGCCCGCCCACCCACCTACTCATTTCATCGGTTGGCTTAAGGATACGGAGTTCATTCTTGGTCTAAGATCGGACCCAACCGATGGTTACGGCAGCAGGATCGGCAGCACGCAGAGGGGGACCCAGTCGATCCCTGGCTTGTGCATCCCGCCCCTCTAGCAGACTGAGCGCCCGCATGCTCATTTCGTGGGTTGACTTAGGCATAGGGAGTTCATTCCCAGTCTAAGCTTACGGAGCTCATTCCTAGTCTAAGATTGGATCAGACCGAGGGATGCCGGCAGCGCATGCTGGGCTCGGGCATGTGCTGGTGTTGCATTTTTCTTCGTCGGGGCAACATCACCGAAGCATCACCGGAGAACCTGGCCGGCGGCATTGGGGTTCCGACGATCGGGGGGGTGTGCGCACATGATGTGCGATGGGTGCTGGCACTTGGCCCTTATATTTGCCCCCTATCCCTCATCAAACCATGAGAACTCACACCCCCTTAAAGAGCATTTGAGATTTTACACGTTTGCTGCCAGTAGCTATTAAAGTGTCTGAAATGAGGACACTTTTTTCAAATGGTCACAAAATCTTATACACCTCGAGTTTTTAGCTAAATTTTTTTGTGCATGCCAACAAAAATACAAGGATCAAGTCTACGAAGTTTGGGGCCAAAACTCCTTCCGAAAACAGTTTAAAAAATCTCGAACCGCAAAAAGTTTCAAAAATCATGAAAAATAAAAAACGAGTCATCTTGCCATGAAACTTCACGTGAAGCCTGAAGGGACCATTGTATGAATTTACAAGCCATAAAAATGGCATTTGGACACAGAAATATGAAGATGTGCCTAAAACCACCTACCACCCTATTGATCCACGACTTGCGCATCCCGTCTCTCTGGCCGACGTAGTGCCCGCCCGCTCGTTTTGTCAGTTGGCTTAGGCATATGGAGTTCATTCCAAGTCTAAGATCGGATTGGACTGAGGGTTGTCATAGCAGGATTGGCAGCACGTAGAGGGGGACCGACTGATACACGGCTTGCGCATCCCGCCCCTCTGGCCGGTTGAGCGCCCGCACGCTCGTTTCGTGCATTGACTTAGGCACACAGAGTTCATTCCCAGTCTAAGCATACGGAGTTCATTCCCAGTCTAAGATCGGACTAGACTGAGGGTTGTGGCAGCACATGCTGGGCTGGGGCATGTGCTGGTGCCACATTTTTCTTCGTCGGGGCACCATCGTCGAAGCATCATCGGAGAACCTGACCGACGACATTGGGGTTCCGGCGATCAGGGGGGCTGGGGGGATGTGCGCACATGATGTGCGATGGGTGCTGGTACTTGGCCCTTATATTGGCCCCCTATCCCTCATCAAACCTCGAGAACTCACACCCCCTTAAAGAGCATTTGAGATTTTACAGGTTTGCTGCCGGTAGTAAGTAAAGTGTTCGGAATGGGGACACTTTTTTGAAATGGTCACAAAATCTTGTACACTTTGAGTTTTTAGGTGATTTTTTTTGTGCATGCCAACAAAAATACAAGGATCATGTCTACCATGTTTGGGGACAAAACTCCTTTCGAAAAATTTTTAAAAAATCCTGAACCGTAAAAAGTTTTGAAAATCATGAAAAATTGAAAACGATTCATCTTGCCGTGAAACTTTACGTGAAGGCTTAGGGGACCATTTTATGAATTTACAAGCCATTGAAATGGCATTGGCATGCAGAAATATGAAGATGTGCCTATACACACCTACCACCCTATCGATCCACGGCTTGCGCATCCCGTCTCTCTGGCCAACGTAGTGCCCGCCCGCACCCCCCGCCCCCTCATTTCGTCGGTTGGCTTAGTCATACGGAGTCCATTCCCAGTCTAAGATCGGACCGGACCGAGGGTTACGGCAGCACATGTTGGGCTCGAGCATGTGCTGGTGCCATATTTTTCTTCACCGAGGCACCATCACCGGAGCATTGCCAGAGAACCTGACCGGTGGCAATCAGGGGGCCGAGAGGGGTGTGCACACATGATGTGCGATGGGTGCCTGCCCACTCGTTTCGTCGGTTGGCTTAGGCATACGAAGTTCATTCCCAATCTAAGATCAGATCGAACTGAGGGTTGCGGTAGCAGGATTGGCAGCACATAGAGAG
Source organism: Durio zibethinus (assembly GCF_002303985.1). The sequence goes on along the minus strand of NW_019167926.1, from coordinate 18,682,933 downwards.
GGACCGACCGATCCACAGCTTGTGCATCCCACCCCTCTGGCCGGCTGAGCGCCCGCACGCTCATTTCGTGCGTTGACTTAGGCATATGGAGTTCATTCCTAGTCTAAGCATACAAAGTTCATTCCCAGTCTAAGATCGGACCAGACCGAGGGTTGCGACAGTACATGCTGGGCTCGGGCATGTGTTGGTACCGCATTTTTCTTTGTCGGGGCACCATCACCGGAGCATCACTGAAGAATCTGACCGACGGCACTGGGTTCTGGCGATCAATGGGGTCAGGGGGGGTGCGCAGATGATGAGCGATGGGTGCTGGCACTTGGCCCTTATATTGGCCCCCTATCCCTCATCAAACCTTGAGAACTCACACCCCCTTAAAGAGCATTTGAGATTTTACAGGTTTGCTGCCAGCAGCCATTAAAGTGTCAGAAATGGGGACACTTTTTTCAAATGGTCACAAAAACTTGTACACTTCGAGTTTTAGCTGAATTTTTTTGTACATGCCAACAAAAATAAAAGGATCATGTCTACCTAGTTTGGGGCCAAAACTCCTTCCGAAAGAAATTTAAAAAATCCTGAACCGTGAAAAGTTTCAAAAATTGTGAAAAATAGAAAATGAGTCGTCTTGCCATGAAACTTCATCTGAAGGCTTAAGGGACCATTGTATGAATTTACAAGCCATAAAAATGGCATTGGCCTGCAGAAATATGAAGATGTGCCTAAACCCACCTACCACCCTATCGATCCACGACTTACGCATCCCGTCTCTCTGGCTAACGTTGTGCCAGCCCGCTTGTTTCGTCGGTTGGTTTAGGCATACGGAGTTCATTCCCACTCTAAGATCGGACTGGACCGAGGGTTACGGCAGCACATGTTGAGCTCGAGCACGTGCTGGTGCAGCATTTTTCTTTCTTGGGGCACCATCGTCGGAGCATCGCCAGAGAACTTGACCGGTAGCATTAGGGTTCCGGTGATCGGGGGGTCAGGGGCAGTGTGCGCACATGATGTGCGATGGGTGCTGGTACTTGGCCCTTATATTGGCCCCCTATCCCTCATCAAACCTCGAGAACTCACACCCCCTTAAAGAGCATTTGAGATTTTACATGTTTGCTGCTAGTAGCCATTATAGTGTCTGAAATGGGGACACTTTTTTGAAATGGTCACAAAATCTTGTACACTTCGAGTTTTTAGCTGAACTTTTTTGTGCATGCCAACAAAAATACAAGGATCACGTCTACCAAGTTTGGAGAAAAAACTCCTTCCGAAAAAATTTTAAAAAATCCCAAACCGCAAAAAGTTTTAAAAATCATGGAAAATAGAAAACGAGTCGTCTTGCGATGAAACTTCACGTGAAGGCTTAAAGGACCGTTGTATGAATTTACAAGCCACAAAAATGGCATTGGCACGCAGAAATATGAAGATGTGCCTAAACCCACCTACCACCCTATCGATCCACGGCTTGTGCATCCCTTCTCTCAGGCCAGCGTAGTGCCTACCCGCTTGCTTCGTCGGTTGGCTTAGGCATACGGAGTTCATTCCTAGTCTAAGATCAGACTGGACAGAGGGTTACAGCAGCACATGCTGGGCTCGGGCATGTGCTGGTGCCGCATTTTTCTTCGTCGGGGCACCATCGTCGGAGAACCTGACAGACGGCATTGGGGTTCTGGCGATCGGGGGGGCCGGGGGGTGTGCGCACATGATGTGCGATGGGTGCTGGTACTTGGCCCTTATATTGGCCCCCTATCCCTCATCAAACCTCGAGAACTCACACCCCCTTAAAGAGCATTTGAGATTTTACAGGTTTGCTGCCAGTAGCCATTAATGTGTCTGAAATAGGGACACTTTTTTCCAATGGTCACAAAATCTTATACACTTCGAGTTTTTAGCTGAATTGTTTTTGTGCATGCCAACAAAAATACAAGGATCACGTCTACCAACTTTTTTGTGAAAACTCCTTCCGAAAAAATTTTAAAAAATCCCGAACCATAAAAAGTTTCAAAAATCGTGAAAAATAGAAAACGAGTCAGCTTGCCAAGAAACTTCACGTGAAGGCCTAAGGGACCATTGTTTGAATTTACAAGCCATAAAAATGGCATTGGCATGCAGAAATATGAAGATGTGCCTAAACCCACCTACCACCCTATCGATCCACGGCTTGCGCATCCTGTCTCTCTGGCCGGTGTAGTGACTGCATGCCCGCCCGCTTGCTCGTTTCGTCGGTTGGCTTAGGCATACGGAGTTCATTCCCAGTCTAAGATTGAACCGAACTGAGGGTTGTGGTAGCAGGATCGACAGCACGCAAAGGGGGACCCGACCGATCCCCGGCTTGCGCATCCCGCCTCTCTGGCCGACTGAGCGCCCACACGCTCGTTTCGTGGGTTGACTTAGGCATACGGAGTTCATTCCCAGTCTAAGCATACAGAGTTCATTACCAGTCTAAGATCGGATCAGACCAAGGATTGTGACAACACATGTTGGGCTCGAGCTTGTGCTTGTGCCAGATGTTTCTTCGTCGGGGCACCATCACCGGATAACCTGACCTGCGGTATTGGGGTTCCGGTGATCGGGGGGCCCGGGTGGGGAGTGCACACATGATGTGCGTTGGGTGCTGGTAGTTGGCCCTTATATTGGCCCCCTATCCCTCATCAAACCTCAAGAACCCACACCCCCTTAAAGAGCATTTGAGATTTTACAGGCTTGCTGCCAGTAGCCATTAAAGTGTCTGAAATGGGAACACTTTTTTCAAATGGTCACAAAATCTTGTACACTTCGAGTTTTTAGCTGAATTTTTTTGTGCATGCCAACAAAAATACAAGGATGATGTCTACCAAGATTGGGTCAAAACTCCTTTTGAAAAAATTTTAAAAAATCCCAAATCGCAAAAAGTTTTAAAAATCATGAAAAATAGAAAGCGAGTCGTCTTGCCATGAAACTTCACGTGAAGGCTTAAGGGACCATTGTATGAATTTACAAGCCATAAAATTGGCATTGGCAAGTAGAAATAAGAAGATGTGCCTAAACCCACCTACCACCCTATCGATCCACGACTTGCGCATCCCGTCTCTCTGGTCGGCGTAGCGCCCGCCGCCCGCTTGCTCGTTTCATCGGCTTGCTTAGGTATACGGAGTTCATTCCCAATCTAAGATCAGACCAGATCGAGGGTTGCAGCAGCAGGATCGACAGCACACAGAGGGGGACCCGACCGATCCCCGACTTGTGCATCCCGACCCTCTGGCCGGCTGAACACTCGTACGCTCGTTTCGTGGGTTGACTTAGGTATACGGAGTTCATTCCCAGCCTAAGCATACAGAGTTCATTCCCAGTCTAAGATCGGATGGGACCGAGGGTTGTAGCAGCACATGCTGGGCTCGAGCATGTGCTGGTGCCATATTTTTCTTCGTCGGGGCACCATTGTCGAAGCGTTGTCGGAGAACCTAACCAGCGACGTTGGGGTTTCGATGATCGGGGGGGCCGGGGGGTGTGCGCACATGATGTGTGATGGGTGCTGGTACTTGGCCCTTATATTGGCCCCCTATCCCTCATCAAACCTCGAGAACTCACACCCCCTTAAAGAACATTTGAGATTTTACAGGTTTGCTGCCAGTAGCCATTAAAGTGTCTAAAATGGGGACACTTTTTTCAAATGGACACAAAATCTTGTACACCTTCAGTTTTTAGCTGAATTGTTTTGTGCACGCCAACAAAAATAAAAGGATCACGTCTACCAAGTTTGGGCCCAAAACTCCTTCCGAAAAAATTTTAAAAAATCCCGAACCGCCAAAAGTTTTGAAAATCGTAAAAAATAGAAAACGAGTCGTCTTGCCATGAAACTTCACGTGAAGGCTTAAGGGACCATTGTATGAATTTACAAGCCATAAAAATGGCATTGGCACCTAGGAATATGAAGATGTGCCTAAACCCACCTACCACCCTATCGATCCACGGCTTGCGCATCCCGTTTCTCTGGCCGGTGTAGTGCACGCCCGCCTGCCCACCCGCTCATTTTGTCAGTTGGCTTAGGGATACAGAGTTCATTCCCAGTCTAGGATCAGACCGGACCGGACTTAGGGATACGGCACCACATGCTGGGCTTGGGCTTGTGCTGGTGCCGCTTTTTCTTCGCTGGGGCACCATCGTCAGAGCATCGTCGGAGAACCTGACCGAAGGCAGTGGGGTTCCGGCAATCGGGGGGGCCGAGGGGGTGTACGCACATGATGTGCATTGGGTGCTGGTCTTTGGCCCTTTTATTGGCCCCCTATCTTTCATCAAACCTCGAGAACTCACACCCCATTAAAGAGCATTTGAGATTTTACAGGTTTGCTGCCAGTATCCATAAAAGTGTCTGAAATGGGGACACTTTTTTCAAATGGTCACAAAATCTTGTACACTTCGAGTTTTTAGCTGAATTTTTTTGTGCATGCCATCAAAAATACAAGGATCACGTCTACCAAGTTTGGGGCTATATCTCCTTCTGAAAATATTTTAAAAAATTCCCGAACCGCAAAAAGTTTCAAAAATCGTGAAAAATAAAAAATGAGTCGTCTTGCCATGAAACTTCACGTAAAGGCTTAAGGGACCATTGTATAAATTTACAAGCCATAAAAATGGCATTGGCACGTAGAAATAGGAAGATGTGCCTAAACCCACCTACCACCCTATCGATCCATGACTTGCGCATCACGTCTCTCTGGCCAGTGTAGTGCCCGCCCGCCCGCCCACCCACCCACCCGTTTGTTTTGTCGGTTGGCTTAGGCATACGGAGTTCATTCTCAGTCTAGGATCGGACTGAACCGAGGGTTGCTGCAGCACATGCTGGGCCTGAGGATGTGCTGGTGGCACATTTTTCTTCGTCGGGGCACCTTCACCGGAGCATCGCCGGAGAACCTGACTGACGGCATTAGGGTTCTGATGATCGGGGGAGCCGGGGCGGGTGTGCGCACATAATGTGCGATGGGTGCTGGCACTTGGCCCTTATATTGGCCCCCTATCCCTCATCAAACCTTGATAACTCACACCCCCTTAAAGAGCATTTGAGATTTTACAGGTTTGCTGCCAGTAGCCATTAAAGTGTCTGAAATGGGGACAATTTTTCAAATGGTCACAAAATCTTGTACACTTCGAGTTTTTAGCTGAATTTTTTTGTGCATGCCAACAAAAATAAAAGGATCACGTCTACCCAATTTGGGGAAAAAAATCTTTCTGAAAAAATTTTAAAAAATCCCGAACTGCAAAAAATTTCAAAAATCTTGAAAATTAGAAAAGGAGTCGTCTTGCAATGAAACTTCACGTCAAGGCTTAAAGGACCATTCTCTGAATTTACAAGCCATAAAAATGGCATTGGCATGTAGAAATACGACGATGTGTCTAAACCCACCTACCACCCTATCGATCCACGGCTTGCGCATCCCGTCTCTCTGGTCGGCGTAGTGCCCGCCTGCCCGCCCTTTCGCTCAATTCGTCGGTTGGCTTAGGCATACGAGTTCATTCCCAGTCTAAGATTGGACTGACTGAGGGTTACGGCAGCAAATGCTGGGCTCGGGCATGTGCTGGTGCTATATTTTTTTTCGTCGGGGCACCATCGCCAGAGCATCATCGGAGAACATAACCAGCGGCATTGGGGTTCCGGCGATTGGGGGGGTACTTGGCCATATATGGCCCCCTATCCCTCATCAAACCTCGAGAACTCACACCCACTTAAAGAGCATTTGAGATTTTACAGGTTTGCTGTCAGTAGCCATTAAAGTGTCTGAATGGGGACACTTTTTTCAAATGGTCATAAAATCTTGTACACTTCGAGTTTTTAGCTGAATTTTTTTGTGCATGCCAAAAAAAATGCAAGGATCATGTCTACCATGTTTGGGACAAAAAATCCTTCCGAACAAATTTTAAAAAATCTGAACCGCAAAAAGTTTCAAAAATCGTGAAAAATAGAAAACGAGTCGTTTTGCCATGAAACTTCACGTGAAGGCTTAAGGGACCATTGTATGAATTTACAAGCCATAAAAATGGCATTGGCACGTAGAAATATGAAGATGTTCCTAAACCCACCTACCACCCTATCGATCCACGGCTTGCGCATCCCGCCTCTCTGGTCGGCGTAGTACCCGTCCGCCTGCCTGCCCGCTCATTTCGTCGATTGGCTTAAGCATATGGAGTTCATTCCCAGTCTAAGATCGGACTGGACCGAGGGTTGTAGTAGCACATGCTGGGCTCGGGCATGTGCTGGTGTCGCATTTTTCTTCATCGGGGCACCATCGTCGGAGCATCGCCGGAGAACCTGACCAGTGGCATTGGGGTTCCGACGATCGAGGGGGCCGGGGGGTGTGCGCACATGATGTGCGATGGGTGCTGGTACTTGGCCCTTATATTGGCCCCCTATCCCTCATCAAACCTTGAGAACTCACACCGCCTTAATGAGCATTTGAGATTTTACAGCTTTGCTGCCAGTAGCTATTAAAGTGTTTGAAATGGGGACACCTTTTTCAAATGGTCACAAAATCTTGTACACTTCGAGTTTTTAGCTGAATTTTTTTGTGCATGCCAATAAAAATACAAAGATCATGTCATGAAAAATCCCGAACCATAAAAAGTTTCAAAAATCATGAAAAATAGAAAAGAAGTCGTCTTGCCAAGAAACTTCACGTAAAGGCTTAAGGGACCATTGTATGAATTTACAAGCCATAAAAGTGGCATTGGCAGACAGAAATATGAAGATGCGCCTAAACCCAGCTACCACCTTATCGATCCACGGCTTACGCATCTCATCTTTCTGGCCGACGTAGTGCCCGCCCGTCCGCCCGCTCGTTCGTCGGCTGCCTTAGGCATACGAAGTTCATTCCCTGTCTAAGATCAGACCGGATCGAGGGTTACGACAGTAGGATTGGCAGCACGCAGAGGGGGACCTGATCTATCCCTGGCTTGTGCATCCCGCCCATCTGGCCGGCTGAGCGGCCGTATGCTCGTTTTGTGGTTGAATTAGGTATACAGAGTTCATTCCCAGTGTAAGATCGACAAGACCAAGGGTTACGGCAGCACATGCTGGACTCGAGCATGTGCTGGTGCTGCATTTTTCTTCGTCGGGGCACCATCGTCGGAGCATCACCAGAGAACCTGACCGACGGCATTGAGGTTCCAACGATCGGGGGGGGGGTGTGTGCGCACATGATGTGCGGTGGGTGCTGGTACTTGGCCCTTATATTGGCCCCTTATCTCTCATCAAACTCAAGAAGTCACACCGCTTTAAAGAGCATTTGAGATTTTACAGGTTTGTTGCCAGTAGCTATTAAAGTGTTTGAAATGGGGACACCTTTTTCAAATGGTCACAAAATCTTGTACACTTCGAGTTTTTAGCTGATTTTTTTTGTGCATGCCAAAAAAAAAAACAAAGATCATGTCTACGAAGTTTGGGGCCAAAACTCCTTCCGAAATAATTTTAAAAAATCCTGAACTGTAAAAAGTTTCAAAAATCATGAAAAATGGAAAACAAGTCGTCTTGCCATGAAATTTCACGTGAAGGCTTAAGGGACCACTGTACGAATTTACAAGCCCTAAAAATGGCATTGGCATGCAGAAATATGAGGATGTGCCTAAACCAACCTACCACCCTATCGATCCACGTCTTGCGCATCCCGTCTCTCTGGTCAGCGTAGTGCCCGCTCGCCCACCCGCCCGCTCGTTTCGTCGATTGGCTTAGGCATATGGAGTTCATTCCCAGTCTAAGATCAGACCAGACTAAGGATTACGGCAGCACATGTTGGGCTTGGGCATGTGCTGGTGCCGTATTTTTCTTCGTTGGGGCACCATCGTCGGAGCATCACCGGAGAACCGGACCGGTGGCATTGGGGTTGCGCAATCGGGAGGGCCGGGGGGTGTGCGCACATGATGTGCGATGGGTGCTGGTACTTGGCCCTTATATTGGCCCCCTATCCCTCATCAAACCTTGAGAACTCACACCGCCTTAATGAGCATTTGAGATTTTACAGCTTTGCTGCCAGTAGCTATTAAAGTGTTTGAAATGGGGACACCTTTTTCAAATGGTCACAAAATCTTGTACACTTCGAGTTTTTAGCTGAATTTTTTTGTGCATGCCAAGAAAAATACAAGGATCAAGTCTACCATGTTTGGAACCAAAAATCCTTCCAAAAAAATTTAAAAAATCTCGAACCACAAAAAGTTTCAAAAGTCGTGAAAAATAGAAAACGAGTCGTCTTGCATTGAAACTTCACGTGAGGGCTTAAGGGACCATTGTATGAATTTACAAGCCATAAAAATAACATTGGAATGCAGAAATATGAAGATGTGCCTAAACCCACCTACCACCCTATCGATCCACGGCTTGCGCATCCCGTCTCTCTGGCCGGTGTAGTGCCCGCCCGCCCACCCGACCACTCGTTTGTCGGTTGGCTTAGGCATACGGAGTTCATTCCCAGTCTAAGATCCGATCAAACCGAGGGTTGTGGCAGTAGGATCGCAGCACGCAGAGGGGGACCCGGTCGATCCCCGCTTGCGTATCCCGCCCCTCTGGTCGACTGACGCCCGCACGCTCGTTTTGTAGGTTGACTTACGCATATGGAGTTCATTCCTAGTCTAAGATCAGATGGGACCGAGGGTTGCGGCAGCACATGCTGGGCTTGGGCTTATGCTGGTGCCGCATTTTTCTTCGTCGGGGCACCATCGTCGGAGCATCACCGGAGAACCTGACCGACGGCATTGAGGTTCCAACGATCGGGGGCGAGGGGTGTGGGCGCACATGATGTGCGATGGGTGCTGGTACTTGGCCCTTATATTGGCCCCCTATCCCTCATCAAACCTCGAGAACTCACACCCCCTTAAAGAGCATTTGAGATTTTACAGGTTTGCTGCCAGTAGCCATAAAGTGTCTTAAATGGGGACACTTTTGTCAAATGGTCACAAAATCTTATACACTTCAAGTTTTTAGCTGAATTATTTTGTGCATGCCAACAAAACTGCAAGGATCACGTCTACCAAGTTTGGGACCAAAACCCCTTCTGAAAAAATTTTAAAAAATCTCAAACCGTGAAAAGTTTCAAAAATCGTGAAAAATAGAAAACGAGTTGTGTTGCCCTGAAACTTCAGGTGAAGGCTTAAGGGACCATTGTATGAATTTACAAGCCATAAAAATGGCATTGGCACACAGAAATATGAAGATGTACCTAAACCCACCTACCACCCTATCGATCCACGGCTTGCGCATCTCGTCTCTCTGGCCGACATAGTGCTCGCCCGCCTGCCTGTCCGCTCGTTTTATCGGTTGGCTTAGGCATACGGAGTTCATTCCCATTCTAAGATCAGACCAGACTGAGGGTTGCGGTAGTAGGATCGGTAGCACGCAGAGAAGGACCCAGCCGATCCCTGGCTTGAGCATCCCGCCCCTCTGGCCGACTGAGCGCCCGCACGCTCATTCCGTGGGTTGACTTAGGCATACGGAGTTCATTCCCAGTCTAAGCATACGAAGTTCATTCCCAGTCTAAGATCAGACCAGACCGAGGGTTACGATAGCACATACTGGGCTCGAGCATGTGCTGGTGTCACATTTTTCTTCGTCGGGGTACCATCATCGGAGCATCGCCTGAGAACCTGACCGACGGCATTAGGGTTCCAACGATCGGGGTCGTCGGGGGAGTGCGCACATGATGTGTGATGGTTGCTGGTAGTTGGCCCTTATATTGGCCCCCTATCCCTCATCAAACCTCAAGAACCCACACCCCCTTAAAGAGCATTTGAAATTTTACAGGTTTGCTGCCAGTAGCCATTAAAGTGTCTGAATGGGGACACTTTTTTCAAATGGTCACAAAATCTTGTACACTTCTAGCTTTTAGTTGAATTGTTTTGCGCATGCCAACAAAAATACAAGGATCACGTCTACCAAGTTTGTGGCCAAAACTCCTTCTGAAAAAATTTTAAAAAATCTCGAACCGCAAAAAGTTTTAAAAATCATGAAAAATAGAAAACGAGTCGTCTTGCCATGAAACTTCACGTGAAGGCTTAAGGGACCATTGTATGAATTAACAAGCCATAAAAATGGCATTGGCACACAGAAATATGAAGATGTGCCTAAACCCACCTACCACCCTATCGACCCACGGCTTGCGCATCCCGTCTCTCTGGCCGTAGTAGTGCCCGCCCGCCCGCTCGCCCGCTCGTTTCGTCGATTGGCTTAGACATACGGAGTTCATTCCCAGTCTAAGATCGGATTGGACCGAGGGTTGCTGCAGTAGGATCGATAGCACGCAGTGGGGGACCCAGCCGATCCCCGACTTACGCGTCCCACCCCCTTGGCCAGCTAAGCGCCCGCTCGCCCGTTTCGTGGGTTGACTTAGGCATACAGAGTTCATTCCCAGTCTAAGCATACGGAGTTCATTCCCAGTCTAAGATCAGATTGGACCAAGGGTTACGACAGCACATGCTGGGCTCGAGCATGTGCTGGTGCCGCATTTTTCTTCGTTGGGGCACCATCACCGGAAAACCTGACCGGCGACATTGGGGTTCAGGCGATCGGGGGGGCCGGGGGGTGTGCGCACATGATGTGTGATGGGTGCTGGTACTTGGCCCTTATATTGGCCCCCTATCCCTAATCAAACCTCCAAAACTCACACCCCCTTAAAGAGCATTAACGATTTTACAGGTTTGCTAGCAGTAGCCATTAAAGTGTCTGAAATGGGGACACTTTTTTCAAGTGGTCACAAAATCTTGTATACTTCGAGTTTTTAGCTGAATTTTTTTGTGCATGCCAAAAAAAATACAAGTATCACGTCTACCAAGTTTGGGGCCAAAACTCCTTCCGAAAAAATTTTAAAAATCGCAAACCGCAAAAAGTTTTAAAACTCGTGAAATATAGAAAACGAGTCGTCTTGCCATGAAACTTCACGTGAAGGCTTAAGCGACCATTGTATAATTTACAAGCCATAAAAATGGCATTGGCATGCAGAAATATGAAGATGTGCCTGAACCCACCAACCACCCTATCGATCCACGGCTTGCGTATCCCGTCTCTCTACTCGACGTAGTACCCGCCCACCCCTCGTTTCGTCAGTTGGCTTAGGTTAGACAGGACTGAGGGTTGCGGCAGTAGGATCGACAGCACGCAAAGGGGGACCCGACCGATCCTCGGCTTGCGTATCCCGCCCCTCTGGCCGGCTGAGCGCCCGCACGCTCATTCCGTGGGTTGACTTAGGCATACGGAGTTCGTTCCCAGTCTAAGATCGGACCGAACCGAGGGTTGGGACAGCACATGCTGGGCTCGAGCATGTGCTAGTGCTGCATTTTTCTTCGTCGGGGCACCACCGTCGGAGCATCGTCGGAGAACCTGACCGACAGCATTAGGGTTCCGACGATCGGGGGGGCCGGGGTGTTTACGCACATGATGTGCAATGGGTGCTAGTACTTGGCCCTTATATTGGCCCCCTATCCCTCATCAAACCTCAAGAACTCACACCCCCTTAAAGAGCATTTGAGATTTTATAGGTTTGCTGCCAATAGCCATTAAAGTGTTTGAAATGGGGACATTTTTTTCAAATGGTCACAAAATGTTGTACACTTCGAGTTTTTAGCTGAATTTTTTTGTGCATGCCAAAAAAAATATAAGGATCACGTCTACCAAGTTTGGGGCCAAAAATCCTTCCAAAAAAATTTTAAAAAATCCCAAACCGTAACAAGTTTCAAAAATCGTGAAATATAGAAAATGAGTCGTCTTGCCATGAAACTTCACGTGAAGGCTTAAGGGACCATTGTATGAATTTACAAGCCATAAAAATGGCATTGGCACATAGAAATATGAAGATGTGCCTAAACCCACCTACCACCCTATCGATCCATGGCTTGCGTAACCCGTCTCTTTAGCCGACGTAGTGCACGCCCACCCGCCTGCCTGCTCGTTTCGTCGGTTGGCTTAGGCATACAAAGTTTAGTCTAAGATCAGAGTAGACCGAGGGTTACGGCAGTAGGATCAGCAGCACGTAGAGGGGGACCCGACCAATCCCCGGCTTGCGCATCTTGCCCCTCTAGCCGGCTGAGCGCCCATACACTCGTTTTGTGGGTTGCTTATTCCCAGTCTAAGCATACGAAGTTCATTCCTAGTCTAAGAACAGACAGGACCGATGGTTGTGGCAGCACATACTGGGCTTGGCCATGTGCTGGTGCCGCATTTTTCTTCGTCGGGGCACCATCATCGGAGCATCACCGGAGAACCTGACCGACGACATTGGGGTTCCGACGATCGAGGGGGTCGGGGACGGTGTGCGTACTTGATGTGCGATGGGTGCTGGTACTTGGCCCTTATATTAGCCCCCTATCCCTCGTCAAACCTTGAGAACTCACACCCCCTTAAAGAGTATTTGAGATTTTACAGGTTTGCTGCCAGTAGCCATTAAAGTGTTTAAAATGGGGACACATTTTTCAAATGGTCACAAAAACTTGTACACTTCGAGTTTTTAGCTGTATTTTTTTGTGCATGCCAACAAAAATACAAGGATCACGTCTACCAAGTTTGGGGCCAAAACACCCTCTGAAAAAATTTTAAAAAATCTCGATTTGTAAAAAGTTTCAAAAATCGTAAAAAATAGAAAATGAGTCGTCTTGCCATTAAACTTCACGTGAAGGCTTAAGGGACCATTGTATGAATTTACAAGCCATAAAAATGGCATTGGTACTCAGAAATATGAAGATGAGCCTATACCCAGCTACCACCCTATCGATCCATGGCTAGTAGTCTCCACCCGCCCGTCCGCTTGCTCGTTTTGTCGGTTGGCTTAGGCATACCTACTTCATTCCTAGTCTAAGATCAGACCAAACCGAGGGTTGCGGTAGAAGGATCGACAACAGGCAGAGGGGGACCCAGCTGATCCCCGGCTTGTGCATCCCACCCCTCTAGCCGATTGAGCGCCCGCACGCTCGTTTTGTGGGTTGACTTAAGCATACGGAGTTCATTCGCAGTCTAAGATCAGACCAGACTGAGGGTTGCGACAGCACATGCTGGGCTCGGGCATGTGCTGGTGCCATATTTTTCTTCGTTGAGGCACCATCGTCGGAGCATCGCCGGAGAACCTGACCGACGTTATTGGGGTTTCGACGATCGGGGGGGCCGGGAGGGTATGCGCACATGATGTGCGATGGGTGCTGGTACTTGGCCCTTATATTGGCCCCCTATCCCTCATCAAACCTCGAGAACTCACACCCCCTTAAAGAGCATTTGAGATTTTACAAGTTTGCCGCCAGTAGCCATTAAAGTGTCTGAAATGGGGACACTTTTTTCAAATGGTCTCATAATCTTGGACACTTCGAGTTTTTAGCTGAATTTTTTGTGCATGCCAACAAAAATACAAGTATCACGTCTACCAAGTTTGGGGCCAAAACTCCTTCCGAAAAAATTTTAAAAAATCTCTTACCACAAAAAGTTTTGAAAATCGTGAAAAATAGAAAACGAGTCGTCTTGCCATGAAACTTCACGTAAAGGCTTAAGGGACCATTGTATGAATTTACAAGCCATAAAAATGGCATTGGCATGCAAAAATATGAAGATGTGCCTAAACCCACCTACCACCCTATCGATCCACGACTTGCGCATCCCGTCTCTCTGGCTGGCGTAGTGCCCACCCACCCGCCCGCTCGTTTCGTCGATTGGCTTAGGCATACGGAGTTCATTCCCAGTCTAAGATCGGACCAGACCGAGGGTTGCGACAGCAAGATCGGCAGTGCACAGTGAGGGACCCGGTTGATCCTCGGCTTGTGCGTCTCGCCCCTCTGGCCGACTAAGCGCCCGCACGCTCGTTTCTTGGGTTGACTTAGGCATACGAAGTTCATTCCTAGTCTAAGCATACGGAGTTCATTCCCAGTCTAAGATCAAACCAGACCGAGGGTTGTGGCAGCACATGCTGGCTCGAGCATGTGCTGGTGCCGTATTTTTCTTCACCGGGGCGCCATCGCCGGAACATCGTCGGAGAACCTGACCGACGGCATTGGGGTTCTGGTGATCGGGGGGACCGAGCGGGGGGATGCACACATGATGTGCGATGGGTGCTGGTACTTGGCCCTTATATTGGCCCCATATCCCTTATCAAACCTCGAGAACTCACACCCCCTTAAAGAGCATTTGAAATTTTACAGGATTGCTGCCAGCAGCTATTAAAGTGTCTGAAATGGGGACACTTTTTTCAAATGGTCACAAAATCTTGTACACTTCAAGTTTTTAGCTGAATTCTTTTGTGCATGCCAACAAAAATACGAGGATCACGTATACCAAGTTGGAGCCAAAACACCTTTCGAGAAAATTTTAAAAAATCTCGAACCGCAAAAAGCTTTGAAAATCGTGAAAAATAGAAAACGACTCGTCTTACCATGAAACTTCACGTGAAGGCTTAAGGGACCATTGTATGAATTTAGAAGCCATAAAAATGGCCTTGGCATGCAGAAATATGAAGATGTGCCTAAACCCACCTACCACCCTATCGATCCTCGACTTGCGCATCCAGTCTTTCTGGCCGACGCAGCGAGGGGTCGCCCGTCCGTCGCTCGTTTCGTCGGTTGGCTTAGGCATACGGAGTTCATTCACCCTTGGCCGGTTGAGCTCCCGCACGCTCGTTTCATGGGTTGACTTAGGCATACGGAGTTCATTCCCAGTCTAGGCATACGGAGTTCATTCACAGTCTAAGATCAGATCGGATCGAGGGTTGTGATAGCACATGCTAGGCTCGAGCATGTGCTGGAGCCACATTTTTTTTCATCGAGGCACCATCACCGGAGCATCGCCAGAGAACCTGACCAGCGGTATTGGGGTTCTGGCGATCGGAGGGCCCAGGGTGGTGTGCGCACATGATGTGCGATGAGTGCTGGTACTTGGCCCTTATATTGGCCCCCTATCCCTCATCAAACCTCAAGAACTCACACCCCCTTAAAGAGCATTTGAGATTTTACAGGTTTGCTGCCAATGGGGACACTATTTTCAAATGGTCACAAAATCTTGTACACTTCGAGTTTTTAGGTAAATTTTTTTGTGCATGCCAAAAAAAATACAAGGATCATGTCTGCCAAGTTTGGGCCAAAACTCCTTCCGAAAAAATTTTAAAAAATTCCGAACCACAGAAAGTTTCAAAAATCGTGAAAAATAGAAAACGAGTCGTTTTGCCATGAAACTTCACGTGAAGGCTTAAGGGACCATTGTATGAATTTACAAGCCATAAAAATGGCATTGGCATGCAGAAATATGAAGATGTGCCTAAACCCACTTACCACCCTATCGATCCACGACTGGCGCTTCCCGTAGCTCTGGCTGGTGTAGTGCCCGCCCGCTCGCCCGCCTGCTCATTTCATCGGTTGCCTTAGGCATACAGAGTTCATTCCCAGTCTAAGATCAAACCGAACCGAGGGTACGGCAGTAGGATCAGCAGCAAGCAGAGGGGGACCCAACCGATCCCCGACTTGCGCATTTCGCCCCTCTAGCCGGTTGAGCGCCCGTACGCTCGGTTCATGGGTTGACTTAGGCATACGGAGTTCATTCCCAGTCTAAGATCGGACCAGACCGATGGTTACGGCAGCACATGCTGGGCTCGGGCATGTGGTGGTGCCGTATTTTTTTTGCTGGGGCACCATCGCCAGAGCATCACCGGAGATTTTACAGGTTTGCTGCCAGTAGCCATTAAAGTGTCTGAAATGGGGACACTTTTTTCAAATGGTCACAAAATCTTGTACACTTCGAGTTTTTAGCTAAATGTTTTTGGGCATGCCAACAAAAATACAAGGATCACGTCAACCAATTTTGGGGGCAAAACTCCTTCCGAAAAAATTTTAAAAGATCTCGAACCGTAAAAAGTTTCAACAATCATGAAAAATAGAAAACGAGTCGTCTTTCCATGAAACTTTACGTGAAGGCTTAAGGGACCATTGTATGAATTTACAAGCCATAAAAATGGCATTGGCACGTAGAAATATGAAGATGTGCCTAAACTGACCTACCACCCTATCGATCCATGGCTTGCGCATCCCGTCTCTCTGGCCGGTGTAGTGCCCGCTCGCCCGCCCGCTCGTTTCGTCGGTTGGGTTAGGCATACGGAGTTCATTCCCAGTCTAAGATCAGACTGGTCCGAGGGTTGCAGCAGCAGGATCGGCAGCACGTAGAGGGGGACCCGACCGATCCCCGCCTTGCGCATCTCGCCCCTCTGGTTGGCTGAGTGCCCGCACGCTCGTTTCGTGGGTTGACTTAGGCATACGGAGTTCATTCCCAGTCTGAGCACACAAAGTTCATTCCCAGTCTAAGATCGAACCAGACCGAGGGTTGTGGCAGCACATGCTAGGCTCAGGCATGTGCCGGTGCTGCATTTTTCTTCATCGGGGCACCATCGTCGAAGCATCTCCCGAGCATCACCGGAGAACCTGACTGGCGGCATTGGGGATCCGACGATCGGGTGGGCCAGGGGGGTGTACGCACATGATGTGCGATGGGTGCTGCTACTTGGCCCTTATATTGGCCCCCTATCCCTTATCAAACCTCGAGAACTCACACCCCTTAAAAAGCATTTGAGATTTTATAGGTTTGCTGCCAGTAGCCATTAAAGTGTTTGAAATGGGGACACCTTTTTCAAATGGTCACAAAAACTTGTACACTTCGAGTTTTTAGCTGTATTTTTTTGTGCATGCCAACAAAAATACAAGGATCACGTCTACCAAGTTTGGGGCCAAAACACCCTCTGAAAAAATTTTAAAAAATCTCGATTTGTAAAAAGTTTCAAAAATCGTAAAAAATAGAAAATGAGTCGTCTTGCCATTAAACTTCACGTGAAGGCTTAAGGGACCATTGTATGAATTTACAAGCCATAAAAATGGCATTGGTACTCAAAAATATGAAGATGAGCCTATACCCAGCTACCACCCTATCGATCCATGGCTAGTAGTCTCCACCCGCCCGTCCGCTTGCTCGTTTTGTCGGTTGGCTTAGGCATACCTACTTCATTCCTAGTCTAAGATCAGACCAAACCGAGGGTTGCGGTAGAAGGATCGACAACAGGCAGAAGGGGACCCAGCTGATCCCCGGCTTGTGCATCCCACCCCTCTAGCCGATTGAGCGCCCGCACGCTCGTTTTGTGGGTTGACTTAAGCATACGGAGTTCATTCCCAGTCTAAGATCAGACTAGACCGAGGGTTACGGCAGCACATGTTGGGCTCGGGCATGTGCTGGTGCCGCATTTTTCTTCGTCGGGGCACCATTGCCGGAGAACCTGACCGACGGCATTGGGGTTTCGGTGATCGGGGGGGCCGAACGGGGGGCGTGTGCACATGATGTGCGATGGGTGCTGGTACTTTGCCCTTATATTGGCCCCATATCCCTCATCAAACCTCGAGAACTCACACCCCCTTAAAAAGCATTTGAGATTTTACAGATTTGCTGCCAGTAGGTATTAAAGTGTTTAAAATGGGGACACTTTTTCAAATAGTCACAAAATCTTGTACAATTCAAGTTTTTAACTGAATTTTTTTGTGCATGCCAACAAAAATACAAGGATCATGTCTACCAATGTGGGGCCAAAATTGTTTTCGAAAAAATTTTAAAAAATCTCGAACCGTAAAAAGTTTCTAAAATCGTGAAAACTAGAAAACGAGTCGTCTTGCCATGAAACTTCACGTGAAGGCTTAAGGGACCATTGTTTGAATTTACAAGCCATAAAAATGGCATTGGCATGCAGAATTATGAAGATGAGCCGAAAGCCACCTACCACCCTATCGATTCACGCCTTGCGCATCCCGTCTCTCTGGTCGGTGTAGTGCCCGCCTGCCCGCTCCCTCATTTCGTCGGTTGGCTTAGGCATACGGAGTTCATTCCCAGTCTAAGATCAAACCGGACCGAGGGTTGTGGCAGCAGGATCGACAGTACGCAGAGAGGGACCCGATCAATCCCCAGCTTGCGCATCCCGCCCCTCTAGCCGGCTGAGCGCCCGCACGCTCGTTTTGTTGGTTGACTTAGGCATACGGAATTCATTCCCAGTCTAAGCATACGGAGTTCATTCCCAGTCTAAGATTGGACCGAACCGTGGGTTACGGCAGCACATGCTGGGCTCGGGCATGTGCTGGTGCTGCATTTTTCTTCGTCGGGCACCATCGCCGGAGCATCGCTGGAGAACCTGACTGGCGGCATTGGGGTTCCGGCGATCGGGGGGCCGGGGGGTGTGCTCACATGATGTGCGATGGTTGCTAGTACTTGGCCCTTATATTGGCCCCCTATCCCTCTTCAAACCTCAAGAAACTCACACCCCTTTAAAGAGCATTTGAGATTTTACAGGTTTGCTGCCAGTAGCCATTAAAGTGTCTGAAATGGGGACACGTTTTTCAAATGGTCACAAAATCTTTCACACTTCGAGTTTTTAGCTGAATTTTTTTGTGCATGCCAACAAAAATACAAGGATCACATCTACCAAGTTTTGGGCCAAAAAACCTTCCAAAAAATTTTTAAAAAATCTCAAACCACAAAAAGTTTCAAAAATCATGAAAAATAAAAAACCAGTCGTCTTGCCATGAAACTTCACGTGAAGGCTTAAGGGACCATTGTATGAAGTTACAGGGCATAAAAATGGCATTGGCACACAGAAATATGAAAATGTGCCTAAACCCACCCACCACCCTATCGATCCAAGGCTTGCGCATCCCGTCTCTCTGGCTGGCGTAGTGCCCGCTTGCCCGCCTGCCCGCTCATTTCATCGGTTGGCTTAGGCATACGAAGTTCATTCCCAGTCTAAGATTGGACCGGACTGAGGGTTATGGCTGGAGGATCGACAGCACGCAGAGGAGGACCCAGCCGATCCCCGACTTGCGCATCTCGCCTCTCTAGCCAGCTGAGCGCCCGCACGCTCGTTTCGTGGGTTGACTTAGGCATACGGAGTTCAGTCCCAGTCTAAGCGTACGGAGTTCATTCCCAGTCTAAGATCGGACCAAACTGAAGGTTGCGGCAGCACATGCTAGGCTCAGGCATTTGCTGGTGTCGCATTTTTCTTTGCTGGGACACCATCGTCAGAGCATCGTCGGAGAACCTAATCGACGGCATTGGGGTTCCAACGATTGGGGGTCTGGGCGGTGCGCACAAGATGTGCGATGGGTGCTGGTACTTGGCCCTTATATTGGCCTTCTATCCCTCATCAAACCTTGAGAACTCACACCCCCTTAAAGAGCATTTGAGATTTTACAGGTTTGCTGCCAGTAGCCATTAAAGTGTCTGAAATGGGAACACTTTTTTCAAATGGTCACAAAATCCTGTACACTTCGAGTTTTTAGCTGAAATTTTTTGTGCATGCGAACAAAAATAAAAGGATCACGTCTACCAAGTTTTGGGCCAAAACTCCATCTAAAAAATCATGAAAAATAGAAAACGAGTCGTCTTGCCATGAAACTTCACGTGAAGGCTTAAGGGACCATTGTATGAATTTACAATCCATAAAAATGGCATTGGAACACAGAAATATGAAGATGTGCCTAAACCCACCTACCACCCTATCGATTCATGGCTTGCGCATCCCGCTCTCTGGCCGGCGTAGTGCCTGCCCTCTCTTTTCGTCGGTTGGCTTAGGCATACGAAGTTCATTCCCAGTCTAAGAACAGACCAGACCGAAGGTCGCAGTAGTAGGATTAGCAGCACGCAGAGGGGGATCCGACCGATCCCCGGCTTATGCATCCCGCCCCTTTGGCCGACTAAAAGCCCGTACGCTCATTCGATGGGTTGACTTAGGCATACGGAGTTCATTCCCATTCGAAGCATACAGAGTTCATTCCCAGTCTAAGATCGGACCGAACCGAGAGTTGCGGCAGCACATGCTGGGCTTGAGCATGTGCTGGTGTCGCATTTTTCTTCGTCGAGGCACCATCGTCAGAGCATCACCGGAGAACCTGACCGACGGCATTGGGGTTCCTGCGATCGGGTAGGCCGGGGGGGTGTGCGCACATGATGTGTGATGGGTGCTGGTGCTTGGTCCTTATATTGGCCCCCTATCCCTCATCAAACCTTGAGAACTCAGACCCCCTTAAAGAAAATTTGAGATTTTACAGGTTTGCTGCCAGTAGCCATTAAAGTGTCTAAAATGGGGACACTTTTTTCAAATGGTCACAAAATCTTGTACACTGCGAGTTTTTGGCTGAATTTTTTTTTGCATGCCAACAAAAATACAAGGATCACGTCTACCACGTTTGGGGCCAAAACTTCTTCCGAAAAAATTTTAAAAAATCCTGAATCACAAAAATTTTCAAAAATCGTGAAAAATAGAAAACGACTCGTCTTGCCATGAAACTTCACGTGAAGGCTTAAGGGACCAATGTATGAATTTACAAGCCATAAAAATGGCATTGGCACACAGAAATATGAAGATGTGCCTAAACCCACCTACTACCCTATCGATCCACGGCTTGTGCATCCCGTCTCTCTAGCAGACGTAGTGCCCGCCCGCCCACCCGCTTTTTTCGGGGGACCCGACCGATCCTCGACTTGTGCATCCCACCCCTCTGGTTGGCTAAAAGCCCGCACGCTCGTTTCATACGTTTACTTAGGCACACGGAGTTCATTCCGAGTCTAAGCATACAGAGTTCATTCCCAGTCTAAGATCAGACCGGACCGAGGGTTACGACAGCACATGCTGGGCTCGAGCATTGCTGGTGCCACATTTTTTTTCACCGGGACACCATCGCTGGAGCGTCGTCGGAGAACCTGATCGACGGCATTGGGGTTCCAACGATTGGGGGGCCGGGGGGGTGTACGCACATGATGTGCAATGGGTGCTGGTTCTTGGCCCTTATATTGGCCCCCTATCCCTCATCAAACCTCGACAACTCGCACCCCCTTAAAGAGCATTTGAAATTTTACAGGTTTGCTGCCATTAGCCATTAAAGTGTCTGAAATGAAGACACTTTTTTCAAATGGTCACAAAATCTGGTACACTTCGAGTTTTTAGCTAAATTTTTTTGTGCATGCCAAAAAAAATACACGGATCACGTCTACCAAGTTTGGGGCCGAAACTCCTTCCAAAAAAATTTTAAAAAATCCTGAACCGTAAAAAGTTTTAAAAATCGTGAAAAATAGAAAACGAGTCGTCTTGCCATGAAACTTCACGTGAAGGCTTAAGGGACCACTGTATGAATTTACAAGCCATAAAAATGGCATTGGCATGCAGAAATATGAAGATGTACCTAAACCCACCTACCACCCTATCAATCCATGGCTTGCGCATCTTGTCTCTCTGGCCGGCGTAGTGCCCGCCCTTCCGCCCGTTTCGAGAGTTGGCTTAGGCATACGGAGTTCATTTCCAGTGTAAGATCAGACCGGATCAAGGGTTGCGGCAGCAGGATCGGTAGCACGCAAAGGGGGACCCGACCAATCCTCGGCTTGTGCATCCCGCCCCTCTGGCTGGCTGAACGCTCGCACGCTCGTTTCATTGGTTAACTTAGGCATATGAAGTTCATTCCCTGTCTAAGCATACGGGGTTCATTCCCAGTCTAAGATCGGACCGGACCGAGTGTTGCTACAGCACCTGCTGGGCTCGGGCATGTGCTGGTGCCGTATTTTTCTTCATCAGGGCACCATCGTCGGAGCATCACCGGAAAACCTGATCGACGGCATTGGGGTTCCGACGATCGGGGGGGCCGAGTGGGGGTGTGAGCACATGATGTGCGATTGGTGCTGGTACTTGGCCATTATATTGGCCCCCTATCCCTCATCAAACCTCGAGAACTCACACCCCCTTGAAGAGCATTTGAGATTTTACAGGTTTGCTACCAGTAGCCATTAAAGTGTCTGAAATGGGGAAACTTTTTTCAAATGGTCACAAAATCTTGTACACTGTGAGTTTTTCACTGAATTTTTTTGTGCATACCAACAAAAATACAAGGATCACGTCTACCAAGTTTGGGGCCAAAACTCCTTCCGAACAACTTTTAAACAATCCCGAACAATAAAAAGTTTTAAAAATCGTGAAAAATGAAAAACGAGTCATCTTGCCGCGAAACTTCACGTGATGGCTTAAGGGACCATTGTATGAATTTACAAACCATAATAGTGGCATTGGCAGGCAGAAATATGAAGATGTGCCTAAACCCACCTACCACCCTATCGATCCACGGCTTGCGCATCCCCTCTCTCTAGCCAGCGTTGTTCCCGCCCGCCCGCGGGCCCGCACGTTTCGTCGGTTGGCTTAGGCATACAAGTTCATTCCCAATCTAAGATCGGACCAGATTGAGGGTTACGATAGCAGGATCGGCAGCACGCAGAGGGGGACCTGACCGATCCCCGGCTTGCGCATCTCGCCCCTCTAGCCGACTGAGCGCCCGCACGGTCGTTTCGTGGGTTGACTTAGGCATATGGAGTTCATTCCTAGTCTAAGATCAGACCGGATGGAGGGTTGTGGCAGTAGGATTGGCAGCACGTAAGGGGGACCCGACCAATCCCCGGCTTGCGCTCCCACCCCTCTGGTCGGTTGAGCGCCCCTACGGTCGTTTCGTGGGTTGACTTAGGCATACGGAGTTCATTCCCAGTCTAATAATACGGAGTTCATTCCCAGTCTAAGATCGGACCAGACTGAGGCATGCGACAGCACATGCTGGGCTCGGGCATGTGCTGGTACCACATTTTTCTTCACTAGGGCACCATCGTCGGAGCATCACCGGAGAACCTGACTAGCGGCATTGGGGTTCTGGCGATCAGAGGGGCCGGGAGGGGTGTGCGCACATGATGTGCGATGGGTGCTGGTACTTGGACCTTAAAGTGTTTGAAATGGGGACACTTTTTTCAAATGGTCACAAAATCTTGTACATTTCGAGTTTTTAGCTGAATGTTTTTGTGCATGCCAACAAAAATACAAGGATCATGTCTACCAAGTTTAGGGCCAAAACTCCTTTCGAAAAAATTTTAAAAAATGTCAAACCGTTAAATGTTTTAAAAATCGTGAAAAATAGAAAATGAGTCGTGTTCCCATGAAACTTCACGAGAAGGCTCAAAGGACAATTGTATGAATTTACAAGCCATAAAAATGGCAATGGCATGTAGAAATATGAAGATGTGCCTAAACCCACCTACCACCCTATCGATCCACGGCTTGCCCATCCCGTCTCTTTGGTCGACGTAGTGCCCGCCCGCCCGCTCGTTTCATTGGTTGGCTTAGGCATACGAACCGGACCGAGGGTTATGGTAGAAGGATCGGTAGCATACAGAGGGGGACCCGACTGATCCTCGGCTTACACATCCCACCCTCTAGTCGGTTGAGCGCCTGCACGCTTGTTTCGTGGGTTAACTTAGGCATATGGAGTTCATTCCCAGTCTAAGCATACGGAGTTCATTCCCAATCTAATATCGAACCAGGTCGAGGGTTGTAGCGGCACATGCTGGAATCGGGCGTGTGTCGGTGCCACATTTTCTTCGTCGGGGCACCATCGTCGGAGAACCTGACCGACGGCATTGGGGTTCCGACGATTGGGGGGGTCGGGGGGGGTGTGCGCACATGATGTGCGATTGGTGCTGGTACTTGGCCCTTATATTGGCCCCTTAACCTTCATCATACCTCCAGAACTCACACCCCCTTAAAGAGCATTTGAGATTTTACAGGTTTGCTGCCAGTAGCCATTAAAGTGTCTGAAATGGGGACACTTTTTTCAAATGGTCACAAAAACTTGTACACTTCGAGTTTTTAGCTGAATTGTTTTTGCGCATGCCAACAAAAATACAAGGATCAAGTATACCAAGTTTCGGGCCAAAACTCCTTTCGAAAAAATTTTAAAAAATCCCGAACCGCAAAAAGTTTCAAAAATCATGAAAAATAGAAAACGAGTCGTCTTGCCATGAAATTTCACGTGAAGGCTTAAGGGAACATTGTACGAATTTACAAGCCATAAAAATGGCATTGGGACACAAAAATATGAAGATGTGCCTAAACCCACCTACCACCCTATCGATCCACGGCTTGCGCATCCCGTCTCTCTGGCCGACGTACTGCCCGCCCGCTCGTTTTGTCGGTTGGCTTAGGCATACGGAGTTCATTCTCAGTCTAAGATCAAACCGGACCGAGGGTTACGGCAGCACATGCCGAGCTCAGGCATGTGCTGGTGCCGCATTTTTCTTTGTCGAGGCACCACCGTAGGAGCATCACCGGAGAACCTGACTGGCGGTATTAGGGTTCCGACGATCGGGGGGGCCGGGGGGGGTGTACGCACATGATGTGCGATGGGTGCTGGTACTTGGCCTTTATATTGGCCCTATATCCCTCATCAAACCTTGAGAACTCACACCCCCTTAAAGACCCTTTGAGATTATACAGGTTTGCTGCCAGTAGCCATTAGTCTTGTACACTTCGAGTTTTGAGCTGATTTTTTTGTGCATGCCAACAAAAATACAAGGAGCACGTCTACCAAGTTTGGGGCCAAAACTCCTTTCGAAAAAACTTTAAAAAATCTCGAAGCACAAAAAGTTTCGAATATCGTGAAAAAGAGAAAACGAATCATCTTGCCATGAAACTTCACGTGAAGGCTTAAGGGACCATTGTATGAATTTACAAGCCATAAAAATGGCATTGGCACACAGAAATATGAAGATGTGCGTAAACCCACCTACACCCTATCGATACACGGCTTGCGCATCCTGTCTCTCTGGCCGGCATAGTGCCCGTCCGCCCACCCGCTCGTTTCGTCGGTTGGCTTAGGCATACGGAGTTCATTCCCAGTCTAAGATCGGACCGGACCGAGGGTTGTGACAGCACATGCTGGGCTCGGGCATGTGCTGGTGCCATATTTTTTTTCGTCGGGGCACCATCGTCAGAGCATCGCCGGAGAACCTGACCGGCAGCATTGGGGTCTTGGCGATCGGAGGGGTCGGGGGGGTGTACGCACATGGTGTGTGATGGGGGTTGGTACTTGGCCCTCATATTGGCCCCCTATCCCTCGTCAAATCTCGAGAACTCACACCCCCTTAAAGAGCATTTGAGATTTTACAGGTTTGCTGCCAGTAGCCATTAAAGTGTCTGAAATGTGGACACTTTTTTCAAATGGTCACAAAATCTCGTACACTTCGAGTTGTCAGCCGAATATTTTTGTGCATGCCAACAAAAATGAAAGGATCATGTCTACCAAGTTTGGGGCCAAAAATGTTTTCGAAAAAATTTTAAAAAATCCCGAACCGCAAAAAGTTTTAAAAATCGTAAAAAATAAAAAATGAGTCGTCTTGCCATGAAACTTCACGTGAAGGCTTAAGGGACCATTGTATGAATTTACAAGCCATAAAAATGGCATTGCCACACAGATTGCGCATCCCGTCTCTCTGGCCGGCATAGTGCCCGCCCGCCCGCCTGCCCGCTCGTTTCGTCAGTTGGCTTAGGCATACGGAGTTCATTCCCACTCTACGATCGAACCGAACCGAGGGTTACGGCAGCACATGCTGGGCTCAGGCATGTGCTGGTGCCACATTTTTCTTCGCCAGGGCACCATCGTCGAAGCATCACCGGAGAACCTGACCGGCAGTATTGGGGTTCCGGCGATCGGGGGGGCCGGGGGGGTGTGCGCATATGATGTGCGATGGGTGCTAGTACTTGGCCCTTATATTGGCCCCCCTTTCCCTCATCAAGCCTCGAGAACTCACACCCCCTCAAAGAGCATTTGAGATTTTACAGGTTTGCTACCAGTAGCCATTAAAGTGTCTAAAATAGGGACACTTTTTTCAAATGGTCACAAAATCTTGTACGCTTCGAGCTTTTAGCTGAATTTTTTTGTGCATGCCAACAAAAATACAAGGATCATGTCTACCAAGTTTGGGGCCAAAACTCCTTCCGAAAAAATTTCAAAAAATCCCGAACTGCAAAAAGTTTCAAAAATCGTGAAAAATAGAAAACGAGTCATCTTGCCATGAAACTTCACGTGAAGGCTTAAGGGACCATTGTATGAATTTACAAGCCATAAAAATGGCATTGCCACACAGAAATATGAAGATGTGCCTAAACCCAACTACCACCCTATCGATCCACTGCTTGTGCATCACGTCTCTCTAGCCGACGTAGTGCCCGCCCGCCCGCCCACCCGCTTGTTTCATCGGTTGGCTTAGGCATAGGAGTTCATTGCTAGTCTACGATCGGACCAAACCAAGGGGTGCGGCAGTAGGATCAGCTGCACGCAGAGGGGGACCTGGTTGATTCCCGGCTTGCGCATCCCGCCCCTCTGGCTGGCTGAGCCATCGCACACTTGTTTCGTGGGTTGACTTAGGCATACGGAGTTCATTCCCAGTCTAAGCATATGGAGTTCTTTCCCAGTCTAAGATTGGACCAGACCGAGGGTTACAGGAGCACATGCTGGGCTCGGGCATGTGCTGGTGCCATATTTTTCTTCGCCGGGGCAACATCGCCAGAGCATCGCCGGAGAACCTAGCCGATGGCATTGGGGTTCCAACGATCGAGGGGGCCGGGGGGGTGCGCACATGATGTGCGATGGGTGCTGGTACTTGGCCCTTATATTGGCCCCCTATCCCTCATCAAACCTCGAGAACTCACACCCCTTAAAGTGCATTTAAGATTTTACAGGTTTGCTGCCAGTAGCCATTAAAGTGTCTAAAATGGGGACACTTTTTTCAAATGGTCACAAAATCTTGTACAAAATCTTGTATCCTTCTGGAAAAATTTTCAAACATTCGAACCGCAAAAAGTTTCAAAAATTGTGAAAAAATGAAAATGGGTCGTCTTGCCATGAAACTTCACATGAAGGCTTAAAGGAACATTGAATGAATTTACAAGCCATAAAAATGGCATTGGCACGTAAAAATATGAAGATGTACCTAAACCCACCTACCATCCTATCGATCCACGGCTTATGCATCCCGTCTCTCTGGCCGGCGTAGTTCCCGCCCGCCCACTCATTTTGTCGGTTGGCTTAGGCATACATAGTTCATTCTCAGTCTAAGATCGGACTGCACTGAGGGTTGCGGCAGCACATGCTGGGCTCAGGCATGTGCTGATGTCGCATTTTTCTTCGTCGGGGCACTATAGTTGGAGCATCGTCGGAGAACCTGACCGGCGGCGTTGGGGTTCCGACGATCGGGGGCCGGGGGGGTGTGCACACATGATGTGCGATGGGTGCTGGTACTTGGCCCTTATATTGGCCCCCTATCTCTCATCAAATCTCGAGAACTCACACCCCCTTAAAGAGCATTTGAGATTTTACAGGTTTGCTGCCAGTAGTCGATAAAGTGTCTAAAATGGGGACACTTTTTTCAAATAGTCACAAAATCTTGTACACTTCGAGTTTTTAGCTGAATTTTTTTGTCCATGCCAAAAAAAATAGAAGGATCACGTCTATCAAGTTTCGGGCCAAAAATCCTTCAAAAAAAATTTTAAAAAATCCCGAACCGTAAAAAGTTTCAAAAATCATGAAAAATAGAAAATGAGTCGTCTTGCCATGAAACTTCACGGGAAGGCTTAAGGGACAATTGTATGAATTTTCAAGCCATAAAAATCTCTTTGGCACACAGAAATATGAAGATGTGCCTAAACCCACTTACCACCCTATCGATCCACGGCTTACGCATCCCGTCTCTCTGGTCGAAATAGTGCCCGCCGCCTTCTCATTTCGTCGGTCGGCATAGGCATACAGAGCTCATTCCCAGTCTAAGATTGGACCAAGCTGATAGTTACGGTAGCAAGATCAGCAGCACATAGACGGGGACCTGACCGATCCCCGGCTTGCTCATCCCGCCCCGCTGGTCGGCTGAGCGCCTGTATGCTCGTTTCGTGGGTTGAGTTAGGCATCTGGAGTTCATTCCCAGTCTAAGCATACGGAGTTCATTCCCAGTCTAAGATCGGACCAGACCGAGGGTTGCGAGAGCACATACTGGGCTCGGGCATGTGCTGGTGCCATATTTTTCTTCACCGAGGCACCACCGTCGGAGCATCACCAGAGAACCTAACCGGCCGCATTGGGGTTCCTACGATCGGGGGGGCCGGAAGGGGTGTGTGCACATGATGTGCGATGGGTGCTGGTGCTTGGCCCTTATATTGGCCCCCTATCCCTCATCAAACCATGAGAACTCATACCCCCTTAAAGAGCATTCGAGATTTTACAGGTTTGATGCCAGTAGCCATTAAAGTGTCTGAAATGGGGACACTTTTTTCAAATGGTCACAAAATCTTGTACACTTCGAGTTTTTAGCTGAATTTTTTTTTGCATGCCAACAAAAATACAAGGATCACGTCTACCACGTTTGGGGCAAAACTCCTTCTGAAAAAATTTAAAAAAATCCTAAACCGCAAAAAGATTCCAAAATCGTGAAAAATAGAAAAAGGAGTCGTTTTGCCATGAAACTTCACGTGAAGGCTTAAGAGACCATTGTATGATTTTACAAGCCATAAAAATGGCATTGGCATGCAGAAATATGAAGATGTGCCTAAACCCACCTACCACTCTATCGATCCACGGCTTGCGCATCCCGTCTCTCTGGCCGACGTAGTGCATGCCTGCCCGCCCGCCCGCTCGTTTCGTCGGTTGGCTTAGGCATACGGAGCTCATTCCCAGTCTAAGATCAGATCGAGCTGAGGGTTGCGGTAGCAAGATTGACAGTACGCAGAGGAGGACCCGGCCAATCCCCGGTTTGCGCATTCCGCCCTTCTGGCTGGCTGAGCGCCCGCACGCTCGTTTCGTGGGTTGACTTAGGCATACGGAGCTCATTCCCAGTCTAAGCATATGGAGTTCATTCCCAGTGAAAGATCGGACTGGATCGAGGGTTGCGACAGCACATGCTGGGCTCAGGCATGTGCTGGTGCCGCATTTTTCTTCACCGGTGCA
Source organism: Durio zibethinus (assembly GCF_002303985.1). Next base: position 18,654,154 of record NW_019167926.1, on the reverse strand, counting down.
CCATCGTTGGAGAACCTGACCGGCGGCATTGGGGTTTCGGTGATCGGGGATGCCGGGGAGGGTGTACGCACATGATGTGCGATGGGTGCTGGTAATTGGCCCTTATATTAGCCCCCTATCCCTCATCAAACCTCGAGAACTCACACCCCCTTAAACAGCATTTGAGATTTTACAGGTTTACTACTAGTGGCCATTAAAGTGTCTGAAATGGGAACACTTTTTTCAAATGGTCACAAAATCTTGTACGCTTTGAGTTTTTAGCTGAATTGTTTTGTGCATGCCAACAAATATACAAGGATCACGTCTACCAAGTTTGGGTTCAAAGCTCCTTGCAAAAAAATTTTAAAAAATCTCGAACTGCAAAAAGTTTTGAAAATTGTGAAAAATAAAAAACGAGTCGTCTTGCCATGAAACTTCACGTGAAGGCTTAAGGGACCATTGTATGAATTTACAAGCCATAAAATGGCATTGGCACATAGAAATATGAAGATATGGCTAAACCCGCCTGCCACCATATCGATCCACGGCTTGCGCAACTCGTCTCTCTGGCCGGCGTAGTGCCCGCCCGGTCATTTCGTCGGTTGGCTTAGGCATACGGAGTTCATTCCCAGTCTAAGATCAGACCAGACTGAGGGTTGTGGCAATAGGATCGGTAGCACATAGAGGGGGACCCGACCGATCCTCGACTTGCGCATCCTGCCCCTCTGGCCGGCTGAGCGCCTGCACGCTCGTTTCGTGGGTTGACTCAGGCATACAGAGTTCATTCCCAGTTTAAGCATACGGACTTCATTCCCAGTCTAAGATCGGACCGGACCACCAGACCAAGGGTTGCAGGAGCACATATTGGGTTCGAGCATTTTTCTTCGCTGGGGCACCATCGCTGGAGCATCCCTGGAGAACCTGATCGACGGCATTGGGGTTCTGACGATCGGGGGTTTCGGGGGGGTGTGCGCACATGATGTGCGATGGGTGCTGGTACTTGGTGCTTATATTGGCCCCCTATCCCTCATCAAAATTGAAGAACTCACACCCCCTTAAAGAGAATTTGAGATTTTATAGGTTTGCTGTCAGTAGCCATTAAAGTGTCTGAAATGGGGATACTTTTTTCAAATGGTCACAAAATCTTGTAGACTTCAAGTTTTTAGCTGAATTTTTTTGGGCATGCCAGCAAAAATACAAGGATAACGTCTACCAAGTTTGGGGCCAAAACTCCTTCCAAAAAAATTTTAAAAAATCCCAAACTGTAAAAAGTTTTGAAAATCGTGAAAAATAGAAAACGAGTCGTCTTGCCATGAAACTTCACGTGTAGGCTTAAGGGACCATTGTATGAATTTACAAGCCATAAAATGGCATTGGCACATAGAAATATGAAGATATGGCTAAACCCGCCTACCACCCTATCAATCCATGGCTTGCGCATCCCGTCTCTCTGGCCAACGTAGTGCCCGCCCGCTCATTTCGTCGGTTGGCTTAGGTATACGAGTTCATTCCTAGTATAAGATCAGACCAGACTGAGGGTTGCGGCAGCAGGATCGACAACATGTAGAGGGGGACTCGATCCATCCTCGACTTGCGCATCCTGCCCCTTTGGCCGACTGAGCGCCCGCACGCTCGTTTTACGGGTTGACTTAGGCATACGGAGTTCATTCCCAGTTTAAGCATACGGAGTTCATTCCTAGTCTAAGATTGGACCGGACGGAGGGTTGCGGTAGCACTTGCTGGGCTCGAGCATGTGCTGGTGCTGCATTTTTCATCGCAGGGGCACCATCACCGGAGCATCACCGAAGAACCTGACCGGCGGCATTGGGGTTCCGGCGATCGGGGGGGTTGGCGGGTGGGTGTGCGCACATGATGTGCGATGGGTGCTGGTACTTGGCCCTTAAATTGGCCTCCTATCCCTCATCAAACCTCGAGAACTCACACCCCCTTAAAGAGCATTTGAGAGTTTATAGGTTTGCTGCCAGTAGCCATTAAAGTGTCTGAAATGGGGACACTTTTTTCAAATGGTCAAAAAATCTTTTACACTTCGAGTTTTTAGCTGATTTGTTTTGTGCATGCCAACAAAAATACAAGGATCACGTCTGCCAAGTTTGGGGCCAAAACTCCTTCTGAAAAATTTTAAAAAATTCTGAATCGTAAAAAGTTTTGAAAATCGTGAAAAATAGAAAACGAGTCGTCTTGCCATGCAACTTCACGTGAAGGCTTAAGGGACCATTGTATGAATTTACAAGCCATAAAAATGGCATTGGCATGCAGAAATATGAAGATGTGCCCAATCCCACCTAGCACCCTATCGATCCACGGCTTGCGTATCCCGTCTCTTCGGCAGGCGTAGTGCCCGCTTGCTCGCCGCCCGCTCGTTTCATCGGTTAGCTTAGGCATACAGAGTTCATTCCCAGTCTAAGATTGGACTGACTAAGGGTTACGACAGCCAAATCAGTAGCACTTAGAGAGGGACCTGACTGATCCCCAGCTTGTGCATCCCGCCCCATTGGCCGGCTGAGCCCCCGCACGCTCGTTTCGTGGGTTGACTTTGACATACGGAGTTCATTCCCAGTCTAAGCATACGGAGTTCATTCCCAGTTTAAGATCGGACTAGACCGAGGGTTACGGTAGCACATGCTGGGCTCGAGTATGTGCTGGTGCCACATTTTTCTTCCCCGGGGCACCATAATCGGAGCATCGCCGGAGAACTTGACCAGTAGCATTAGGGTTACGGCGATCGGGGGGGCCGGAGGGGTGTGCGCACATGATGTGCGATGGGTGCTGGTACTTGGCCCTTATATTGGCCCCCTATCCCTCATCAAACCTCAAGAACTCACACCATCATAAAGAGCATTTGAGATTTTACAGGTTTGCTGCCAGTAGCCATTAAAGTGTCTGAAATGGGGACACTTTTTTCAAATGGTCACAAAATCTTGTACACTTCGAGTTTTTAGCTAATTTTTTTTGTGCATGCCAACAAAAATACAAGGATGACGTCTACCAAGTGTGGGGCAAAAACCCCTTCCGAAAAAATATTAAAAAATCATGAACCGTAAAAATTTTTGAAAATCATGAAAAATAGAAAACGAGTCGTCTTGCCAAGAAACTTCACGTGAAGGCTTAAGTGACTGTTGTATGAATTTACAAGTCATAACAATGAAATTGGCACATAGAAATATGAAGATGTGCCTAAACCCACCTACTACCCTATCGATCCACGGCTTGCGCATCCCGTCTCTCTGGCCGGCATAGTGCCCGCCCGCCCGCCCACCCGCTGGTTTCGTCGGTTGCCATAAGCATACGGACTTCATTCCCAGTCTAAGATCGGGGGGACGGAGGGGTGTGCGCACATGATGTGCGATGGGTGCTGGTACTTGGCCCTTATATTGGCCCCCTATCCCCCATCAAACCTCGAGAACTCACACCCCCTTAAAGTCAATTTGAGATTTTACAGCTTTGCTGCCAGTAGCCATTAAAGTGTCTGAAAATCTTTTTTCAAATGGTCACAAAATCTTGTGCACTCTGAGTTTTTAGCTGAATTTTTTTGTGCATGCCAACAAAAATACAAGGATCACGTCTAATAAGTTTGGGGCCAAAACTCCTTTCGAAAAAATTTTAAAAAATCTCGAACCGTAAAAAGTTTCAAAAATCATGAAAAATAGAAAACGAGTCGTCTTGCCATGAAAGTTCACGTGAAGGCTTAAGGGACCATTGTATGAATTTACAAGACATAAAAATGGCATTGGCACACAGAAATATGAAGATGTGCCTAAGCCCACCTACCACCCTATCGATACACGACTTGCGCATCCCATCTCTCTGGCCGGCGTAGTGCCCACCCGCTCGCCCGCTCGTTTCGTCGGTTGGGTTAGGCATACGGAATTCATTCCCAGTCTAAGATCGGACCGGACCGAGGGTTGTGGCAGCAAGATTGGCAGCACATAGAGGGGGACCCAACCGATCCCCGACTTGCACATCCCGGCCCTCTGGCCGGCTGAGCGCCCGTACGCCCGTTTCATGGGTTGACTTAGGCATATGGAGTTCATTCCCAGTCTAAGCATACGGAGTTCATTCCTAGTCTAAGATCGGACCAGACCGAAGGTTGCGGCAGCACATGCTGGGCTCAGGCATGTACTGGTGCCGTATTTTTCTTCGCCGGGGCACCATCGCCGGAGCATCGCCAGAGAACCTGATCGACGGCATTGGGGTTTCGGCGATTGGGGGGGTCGGGGGGTGTGCGCACATGATGTGCGATGGGTGCTGGTACTTGGCCCTTATATTGGCCCCCTATCTCTCATCAAACCTCGAGAACTCACACCCCCTTAAAGAGCATTTGAGATTTGATAGGTTTGCTGCCAGTAGCCATTAAAGTGTCTAAAATGGGGACACTTTTTTCAAATGTTCACAAAATCTTGTACACTTCGAGTTTTCAGCTGAATTTTTTTGTGCATGCCAAAAAAATGCAACGATCATGTCTACCAAGTTTGGGGTCAAAACTCCTTTCGAAAAAATTTTAAAAAATCCCGAACCGCAAAAAGTTTCGAAAATCATGAAAAATAGAAAACGAGTCGTCTTGCCATGAAACTTCACGTGAAGGCTTAAGGGACCATTGTATGAATTTACAAGCCATAAAAATGGCATTGGCATGCAGAAATATGAAGATGTGCCTAAACCCACCTACCATCCTATCGATCCACGGCTTACGCATCCTGTCTCTCTGGCCGGCATAGTGCCCGCCCGCCCGTCCGCTCGTTTCGTCGGTTGGCTTAGGCATACAGAGTTCATTCCCAGTCTAAGATTTGACCGGATGGATGGTTACAGCAGCAGGATTGGCAGCACGCAGAGGGGGACCCGACTGATCCCCGGCTTGCGCATCCTGCCCCTCTGGCTGGCTAAGCCCCCACACGCTCGTTTCGTGGGTTGACTTAGGCATACGGAGTTCATTCCTAGTCCAAGCATACGGAATTCATTCCCAGTCTAAGATCGGATCGGACCGAGGGTTGTGGCAGCACATGCTGCACTCGGGAATGTGCTGGTGCCACATTTTTCTTCGTCGGGGCACCATCGCCGGAGCTTCGCCAGAGAACCTGATCGACGGCATTGGGGTTCCGACGATCGGGGGGCCGTTGGGGTGTGCGCACATGACGTGCGATGGGTGCTGGTACTTGGCCCTTATATTGGCCCCATATCCCTCATCAAACCTTGAGAACTCACACCCCCTTAAAGAGCATTTGAGATTTTAAAGGTTTGCTACCAGTAGCCATTAAAATGTCTGAAATGGGGATACTTTTTTCAAATGGTCACAAAATCTTGTACACTTCGAGTTTTTAGCTGAATTTTTTTGTGCATGGCAACAAAAATACTAGGATCACGTCTACCAAGTTTGGAGCCAAAACTCCTTCCGAAAAAATTTAAAAAAATCCCGAACCGTAAAAAAGTTTCAAAAATCATGAAAAATAGAAAACAAGTCGTCTTGCCATGAAACTTCACGTGAAGGCTTAAGGGACCATTGTATGAATCTACAAGCCATAACAATGGCATTGGCATGTAGAAATATGAAGATGTGGCTAAACCCACCTACCACCCTATCGATCCACGGCTTGCGCATCCCGTCTCTTTGGCCGGCGTAGTGCCCACCCACCCGCCCGCCCGCCTGCTCGTTTGTTGGCTTAGGCATACGGAGTTAATTCCCAGTCTAAGATCGGGTCGGACCGAGGGTTGCGGCAGCACATGCTGGGCTCGGGCATGTGCTGGTGCCGTATTTTTCTTCGTCGGGGCACCATCGTCAGAACATCGCCGGAGAACCTGACCGGCGGCATTAGGGTTCCGATGATCGGAGAGGCCGGAGGGGGGGTGTGCACGCATGATGTGCGATGGATGCTGGTACTTGGCCCTTATATTGGCCCCCTATCCCTCATCAAACCTCGAGAACTCACACCATCATAAAGAGCATTTGAGATTTTACAGGTTTACTGCCAGTAGCCACTAAAGTGTCTGGAATGGGGACACTTTTTTCAAATGGTCACAAAATCTTGTACACTTCGAGTTTTTAGCTGATTTGTTTTGTGCATGCCAACAAAAATACAAGGATGACGTCTACCAAGTTTGCGACAAAAACCCATTTCAAAAAAATATTAAAAATCTCAAACCGTAAAAAGTTTTGAAAATCGTGAAAAATAAAAAACGAGTCGTCTTGCCAAGAAACTTCACGTGAAGGCTTAAGGGACCGTTGTATGAATTTACAAGCCATAAAAATGAAATTGGCACGTAGAAATATGAAGATGTGCCTAAGCCCACCTACCACCCTATCGATCCACGGCTTGCGCATCCCGTCTCTCTGGCCGACATAGTGCCCGCCCACCCGTCCACCCGCTGGTTTCGTCGGTTGCCATAGGCACACGGACTTCATTCCCAGTCTAAGATCGGGGGGGTCGGGGGGCTGTGCGCACATGATGTGCGATGGGTACTGGTACTTGGCCCTTATATTGGCCCCCTATCCCTCATCAAACCTCGAGAACTCACACCCCCTTAAAGACAATTTGAAATTTTACAGCTTTGCTGCCAGTAGCCATTAAAGTGTCTGAAAATGGTGACACTTTTTCAAATGGTCACAAAATCTTGTGCACTTTGAGTTTTTAGCTGAATTGTTTTGTGCATGCCAACAAAAATACAAGGATCATGTCTGCCAAGTTTAGGGCCAAAAATCCTTCCGAAAAAATTTTAAAAAATCCTGAACCGCAAAAAGTTTCAAAAATCGTGAAAAATAGAAAACGAGTTGTCTTGCCATTAAAGTTCACGTGAAGGCTTAAGGGACCATTGTATGAATTTACAAGCCATAAAAATGGTATTGGCAAGCAGAAATATGAAGATGTGTCTAAACCCACCTACCACCCTATCGATACACGGCTTGCGCATCCCGTCTCTCTGGCCGGCGTAGTGCCCACCCTGTTCGCCCGCTCGTTTTGTCAATTGGGTTAGGCATACGAAATTCATTCCCAGTCTAAGATCGGACCAGACCGACGGTTGTGGCAGCAAGATTGGCAGCACATAGAGGGGGACCCAACCAATCCCCGGCTTGCGCATCCCGCCCCTCTGGCCGGCTGAACGGCTGCACGCTCGTTTCATGGGTTGACTTAGGCATATGGAGTTCATTCCCAGTCTAAGCATACGGAGTTCATTCCTAGTCTAAGATCGAACCAGACCGAAGGTTACGGTAGCACATGCTAGGCTCAGGCATGTGCTGGTGCCGTATTTTTCTTCGTCGGGGCACCATCGTCGGAGCATCGCCAGAGAACCTGATCGACGGCATTGTGGTTTCGGCGATCGGGGGGGTCAGGGGGTGTGCGCACATGATGTGTGATGGGTGCTGGTACTTGGTCCTTATATTGGCCCCCCATCCCTCATCAAACCTCGAGAACTCACACCCCCTTAAAGAGCATTTGAGATTTTACAGGTTTGCTGCTAGTAGCCATTAAAGTGTCTGAAATGGGGATACTTTTTTCAAGTGGTCACAAAATCTTGTACACTTCGAGTGTTTAGCTGAATTTTTTTTTGCAAGCCAACAAAAATACAAGGCTACCAAGTTTGGGGCCAAAAAACCTTCCGAAAAAATTTGAAAAAATCTCGAACCATAAAAAGTTTCCAAAATCGAGAAAAATAGAAAACGAGTCGTCTTGCCATGAAACTTCACGTGAAGGCTTAAGGGACCATTGTATGAATTTACAAGAAATAAAAATGGCATTGGCACATAGAAATAAGAAGATGTGCCTAAACCCACCTACCACCCTATCGATCCACGGCTTCCGCATCCCGTCCCTCTGACTGACGTAGTGGCCGCCCCCCGCTCGCCCGCTCGTTTCGTCTATTGGCTTAGGCATACGGACTTCATTCCCAATCTAAGATCAGATCAGACGGAGGGTTGTGGCAGCAAGATCGACAAGACACAGAGGGGGACCTGGCCGATCCCCGACTTACGCATCTCGCCCCTCTGGCCTGTTGAGCGCCCGCACGCTCGTTTCATGGGTTGACGTAGGCATACGGAGTTCATTCCTAGTCTAAGCATACGGAGTTCATTCCCAGTCTAAGATCAGACCGGACCGAGGGTTGCGGCAGCACATGCTGGGCTTGGGCATGTGCTGGTGCCACATCGAAGCATCGTCATCGGAGCATCGTCGGAGAACCTAACCGACGGCATTGGGGTTCCGGTGATCGGGGGGGCCGGGGGGGTGCGCACATGATGTGCGATAGGTGCTGGTACTTGGCCCTTATATTGGCCTCCTATCCCTCACCAAACCTCGAGAACTCACACTCCCTTAAAGAGAATTTGAGATTTTATAGGTTTGTTGCTAGTAGCCATTAAAGTGTCTGAAATGGGGACATTTTTTTCAAATGGTCACAAAATCTTGTACACTTCGAGTTTTTAGCTAATTTTTTATTGTGCATGCCAAAAAAAATACAAGGATCACGTCTACCAAGTTTGGGGCCAAAACTCCTATCGAAAAAATTTTAAAAACTCCCAAATCGGAAAAAATTTTCAAAATCGTGAAAAAAAGGAAACGAGTCATCTTGCCATGAAACTTCACGTGAAGGCTTAAGGGACCATTGTATGAATTTACAAGCCATAAAAATGGCACTGGCAAGTAGAAATAAGAAGATGTGCCGAAACCCACCTCCACCCTATCGATCCACGGCTTGCACATCCCGTCTCTCATGGCGGCGTAGTGCCTGCCCGCCGCTCGTTTCATCGGTTGGCTTAGGCATACAGAGTTCATTCCCAGTCTAAGATAAGACCAGACCGAGGGTTGCAGTAGCAGGATCGGCAGCACGCAGAGGTGGACCCAACCGATCCCCGGCTTGCGCATCCCGCCCCTCTGGCAGGCAGAGAGCTCGCACGCTCGTTTTGTGGGTTGACTTAGGCATACGGAGTTGATTCCCAGTATAAGCATACGGAGTTCATTCCCAGTCTAAGATCGGATTGGACCGAGGGTTGCGGCAACACATGCTGGGCTCGACCATGTGCTGGTGCTGTATTTTTCTTCGTCGGGGCACCATCGCCGGAGAACCTGATCGACGGCATTGGGGTTTCGGCCATCGGGGGGGCCTGGGGGTGTGCGCACATGATGTGCGATGGGTGCTGGTACTTGGCTCTTATATTGGCCCCCTATCCCTCATCAAACCTTGAGAACTCACACCCCCATAAAGAGCATTTGAGATTTTACAGGTTTGCTGCCAGTAGCCATTAAAGTGTCTAAAATGGGGAAACTTTTTTCGATTGGTCACAAAATCTTGTACACTTCGAGTTTTTAGCTGATTTTTTTTGTGCATGCCAAAAAAAAAAATACAAGGATCATGTCTACCAACTTTGGGGCCAAAAATCCTTCTGAAAAATTTTAAAAAATCTCGTACCGTAAAAAGTTTAAAAAATCGTGAAAAATAGAAAACGAGTCGTCTTGCCATGAAACTTCACGTGAAGGCTTAAAGGACCATTGTATGAATTTACAGGCCATAAAAATGGCATTGGTATGCAGAAATATGAAGATGTGCCTAAACCCACCTACCACCCTATCGATCCACGGCTTGCGCATCCCGTCTTTCTGGCTGGCATAGTGCCCGCCTGTCCGCCCAACTGCTCGTTTCGTCGGTTGGGTTAGGCATACGAAGTTCATTCCCAGTCTAAGATCAGACCGGAATGAGGGTTACAGCAGCACATGCTAGGCTCGGGCATGTGATGGTGCCGTATTTTTCTTTCTCGGGGCACCATTGTCGGAGCATTGTTGGAGAACCTGACCGACGGTATTGGGGTTTCGGCGATCGGGGGGGCTGGGGGGTGTGCGCACATGATGTGCGATGGGTGCTGGTACTTGGCCATTATATTGGCCCCCTATCCCTCATCAAACCTCGAGAACTCACACCCCCTTAATGAGCATTTGAGATTTTACAGGTTTGTTGCCAGTTGCCATTAAAGTGTTTGAAATGGAAACACTTTTTTCAAATGGTCACAAAATGTTGTACACTTCGAGTTTTTAGCTGAATTTTTTTGTGCATGCCAAAAAAAATACAAGGATCATGTCTACCAACTTTGGGGCCAAAAATCCTTTCGAAAAAATTTTAAAAAATCCCGAACCATAAAAAGTTTAAAAAATCGTGAAAAATAGAAAACGAGTCGTCTTGCCATGAAACTTCACGTGAAGGCTTAAAGGACCATTGTATGAATTTACAAGCCATAAAAATGGCATTGGTATGCAGAAATATGAAGATGTGCCTAAACCCACTTACCACTCTATCGATCCACGGCTTGCGCATCCCATCTCTCTGGCCGGCATAGTGCCCGCCACCGCCCACCCGTTCGTTTCATCGGTTGGCTTAGGCATACGGAGTTCCTTCCCAGTCTAAGATCAGACTGAACTGAGAGTTGCGGCAGTAGGATCGACAGCACGTAGAGGGGGACCCGGTCGATCCCCGGCTTGCGCATCCCACCCCTCTGGCCGGCTGAGCGCCTGCACGCTCATTTCGTGGTTTGACTTAGGCATATGGAGTTCATTCCCAGTCTAAGCATATGGAGTTCATTCCCAGTCTAAGATCGGATCGGACCGAGGGTTGTAGCAGCACATGCTGGGCTTGGGCATGTGCTGGTGCCGCATTTTTCATTGCCAAGGCACCATCGCCGAAGCATCGTCGGAGAACATGATCGACGGTATTGGGGTTCCGACGATGGGGGGCCGGGGGGTGTTTGCACATGATGTGTGATGGGTGCTAGTACTTGGCCCTTATATTGGCCCCCTATCCCTCATCAAACCTCGAGAACTCACACCCCTTAAAGAGCATTTCAGATTTTACAGGTTTTCTGCCAGTAGCCATTAAAGTGTCTGAAATGGGGACACTTTTTTCAAATGGTCACAAAATCTTGTACACTTTGAGTTTTTATCTGAATTTTTTTTTGCATGCCAACAAAAATACAAGGATCACGTATACCAAGTTTGGGGCCAAAACTCCTTTCGAAAAAATTTAAAAAAATCCCGAACCGTAAAAAGTTTAAAAAATTGTGAAAAATAGAAAACGAGTCGTCTTGCCATGAAACTTCACGTGAAGGCTTAAAGGACCATTGTATGAATTTACAAGCCATAAAAATGGCATTGGCATGCATAAATATGAAGATGTGCCTAAACCCACCTACCACCCTATCGATCCATGGCTTGCGCATCCCGTCTCTCTGGCTGGAATAGTGCCCGCCCGCCCGTCCGGCCGCTCGTTTCGTCGGTTGGGTTAGGCATACGGAGTTCATTCCCACTCTAAGATCAGGACAAAACAAGGGTTACGGCACACATGCTAGGCTCGCGCATTTGCTGGTGCCGTATTTTTCTTCACCGGGGCACCATCGTCGAAGCATCGTCGGAGAACCTGACCGGCGGCATTGGAGTTCCGACGATCGGGGGGGCCGGGGGGTGTGCGCACATGATGTGCGATGGGTGCTGGTACTTGGCCCTTATATTGACCCCCTATCCCTCATCAAACCTCGAGAACTACCACCCCTTAATGAGCATTTGAGATTTTACAGGTTTGCTGCCAATTGCCATTAAAGTGTCTAAAATGGAAACACTTTTTTCAAATGGTCACAAAATCTTATACACTTCAAGTTTTGAGATGAATTTTTTTGTGCATGCCAACAAAAATACAAGGATCACGTCTACTAAGTTTGGGGCCAAAATTCATTCCAAAAAAATTTTAAAATATCTCGAACCGCAAAAAGTTTGTGAAAACTAGAAAACGAATCGTCTTGCCATGAAACTTCACATGAAGGCTTAAGGGACCAGTGTATGAATTTACAAGCCATAAAAATGGTATTGGCACACATAAATATGAAGATGTGCCTAAACCCACCTACCACCCTATCGATCCACGGCTTGTACATCCTGTCTCTCTAGCCGACGTAGCGCCCGCCCGCTTGCCAGCCCACTCAGTTCGTCGGTTGGCTTAGGCATACGGAGTTCATTTCCAGTCTAAGATCAGACCGGGCCGAGGGATGCGGTAGTAGGATCGACAGCACGCAGAGGGGGACCCAGCCGATTCCCGACTTGCGCATCTAGCCCCTCTGGCCGGCTGAGCGCCCGCACGCTCATTTCATGGGTTGACTTAGGCATACAGAGTTCATTCCCAGTTTAAGATCGGACCGGACCGAGGGTTGCGGCAGCACATGCTAGGCTCGGGCATTGGGGTTTTGGCGATCGGGGGGTCGGGGGGCTGCACACAAGATGTGCGTTGGGCACTGGTACTTGGACCTCGAGAACTCACACCCCCTTAAAGAGCATTTGAGATTTTACAGGTTTGCTGCCAGTGGCCATTAAAGTGTCTGAAATGGGGACATTTTTTTCAAATGGTCATAAAATCTTGTACACTTCGAGCTTTTGGCTGAATTTTTTTGTGCACACCAACAAAAATACAAGGATCTCGGCTACCAAACTCGGGGCCAAAACTCTTTCAAAAAAATTTTAAAAAATCCCGAACCGTAAAAGGTTTTGAAAATCGTGAAAAATAGAAAACGAGTCGTCTTGCCACGAAACTTCACATGAAGGCTTAAGGGACCATTGTATGAATTTACAAGCCATAAAAATGGCATTGGCATGCAGAAATATGAAGATGTGCCTAAACCCACCTACCACCCTACCGATCCACGGCTTGCGCATCCTGTCTCTCTGGCTGGCGTAGTGCCTGCCTGCCCGCCCGCCCGTTCGTTTCGTCAGTTGGCTAAGTCATATGAAGTTCATTCCCAGTCTAAGATCAGACCGAACTGAGGCTTGCGACAGAAGGATCAATAGCACGTAGAGGGGGACCCGGTCAATCCTCGGCTCGTGCATCTTACCCCTTTGGCCGGCTGAGCGCCCGCACGCTCGTTTCATGGGTTGACTTAGGCAGATGGAGTTCATTCCCAGTCTAAGCATACGGAGTTCATTCCCAGTCTAAGATCGGACCTAACTGAGGGTTGCAGCAGCACATGCTGGGCTCGGGCATGTCCTGGTGCCACATTTTTCTTTGTCGGGGCACTATCGTCGGAGCATCACCGGAGAACCTGATCGACGGCATTGGGGTACCGACGATCGGGGGGACCGGGGGGTGTGCGCACATGATGTGCGATGGGTGCTAGTACTTGGCTCTTATATTGGCCCCCTATCCCTCATCAAACCTCGAGAACTCACACCCCCTTAAAGTGCATTTGAGATTTTACAGGTTTGCTGCCAGTAGCGATTAAAGTGTCTAAAATGGGGACACATTTTTTAAAATGATCACAAAATCTTGTACACTTCGTGTTTTTAGCTAAATTTTTTGTGCATGCCAAAAAAAATACAAGGATCACGTCTACCAAGTTTGGGGCCAAAACTCCTTTTGAAAAAGTTTTCAAAAATCTCAAACCGTAAAAAGTTTCAAAAATTGAAAAAAATAAAAAAATGAGTCGTCTTGCCATTAAACTTCACGTGAATGCTTAAGCGACCATTGTATGAATTTACAGGCCATAAAAATGGCATTGGCATGCAGAAATATGAAGATGTGCCTAAACCCACCTACCACCCTATCGATCCACGGCTTGCGCATCCCATCTCTCTGGCCGGCGTAGTGCCCGCCCACCCGCCCACCCGCTCATTTCGTCGGTTGGCTTAGGCCTACGGAGTTCATTCCCAGTCTAAGATCAGATCGGACCGAGGGTTGCGGCAACAGGATCGACAGCACGCAGAGGGGGATCTGGTCGACCACCGGCTTACGCATCCCGCCCCTCCAGTCGGCTGAGCACCCACACGCTCGTTTCGTGGGCTGATTTAGGCATACGGAGATCATTCCCATTCTAAGCATACGGAGTTAATTCCCAGTCTAAGATCGGACTGGATCGAGGGTTGCGGCAGCACATGCTGGGCTCGGGCATGTGCTGGTGCCGCATTTTTCTTCGCTGGGGCACCATCTCTAGAGAACTTAACTGGAAGCATTGGGGTTTCGACGATCGGGGGGCGGGGGGTGTGCGCACATGATGTGCGATGGGTGCTGGTCCTTGGCCATTATATTGGCCCTCTATCCCTCATCAAACCTAGAGAACTCACACCCCCTTAAAGAGCATTTGAAATTTTACAGGTTTGCTGCCAGTAGCTATTAAAGTGTCTGAAATGGGGACACTTTTTGAAATGGTCACAAAATCTTGTACACTTCGAGTTTTTAGCTGACTTTTTTTGTGCATGCCAAGAAAAATACAAGGATCACATCTACCAAGTTTGGGGCCAAAACTCCTTCTGAAAAAATTTAAAAAAATCCCGAACCGTAAAAAGTTTCAAAAATCGTGAAAAATAAAAAACGAGTCGTGTTGCCATGAAACTTCACGTGAAGGCTTAGGGGACCATTGTATGAATTTACAAGGCATAAAATGGCATTGGCACTTTGAAATATGAAGATGTGCCTAAACCCACCTACCACCCTATCGATCCACGACTTACGCATCCCGTCTCTCTGGCCGTTGTAGTGCCCGCCCGTCCACTCGCACACTCGTTTTGTCGGTTGGCTTAGGCGCACGGAGTTCATTCACAGTCTAAGATCAGACGGGAATGAGGGTTACGGTAGCAGGATCGACAGCACGCAGAGGGGGACCCGATCGATCCCCGACTTGCGCATCCCGCCCCTCTGGCCGGTTGAGCGCCCATACGCTCATTTTGTGGGTTGACTTAGGCATACGGAGTTCATTCCTAGTCTAAGATCAGACCGGATCAAGGGTTGCAGCAGCACATGCTGGGCTCGAGCATGTGCTGGGGCCACATTTTTCTTCGCTGGGGCACCATCTCCAGTGAACCTGACTGGCAGCATTGGGGTTCAGACGATCGCGGGGGCTGGGGGGTGTGCGTACATGATGTGCGATGGGTGCTGGTACTTGGCCATTATATTGGCCCCCTATCCCTCATCAAACCTAGAGAACTCACACCCCCTTAAAGAGCATTTGAGATTTTACAGGTTTGCTGCCAGTAGCCATTAAAGTGTATGAAATGGGGACACTTTTTGAAATGGTCACAAAATCTTGTACACTTTGAGTTTTTAGCTGAATTTTTTTGTGCATGCCAAAAAAAATACAAGGATCACGTCTACCAAGTTTGGGGCCAAAACTCCTTTCGAAAAAATTTTCAAAAATCCCAAACCGCAAAAAGTTTCAAAAATCGTGAAAAATAGAAAACGAGTCGTCTTGCTATGAAACTTCACGTGAAGGCTTAAGGGACCATTGTATGAATTTACAAGCCATAAAAATGGAATTGGCATGCAGAAATATGAAGATGTGCCTAAACCCACATACCACCCTATCGATCCACGGCTTGCGCATCCCGTCTCTCTAGCCGGCGTAGTGCTCGCCCGCCCGCCCGCCCGCTCGTTTCATCGGTTGGCTTAGGCATACAGAGTTCAATCCCAGTCTAAGATCAGATCGGACCGATGGTTGCAGCAGCACATGCTTGGCTTGGGCATCTGCTGGTGTCGTATTTTTCTTCGTCGGGGCACCATCACCGGAGCATCGCCCGAGAACCTGACCGACGGCATTAGGGTTTTGGTGATCGAGGGGACCAGGGGGTGTGCGCAAATGATGTACGATTGGTGCTGGTACTTAGCCCTTATATTGGCCCCCTATCCCTCATCAAACCTCGAGAACTCACACCCCTTAAAGAGCATTTGAGATTTTATAGGTTTGCTGCCAGTAGCCATTCAAGTGAATGAAATGGGGACACTTTTTTCAAATGGTCACAAAATCTTGTACAGTTCGAGTTTTTAGCTAACTTTTTTTGTGCATGTCAACAAAAATACAAGGTTCACGTCTACCAAGTTTGGGGCCAAAACTCCTTTTGAAAAAATTTTAAACAATCTTGAACCGTAAAAAGTTTAAAAAATCATGAAAAATAGAAAACGAGTCATCTTGCTATGAAACTTAACGTGAAGGCTTAAGGGACGATTGCATGAATTTACAAGCCATAAAAATGGCATTGGCATACACAAATATGAAGATGTGCCTAAACCCACATACCACCCTATTGATACATGGCTTGCGCATCCCGTCTCTCTGGCCAACGTAGTACCTGCCCGCCTACCCGCCTGCTCCTTTCGTCGGTTAGTTTAGGCATACGGAGTTCATTCCCAGTCTAATATCAGACTGGATTGAGAGTTGCGGTAGCAGGATCGACAGCACGCAGAGGGGGACCCGGTCGATCCCCGGCTTGCGCATCCCGCCCCTCTGGCTGGCTGAACATCTGCACGTTCGTTTCGTGGTGTGACTTAGGCATACGGAGTTCATTCCAAGTCTAAGATCGGACCGGACCGAGGGTTGTGACAGCACATGCTAGGATCGAGCATGTGCTGGTGCCGTATTTTTCTTCGTCGAGGCACCATCGCCAGAGCATCGCCGAAGAACCTGACCAGCGGCATTAGGGTTCCGACGATCGAGGGGGCCGGGGGGGTGTGCGCACATGATGTGCGATGGGTGCTGGTACTTGGCTCCTATATTGGCCCCCTATCCCTCATCCAACCTCTAGAACTCACAGCCCCTTAAAGAGCATTTGAGATTTTACAACTTTGCTACCAGTAGCCATTAAAGTGTTTGAAATGGGGACACTTTTTTCAAATGGTCACAAAATCTTGTACACTTCGAGTTTCTCGCTGAATTTTTTTGTGCATGCCAAAAAAAATACAAGGATGATATCTACCAAGTTTGGGGCCAAAACTCCTTCCAAAAAAATTTTAAAAAATCCCAAACCGTAAAAAGTTTCAAAAATCATGAAAAATAGAAAACGAGTCGTCTTGCCATGAAACTTCACGTGAAGGCTTAAGGGACCATTGTATGAAATTACAAGCCATAAAAATGGCATTGGCATGCAGAAAATATGAAGATGTGCCTAAACCCACCTACCACCCTATCAATCCACGACTAGCGCATCCCGTCTCTCTCATCGACGTAGTGCCCGCCCGCCCGCTCGTTTCGTCGGTTGGCTTAGGCATACGGAGTTCATTCTCAGTCTAAGATTGGACCAGACTGAGGTTACGGCAGCACATGCTGGGCTCAGGCATGTGCTGGTGCCGCACTTTTCTTCGCTGGGGCGCCATCGCCGGAGCATCGCCGGAGAACCTGACCGGTGGCGATGGGGTTCTGGCGATAGGGGGCCGGGGGGGTGTGCGCACATGATGTGCGATGGGTGCTGGTACTTGGCCCTTATATTGGCCCCCTATCCCTCATCAAACCTCGAGAACTCACACCCCCTTAAAGAGTATTTGAGATTTTACAGGTTTGTTGCCAGTAGCCATTAAAGTGTCTAAAATGGGAACACTTTTTTCAAATGGTCAAAAAATCTTGTACACTTCGAGTTTTTGGCTGAATTTTTTTGTGCATGCCAAAAAAAAATACAAGGATCACGTCTACCAAGTTTGGGGCCAAAATTCCTTTCGAAAAAATTTAAAAAAATCCTGAACCATAAAAAGTTTCAAAAATTGTGAAAAATAAAAAACGAGTCGTCTTGCCATGAAACTTCACGTGAAGGCTTAAGGGACCATTGTATGAGTTTACAAGCCATAAAAATGGCATTGGCATGTAGAAATATGAAGATGTGCCTAAACCCACCTACCACCCTATCGATCCACGGCTTGCGCATCCCATCTCTCTAGCCGACGTAGTGCCCGCCCGCTCGTTTCATCGGTTGGCTTAGGCATACGAAGTTCATTCCCAGTGTAAGATAGGACCGGACCGAGGGTTACGGTAGCAGGATCGGCAGCACGTAGAGGAGGACCCAACCGATCCCCGACTTACGCATCGCGCCCCTCTGGCTGGCTGAGTGCCCGCTCGCTTGTTTCGTGGGTTGACTTAGGCATATGGAGTTCATTCCTAGTCTAAGCATACGGAGTTCATTCCCAGTCTAAGATCAGACCAGACTGAGGGTTACGGTAGTACATACTGGGCTCGGGCATTAGCTGGTGCCACATTTTTCTTCGCTGGGGCACCATCATCGGAGCATCATCGGAGAACCTGACCAACGGCATTGGGTTCCGGCGATCGAGGGGCCGGCGGAGGTGTGCGCACATGATGTGCAATGGGTGCTGGTACTTGGCCCTTATATTGGCCCCCTATCCCTCATCAAACCTCGAGAACTCACACCCCCTTAAAGAGCATTTCAGATTTTACAGGTTTTCTGTCAGTAGCAATTAAAGTGTCTCGAATGAGGACACTTTTTTCAAATGGTCACAAAATCTTGTACACTTCGAGTTTTTAGCTGAATTTTTTTATGCATGCCAACAAGAATACAAGGATCATGTCTAATAAGTTTGGGACCAAAACTCCTTCCAAAAAAATTTTAAAAAATCTCAAACCGCAAAGAGTTTTGAAAATCATGAAAAAAAGAAAACGAGTCGTCTTGCCATGAAACTTCACGTCAAGGCTTAAGGGACCATTGTATGAATTTACAAGCCATAAAAATGGCATTGGCATGTAGAAATATGAAGAGGTGCCTAAACACACCTACCATCCTATCGATCCACGGCTTGCACATCCCGTCTCTCTAGTCGACGTAGTGCCCGCTTGCCCGCCCACTCGTTTCGTCGGTTGGCTTAGGCATACGGAGTTCATTCCCAGTGTAAGATCAGACCAGATCGAGGGTTGTGGCAGCAGGATTGGTAGCACGTAGAGGGGGACCCGACCGATCCCCGACTTGCGCATCCCACCCCTCTGGCCGGCTGAGCACCCGCACTCTCGTTTCGTGTGTTGACTTAGGCATACGGAGTTCATTCCCTGTCTAAGATCAGATCGGACCGAGTGTTGCGGCAGCACATGCTGGGCTCGAGCATGTGCTGGTGCCACAATTTTCTTCGTCGGGGTACCATCGTCAGAGCATCACCGGAGAACCTGACCGACGGCATTGAGGTTCCGACGATCGGAGGGGCCGGGGGGTGTGCGCACATGGTGTGCGATGGGTGCTGGTACTTGGCCCTTATATTGGCCCCCTATCCCTCATCAAACCTTGAGAACTCACACCCCATTAGAGACCATTTGAGATTTTACAGGTTTGCTTCCAGTAGCTATTAAAGTGTCTGAAATGGGGACATTTTTTTCAAATGGTCACAAAATCTTGTACACTTCGAGTTTTTAGCTGAATTTTTTTGTGCATGCCAACAAAAATACAAGGATCACGTCTACCAAGTTTGGGGCCAAAAATCCTTTCTAAAAAAGTTTAAAAAATCTCGAACCGCAAAAAGTTTCAAAAAACATGAAAAATAGAAAACGAGTCGTCTTGCCATGAAACTTCATGTGAAGGCTTAAGGGACCATTGTATGAATTTACAAGCCATAAAAATGGCATTGGCAGGTAGAAATATGTAAAGGTGCCTAAACCCACCTACCACCCTATCGATCCACTGCTTGCGCATCCCGTCTCTCTGGCCGGTGTAGTGCCTGCCCGCCCACCCGCCCACCCGCTCGTTTTGTCGGTTGGCTTAGGCATACGGAGTTCATTCCCAGTCTAAGATCAAATCGGACGGAGGGTTGCGGTAGCAGGATCGGCAGCACGTAGAGGGGGACTCGACCGATCCCCGGCTTGCCATTCCGCCCATCTGACTGGCTGAGCGCCCGCACACTCGTTTCATGGGTTAACTTAGGCATACGGAGTTCATTCCCAGTCTAAGCATATGGGGTTCATTCCCCATCTAAGATCAGACCAGATCGAGGGTTGCGGTAACACATGTTGGGCTCGGGCATGTGCTGGTGCCACATTTTTCTTCACCGGGGCACCATCGCCGGAGAACCTGACCGACGGCATTGGGCTTCCGACAATCAGGGGGCTGGGGGGTGTACGCACATGATGTGCGATGGGTGCTGGTACTTGGCCCTTATATTGGCCCCGTATCCCTCATCAAACCTCAAGAACTCACACCCCCTTAAAGAGCATTTGAGAAATTTACAGGTTTGCTGCCAGTAGCCATTAAAGTGTTTAAAATGGGGACACCTTTTTCAAATGGTCACAAAATCTTGTAAACTTCGAGTTTTTAGCTGAATTTTTTTGTGCATGCCAACAAGAAGACAATGATCTCGTCTAATAAGTTTGGGGCCAAAATGCCTTTTGAAAAAATTTTAAAAATCCCGAACCCCAAAAATTTTTGAAAATCATGAAAAATAGAAAACGAGTCATCTTGCCATGAAACTTCACGTCAAGGCTTAAGGGATCATTGTATGAATTTACAAGCCATAAAAATGGCATTGGCACGTAGAAATATGAAGAGGTGCCTAAACCCACCTACCACCCTATCGATCCACGGCTTGCGCATCCCGTCTCTCTGGCCAGCGTAGTGCCCTCCCGCCCGTCGGCCCTCTCGTTTCGTCGGTTGGCTTAGGCATACGGAGTTCATTCCCAGTCTAAGATCAGATTGGACAGCAGGATCGATAGCACATAGAGGGCGACCCGACCGATCCTCAGCTTACGCATCCCGCCCTTCTGGTCGACTAAGCGTACGCACACTCATTTCGTGGGTTGACTTAGGCATACGGAGTTCAATCCCATTCTAAGCATACGGAGTTCATTCCCAGTCTAAGATCGGACCAGACCGAGGGTTACGACAGCACATGCTGGGCTCGGGCATGTGTTGGTGTCACATTTTTCTTCACCGAGGCACCATCACCGGAAAACCTGACTGGCGACATGGGGTTTCGGCGATCGGGGGGCCGGGGGGTGTGCGCACATGATGTGCGATGGGTGCTGGTAGTTGGCCCTTTTATTGGCCCCCTATCCCTCATCAAACCTCGAGAACTCACACCCCCTTAAAGAGAATTTGAGATTTTACAGGTTTGCTGCCAGTAGCCATTAAAGTGTCTGAAATAGGGACACTTTTTTCAAATGGTTACAAAATCTTGTACACTTTGAGTTTTTAGCTGAATTTTTTTATGCATGCCAACAAGAATACAAGGATAACGTCTAATAAGTTTAGGGCCAAAACTCCTTACGAAAAAATTTTAAAAAATCTCGAGCCGTAAAAAGTTTTAAAAATCGTGAAAAATACAAAACGAGTCGTCTTGCCATGAAACTTCACGTCAAGGCTTAAGGGACCATTGTATGAATTTACAAGCTATAAAAATGGCATTGGCATGTAGAAATATAAAGAGGTGCCTAAACTCACCTACCACCCTATCGATCCACGGCTTGCGCATCTCATCTCTTTGGCTAGCGTAGTGCCCGCCTGCCCACTCGTTTCATCAGTTGGCTTAGGCATACGGAGTTCATTCCCAGTCTAAGATCAGATTGGACCGAGGGTTGCAGTAGCAGGATCTGTAGCATGCAGAGGGGGACCCGATCGATCCCCAACTTGCGCATGTCGCCCCTCTGGTCGGCTGAGCGCCCGCACACTCGTTTCTTGGGTTGACTTAGGTATACGGAGTTCATTCCCAGTCTAAGCATACGGAGTTCATTCCCAGTCTAAGCATACGAAGTTCATTCCCAGTCTAAGATCAGACCAGACCGAGGTTTGCGGCAGCACATGCTAGGCTCGAGCATGTGCTGGTGCCGTATTTTTCTTCGTCGGGACACCATCGTCGGAGAACCTGACCGGCGGCATTAGGGTCCGACGATCGGGGGGGCCGGTGGGGTGTGCGCACATGATGTGCGATGGGTGCTGGTACTTGGCCCTTATATTTGCCCCCTATCCCTCATCAAACCTCGAGAACTCACACCCTCTTAAAGAGCATTGAGATTTTACAGGTTTGCTGCCAGTAGCCATTAAAGTGTCTGAAATGGGGACACTTTTTTCAAATGGTCACAATGTTTTGTACACTTCGAGTTTTTAGCTGAATTTTTTTGTGCATGCCAAAAAAAATATAAGGATCACGTCTGCCGAGTTTGGGGCCAAAAATCCTTCCGAAAAAATTGTAAAAAATCCCGAACCGTAAAAAGTTTCAAAAATCGTGAAAAATAGAAAACGAGTCATCTTGCCATGAAACTTCACGTGAAGGCTTAAGGGACCATTGTATGAATTTACAAGCCATAAAAATGGCATTGGAATGCAGGAATATGAAGATGTGCCTAAGCCTACCTACCACCCTATCGATCCACGGCTTGCGCATCCCGTCTCTCTGGCCGGCGTAGTGCCCGCCTGCCCGTCTGCCCGCTCGTTTCGTCGGTTGCCTTAGGCATACGGAGTTCATTCCCAGTCTAAGATCGACCGGACTGAGGGTTATGACAGCACATGCTGGGCTCGAGCATGTGCTGGAGCCGTATTTTTCTTCGTCGGAGCATCGTCGGAGAACCTGACCGACGGCATTAGGGTTCCGACGATCGGGAGGGCCGGGGGGTGTGCGCACATGATGTGCGTTGGGTGCTGGTACTTTTCCATTATATTTCCCCCTATCCCTCATCAAACCTTGAGAACTCACACCCCCTTAAAGAGCATTTGAGATTTTATAGGTTTGCTACCAGTAGCCGTTAAAGTGTCTTAAATGGGGATACTTTTTTCAAATGGTCACAAAATCTTATACACTTCGAGTTTTTTGCTGAATTTTTTTGTGCATGCCAAAAAAAATAGAAGGATCATGTCTACCAAGTTTGGGGCCAAAATTCCTTTCGAAAAAATTTTAAAAAATCTTGAGCAGCAAAAAGTTTCAAAAATCATGAAAAATTGAAAACGTGTCGTCTTGCCATGAAACTACACGTGAAGGCTTAAGGGACCATTGTATGAATTTACAAGCCATAAAAATGGCATTGGCACATAGAAATATGAAGATGTGCCTAAACCCACCTACCACCCTATCGATCCACGACTTGCGCATCCCGTCTCTCTGGCTGACGTAGTGCCCGCCCGCCCGCCCACACGCTCGTTTCGTCGGTTGGCTTAGGCATACGGAGTTCATTCATAGTCTAAGATCGGACCAGATCGAGGGTTGCGGTAGCACACAAAGGGGGACCTGGCAGATCCCAGGCTTGTGCATCCCGCCCTTCTGGTCGGCTGAATGCCCTCACGCTCGTTTCGTGGGTTGACTTAGGCATACGAAGTTCATTCCCAGTCTAAGCATGCGAAGTTCATTCCCAGTCTAAGATCGGACCAGACCGAGGGTTGCGGTAGCACGTGCTGGGCTCGAACATGTGCTGGTGTCGCATTTTTCTTCGTCAGGGCACCATCTCCGGAGTATCATCGGAGAACCTGACCGGCGGCATTGGGGTTCTAGTGATCGGGGGGGCCGGGGGGTGTGCGCACATGATGTACGATGGGTGCTGGTACTTGGCCCTTATATTTTTCCCCTATCCCTCATCAAACCTCGAGAACTCACACCCCCTTAAAGAGCATTTGAGATTTTCCAGGTTTGCTGCCAGTAGCCATTAAAGTGTCTGAAATCGGGACACTTTTTTCAAATGGTCACAAAATCTTATACACTTCGAGTTTTTAGCTGAATTTTTTGTGCATGCCAACAAAAATACAAGGATCACGTCTACCAAGTTTGGGTTGAAAACTCCTTCCGAAAAATTTTTAAAAAATACCAAACCGTAAAAAGTTTCAAAAATCGTGAAAAATAGAAAACGAGTTGTCTTGCCATGAAACTTCACGTGAAGGCTTAAGGGACCATTGTATGAATTTACAAGCCATAAAAATGGCATTGGCATGCAGAAATATGAAGATGTGCCTAAACCCACCTACCACCCTATCGATCCACGGCTTACCCATCTCGTCTCTCTGGCCGACGTAGTGCCCACCCGTCCGTCCGCCCGCTCGTTTCATCGGTTGGCTTAGGCATGCGGAGTTCATTCCTAGTCTAAGATCAGACCGGATCGAGGGTTACGGTAGCAGGATCGGTAGCACGTAAAGGGTTACCCTTTCGATCCCCGGCTTGCGTATCCCGCCCCTCTGGCCGACTGGGCATCCACACGCTCGTTTCGTGGGTTGACTTAGGCATACGGAGTTTATTCCCAGTCTAAACATACGGAGTTCATTCCCAGTCTAAACATACGGAGTTCATTCCCAGTCTACGATCGAACCTGACCGAGGGTTGCGGCAGCAGATGCTGGGCTCGGGCATGTGTGGGTGCCGCATTTTTCTTCATCAGGGCACCATCACCGGAGCATCATCGGAGAACCTGATCGACGGCATTGAGGTTCCGACGATCGGGGGGTCGGGGGTGTGCGCACATGATGTGCAATGGGTGCTGGTACTTGGCCCTTATATTGTCCCCCTATCCCTCATCAAACTTCAAGAACTCACACCCCCTTAAAGAGCATTTGAGATTTTATAGGTTTGCTGCCAATAGCCATTAAAGTGTCTGAAATGGGGACACTTTCTTCAAATGGTCACAAAATCTTGTACACTTCGAGTTTTTTGCTGAATTTTTTTGTGCATGCCAACAAAAATACAAGGATCATGTCTACCAAGTTTGGGGCCAAAAATCCTTCCAAAAAGATTTTAAAAAATCCCAAACTTCAGAAAGTTTTGAAAATAGTGAAAAATAGAAAACGAGTCGTCTTACCATGAAACTTCACGTGAAGGCTTAAGGGACCATTGCATGAATTTAAAAGACATAAAAATGGCATTGGCATGTAGAAATATGAAGATGTGCCTAAACCCACCTACCACCCTAGCGATCCATGGCTTGCGCATCCCGTCTCTCTGGCCGGTGTAGTGCCCGCCCGCCCGCCCGCTCGTTTCGTCGATTGGCTTAGGCATACGGAGTTCATTCCCAGTCTAAGATCAGACCGGATAGAGGGTTGAGGCAGCAAGATCGGCAGCACGCAAAGGGGGACCCAACCGATCCCCGGGTTGCGCATCCCCCTGTGGCCGGCTGAGCTCCCGTAGGCTCATTTTGTGGGTTGACTTAGGCATACGGAGTTCATTCCCAGTCTAAGATTGAACCAGACCGAAGGGTTACGGCAGCACATGCTGGGCTCGAGCATGTGCTGGTGCCGCATTTTTCTTTGCCGAGGCACCATCGTCGGAGCATCGCTGGAGAACCTGACCGACGTCATTGGCGTTCCGACGATCGGGGGGGCCAGGAGGGTGTGCGCACATGATGTGCGATGGGTGCTGGTACTTGGCCCTTATATTGGCCCCCTATCCCTCATCAAACCTTGAGAACTCACACCCCCTTAAAGAGCAATTGAGATTTTACAGGTTTGCTGCCAGTAGCAATTAAAATGTTTGAAATGGGGACACTTTTTTCAAATGGTCACAAAAACTTGTACACTTTGATTTTTTAGCTGAATTTTTTTTGCATGCCAACAAAAATATAAGAATCACGTCTACCAAGTTTGGGGCCAAAACTCCTTCCGAAAAAATTTTAAAAAATCTCAAACCGTAAAAAGTTTCAAAAATCGTGAAAAATAGAAAATGAGTCGTCTTGCCATGAAACTTTACGTGAAGGCTTAGGGGACCATTGTATGAATTTACAAGCCAGAAAAATGGCATTGGCACATAAAAATATGAAGATGTGCCTAAACCCACCTACCACCCTATCGATCCACCGCTTGCGCATCCCGTCTCTCTGGCCGACGTGGTGCCCGCCTGCCCGCTCGTTTCGTCAGTTGGGTTAGGCATACGCAGTTCATTCCTAGTCTAAGATCGAACCGGATTGAGGGGTTGCTGCAGCAAGATCGACAGCACATGGAGGGGGACCCGATTGATCCCCGACTCCCGCCCCTTTGGTCGGCTGAGCGCCGGCAAGCTCGTTTCGTGGGTTGACTGAGGCATACGGAGTTCATTCCCAGTCTAAGCATAAGGAGTTCATTCCAAGTCTAAGATCGGATCGGACTGAGGGTTGTGGCAGCACATACTGGGCTCGAGCATGTGCTGGTGCCGTATTTTTCTTCGTCGGGGCACCATCACCGGAGCATCGTCGGAGAACTTGACCGGCGACATTGGGGTTTCGGCGATCGGGAGGCCGGGGGGGTTGTTCGCACTTGATGTGCGATGGGTGCTGGCACTTGGCCCTTATATTGGCCCTCTATCCCTCATCAAACCTCTAGAACTCACCCCCTTAAAAAGCATTTGAGATTTTACAGGTTTGCTGCCAGTAGCAATTAAAGTGTCTGAAATGGGGACACTTTTTTCAAATGGTCACAAAATCTTGTACACATCGAGTTTTTAGCTGAATTTTTTTTTTGCATGCCAACAAAAATAGAAGGATCATCTCTACCAAGTTTGGGGCCAAAACTCCTTTTGAAAAAATCTTGAAAAATCCCAAACTGAAAAAAGTTTTGAAAATCGTGAAAAATAGAAAACAAGTCGTGTTGCCATGAAACTTCATGTGAAGGCTTAAGGGACCATTGTATGAATTTACAAGCCATAAAAATGGCATTGGCACGCAGAAATATGAAGATGTGCCTAAACCCACCTACCACCCTGTCGATCCACGGCTTGTGCATCCCATCTCTCTGGCTGACGTAATGCCCGCCCGCCCGTCCGCTCGTTTCGTCGGTTGGCTTAGGCATACGGAGTTCATTCCCAGTCTAAGATCAGACCGGATCGAGGGTTGTGATAGTCGAATCAGTAGCACACAGAGGGGGACCCGATCGATCCTCGACTTACGCATCCCGCCCTTCTGGCTGACTAAGCACCCGCACGCTCGTTTCGTGGGTTGACTTAGGCATACGAGTTTATTCCTAGTCTAAGCATACGGAGTTCATTCCCAGTCTAAGATCGGACTGGACCAAGGGTTGCGGCAGCACATGCTGGGCTCATGCATGTGTTGGTGCCGCATTTTTCTTTGTCGGGGTACCATCGCCTGAGCATCGTCGAAGAACCTGACCGACGGCATTAGGGTTCCGACGATCGGGGGGGACAGGGGGTGTGCGCACATGATGTGCAATGGGTGCTGGTACTTGGCCCTTATATTGGCCCCCTATCCCTCATCAAACCTCGAGAACTCACACCCCCTTAAAGAGCATTTGAGATTTTACAGGTTTGCTGCCAGTAGCCCTTAAAGTGTCCGAAATGGGGACACTTTTTTCAAATGGTCACAAAATCTTGTACACTTCGAGTTTTTAGCTGAATTTTTTCTGCATGCCAACAAAAATACAAAGATCACGTATACCAAGTTTGGGGCCAAAACGCCTTCTGAAAAAATTTTAAAAAATCTCGAACCGTAAAAAGTTTCACAAATCGTGAAAAATAGAAAATGCGTCGTCTCGCCATGAAACTTCACGTGAAGGCTTAAATGATCATTGTATGAATTTACAAGCCATAAAAATGGCATTGGCATGCAAAAATATGAAGGTGTGCGTAAACCCACCTGCCACCCTATCGATCCACCGCTTGAGCATCTCGTCTCTCTGGCCGGCGTAGTGCCCGCTTGCCCGCCCGCTCGTTTCGTCGGTTGGCTTAGGCATACGAAGTTCATTCTCAGTCTAAGATCGCACCGAACCGAGGGTTGCAGCAGCAGGATCGACAGCACGTGGAGGGGGACCCGGTCGATCCCCGGCTTGCGCGTCCCACCCCTCTGGCTGGCTGAGCGCCCGCAAGCTCGTTTCGTGGGTTGACTTAGGCATACGGAGTTCATTCCCAATCTAAGCATACAGAGTTCATTCCCAGTCTAAGATTGGATCAGACCGATGGTTGCCGCAGCTCATGCTGGGCTCACGCATGTGCTGGTGCCGCATTTTTCTTCGTCGGGGCACCATCGTCGGAGTATCGCCGAAGAACCTGACCGGCGGCATTGGGGTTCCAGCGATCAGGGGGGCCCGGGGGGGGTTGTGCGCACATGATGTGCGATGGGTGCTGGTACTTGGCCCTTAAATTGGCCCCCTATCCTTCATCAAGCCTCAGAACTCACACCCCCTTAAAGAGCATTTGAGATTTTACAGGTTTGCTGCCAGTAGCCATTAAAGTGTCCGAAATGGGGACACTTTTTTCAAATGGTCATAAAATCTTGTACAGTTCAAGTTTTTAGCTGAATTTTTTTGTGCATGCCAAAAAAAATACAAGGATCACGTATACCAAGTTTGGGGCCAAAAATCCTTCTGAAAAAATTTTAAAAAATCCCAAACCGCAAAAAGTTTTGGAAAATTATGAAAAATAGAAAACGCGTCGTCTTGCCATGAAACTTCATGTGAAGGCTTAAGGGACCATTGTATGAATTTACAAGCCATAAAAATGGCATTGGCATGGAAAAATATGAAGATGTGCCTAAACCCACCTACCACCCTACCGATCCACCGCTTGCGCATCCCATCTCTCTGGCCGACGTAGTGCCTGCCTGCCCGCCCGCTCGTTTCGTCGGTTGGCTTAGGCATACGGAGTTCATTCCCAGTGTAAGATCGGATCGAACCAAGGGTTGCAGCTGCAAGATCAGTAGCACGCAGAGGGGGACCCGACCGATCCCTGGCTTGAGCATCCCGCCCCTCTGGCCGACTGAGCGCCCGTACGCTCATTCCGTGGGTTGACTTAGGCATATGGAGGTAATTCCCAGTCTAAGCATATGGAGTTCATTCCAGTCTAAGATCGGACCGGACCAAGGGTTGCGGCTGCACATGCTAGACTCAGGCATGTGCTAGTGCCGCCTTTTTCTTTGTCGGGGCACCATCACCGGAGCATCGCCAGAGAACCTGATCGGCGGCATTGAGGTTCCGACGATCGGGGGGGTCGGGGGGTTGTACGCACATGATGTGCGAAGGGTGCTGGTATTTGGTGCTTATCTTGGCCCCCTATCCCTCATCAAACCTCGAGAACTCACACCCCTTTAAAGAGCATTTTCGATTTTACAGGTTTGCTACTAGTAACCATTAAAGTGTCTGAAATGGGGACACTTTTTTCAAATGGTCACAAAATCTTGTACACTTCGAGTTTTTAGCTGAATTTTGTTGTGCATGCCAAAAAAAATACAAGGATCACGTCTACCAGGTTTGGGTCCAAAACTCCTTCCGAAAAAATTTTAAAAAATCCCGAACCATAAAAATTTTTGAAAATCGTGAAATATAAAAAACGAGTCATCTTGCCATGAAACTTCACATGAAGGCTCAAGGGACCATTGTTTGAATTTACAAGCCATAAAAACGGCATTGGCACAGAAAAATATGAAGATGTGCCTAAACCCACCAACCACCCTATCGATCCACGGCTTGCGCATCCCGTCTCCCTGGCCAGTCTAATGCCCGTCCGCCCGCTCGTTTCGTCGGTTGGCTTAGGCATACGGAGTTCATTGCCAGTCTAAGATCAGACCGGACTGAGGGTTACGGCAGCAGGATCAACAGCATGTAGAGGAGGACCTGGCCGATCCCCGGCTTGCGCATCCCGCCCCGCTGGCCGGCTGAGCGCCCGCACGTTCGTTTCGTGGGTTGACTTAGGCATACGGAGTTCATTCCCAGTCTAAGCATATGGAGTTCATTCCCAGCCTAAGATCGGACCCGATCGAGGGTTACGGCAGCACATGCTAGGCTCAGGCATGTGCTGGTGCCGCATTTTTCTTCGCCAGGGCACCATCATCGGAGCATCGCCAGAGAACTTGACCGGCGGCATTGGGGTTCCGATGATCGGGGGGACCGGGGGGGTGTGCGCACATAATGTGCAATGGGTGCTGGTACTTGGCCCTTATATTGACCCCCTATAACTCATCAAACCTCGAGAACTCACACCCCCTTAAAAAGCATTTGAGATTTTACAGGTTTGCTGCCAGTAGCTATTAAAGTGTCTGAAATCGGGACACTTTTTTCAAATGGTCACAAAATCTTGTGCACTTCGAGTTTTTGGCTGAATTTTTTTGTGCATTCCAAAAAAAATACAAGGATGATGTCTACCAAGTTTGGGGCCAAAAATCATTCCGAAAATATTTTTAAAAAATCCTGAACAGTAAAAAGTTTTAAAAATCATGAAAAATAGAAAACGAGTCGTCTTGCCGTGAAACTTCACGTGAAGGCTTAAGGGACCATTGTATGAATTTACAAGTCATAAGAACGGCATTGGCATGTAGAAATATGAAGATGTGCCTAAACCCACCTACCACCCTATCAATCCACGGCTTGCGCATCCCGTCTCTCTAGCCGGCATGGTTCCCACTTGCCCGCCTACCCGTTCGTTTCATCGGTTGGCTTAGGCATAAGGAGTTCATTCCCAGTCTAAGATCGAACCGGACCGAGGGTTGCGGTAGCAGGATCGGTAGCATGCATAGGGGGACCCGGTCGATCCCCGGCTTGCGCATCTCGCCCCTCTGGCCGGCTGAGCGCCCGCATGCTCGCTTCATGGGTTGACTTAGGCATACGTAGTTCATTCCCAGTCTAAGCATACGGAGTTCATTCCCAGTCTAAGATTGAACTAGACCGAAGGTTGCAGCAGCACATGCTGGGCTCGAGCATGTGCTGGTGCCACATTTTTCTTTGTCGGGGCACCATCATCGGAGCATCGCCGGAGAACCTGACCGGCAGCGTTGGGGTTCCGATGATCGGGGGGGTCGGGGGGGTGTGCACACATGATGTGCGGTGGGTGCTGGTATTGGGCCCTTATATTGGCCCCCTATCCCTCATCAAACCTCGAGAACTCACACCCCCTTAAAGAGCATTTGAGATTTTACAGGTTTGCTGCCAGTAGCCATTAAAGTGTCTGAAATGGGGACACTTTTTTCAAATGGTCAGAAAATCCTTTACACTTCGACTTTTTAGCTGAATTTTTTTTTGCATGCCAACAAAAATACAAGGATCACGTATACCTTGTTTGGGGCCAAAAATCCTTCCGAAAAAATTTTAAAAAATCCCAAACCACAAAAGGTTTTAAAAATCATGAAAAATAAAAAACGAGTTGTCTTGCCATGAAACTTCACGTGAAGGCTTAAGGGACCATTGTATGAATTTACAAGCCATAAAAATGGCATTGGCATGCAGAAATATCAAGATGTGCTGGTCCCACCTTTTTCTTTGTGGGGGCACCATCACCGGAGCATCGCCGGAGAACCTGACCGGCGGCATTAGGGTTCCGATGATCGGGGGGCCGGGGGGTGTGCGCACATGATGTGCGATGGGTGCTGGTACTTAGCCCTTATATTGGCCTCATATCCCTCATCAAACCTCAAGAACTCACACCCCCTTAAAGAGCATTTGAGATTTTATAGGTTTGCTGCCAGTAGCCGTTAAAGTGTCTGAAATGGGGACACTTTTTTCAAATGGTGACAAAATCTTGTACACTTCGATTTTTTAGCTGAATTTTTTTGTGCATGCCAACAAAAATATAAGGATTACGTCTACCAAGTTTGGGGCCAAAAATCCTTCCGAAAAAATTTTAAAAAATCCCGAACCATAAAAAGTTTTGAAAATCATGAAAAATAGAAAACGAGTAGTCTTGCCATGAAACTTCACGTGAAGGCTTAAGGGACCATTGTATAAATTTACAAGCCATAAATATGGCATTGGCACACACAAATATGAAGATGTGCCTAAACCTACCCACCACCCTATCGATCCACGGCTTGCGCATCCGTCTCTCTGGTTGGCGTAGTGCCCGCACGCCCGCTCGTTTTGTCGGTTGGCTTAGGCATACGGAGTTCATTCCCAGTCTAAGATCAGACCGGATTGAGGATTACGGTAGCAGGATCAGCATCACACAGAGAAGGACCCAGCCGATCACCAGCTTGCGCATCCCGCCCCTCTTGCCGGCTGAGCGCCCGCACGACTCGTTTCGTGGGTTGACTTAGGCATACGGAATTCATTCCCAGTCTAA
The DNA here is from genome assembly GCF_002303985.1 of Durio zibethinus. The sequence continues at coordinate 18,622,529 of NW_019167926.1, read as the reverse complement.
GCATACGGAGTTCATTCCCAGTCTAAGATCGAACCGGACCGAGGGTTGCGGCAGCACATGCTGGGCTCGAACATGTGCTGGTGTCACATTTTTCTTCGTCGGGGCACCATCGTCGGAGCATCGTCGGAGAACCTGACCGACGGCATTGGGGTTCCAATGATCGGGGGGCCGGGGGGTGTGCGCACATGATGTGCGATGGGTGCTGGTACTTGGCCCTTATATTGGCCCCCTATCCCTCATCAAACCTCAAGAACTCACACCCCTTAAAGAGCATTTGAGATTTTACAGGTTTGCTGCCAGTAGCCGTTAAAGTGTCTGAAATGGGGACACTTTTTTCAAATGGTCACAAAATCTTGTACACTTTGAGTTTTTAGCTGAATTTTTTAAAAAAAATGCCAACAAAAATACAAGGATTACGTCTATCAAGCTTGGGGCCAAAACTCCTTCCGAAAAAATTTTAAAAAATCCCGAACCGAAAAAAGTTTCAAAAATCATGAAAAATAGAAAATGAGTTGTCTTGCCATGAAACTTCACGTGAAGGCTTAAGGGACCATTGTATGAATTTACAAGCCATAAAAATGGCATTGGCACAAAAAAATATGAAGATGTGCCTAAACCCACCTACCACCCTATCGATCCACGGCTTGCACATCTCGTCTCTCTAGCTGGCGTAGTGCCTGCTTGCCCGCCCGTCCGCTCATTTCGTCAGTTAGCTTAGGCATACGGAGTTCATTCCCAGTCTAAGATCAGACTGGACTGAGGGTTGCGGTAGGAAGATTGGCAGCACGTAGAGGGGGACCCGATCGATCCTCGGCTTATGCATCCCGCTCCTCTGGCCGGCTGAGCACCCACACGCTCGTTTCGTGGGTTGACTTAGGCATACAGAGGGTTGCGACAGCACATGCTAGGCTCGGCTACATGTGCTGGTGCCGCATTTTTCTTTGCCGGGGCACCATCGTCGGAGCATCGTCGGAGAACCTGACCGGCAGTAATAGAGTTCCACGATCGGGCGGGCCAGGGGGTGTGCGCACATGATGTGTGATGGGTGCTGGTACTTGGCCCTTATATTGGCCCCTTATCCCTCATAAAACCTTGAGAACTCACACCCCCCTAAAGAGCATTTGAGATTTTATAGGTTTGCTGCCAGTAGCCATTAAAGTGTCTGAAATGGTGACACTTTTTTCAAATGGTCAAAAAATCGTGTACACTTCGAGTTTTTAGCTGAATTTTTTTGTGCATGCCAACAAAAATACAAGGATCTCGTCTACCAAGTTTGGGGCCAAAAATCCTTCCAAAAAAATTTTAAAAAATCCCGAACCACAAAAAGTTTTAAAAATCGTGAAAAATAGAAAACGAGTAGTCTTGCCATGAAACTTGACGTGAAGGCGTAAGGGACCATTGTATGAATTTACAAGCCATAAAAATGGCATTGGCACACACAAATACGAAGATGTGCCTAAACCCACCTACCACCCTATCGATCCACGGCTTGCGCATCCCGTCTCTCTGGTCGGCGTAGTGCCTGCCCGCCCTCTCGTTTCGTCGGTTGGCTTAGGCATACGGAGTTCATTCCCAGTCTAAGATCGGACCGGACCGAGGGTTGTGGCCGCATGATCAGCTGCATGCAGAGGAGGACCTGGTCGATCACCAGCTTGCGCATCCCGCCCCTCTTGTCGGCTGAGCGCCCGCACGCTCGTTTCGTGAGTTGACTTAGGCATACGGAGTTCATTCCCAGTCTAAGCATACAGAGTTTATTCCCAGTCTAAGATCGAACTGGACTGAGTGTTGCGGTAGCACATTTTGGGCTCGGGCATGTGCTGGTCCCACATTTTTCTTCGTCGGGGCACCATCGTCGGAGCATCGCCGGAGAACCTGACCGGCGGCATTGGGGTTCCAATGATCGGGGGGCCGGGGGGTGTGCGCACATGATGTGCGATGGGTGCTGGTACTTGGCCCTTATATTGGCCCCCTATCTCTCATCAAACCTCGAGAACTCACACCCCATTAAAGAGCATTTGAGATTTTACAGGTTTGTTGCCAGTAGCTGTTAGAGTGTCTGCAATTGGGACACTTTTTTCAAATGGTCACAAAATCTTGTACACTTTGCGTTTTTAGCTGAATTTTTTTGTGCATGCCAAAAAAAATACAAGGATTATGTCTACCAAGTTTGGGGCCAAAACTCCTTCCAAAAAAATTTTAAAAAATCCCGAACCATTAAAAGTTTTAAAAATTATGAAAAATAGAAAGCGAGTAGTCTTGCCATGAAACTTCACGTGAAGGCTTAAGGGAGAATTGTATGAATTTACAAGCCATAAAAATGGCATTGGCACACACAAATATGAAGATGTGCCTTAACTCACCTACCACCCTATCGATCCACGGCTTGCGCATCCCGTCTCTCTGGTCGGCGTAGTGCTCGCCCGCCCGCTCGTTTTGTCGGTTGGCTTAGGCATACGGAGTTCATTCCCAGTCTAAGATCAGACCGAACCGTGGGTTACGGCAGCAGGATCAGCAGCACGTAGAGGAGGACCTGGCCGATCACCAGCTTGCACATCCCGCCCCTCTTGTCGGTTGAGCACCCGTACGCTCGTTTCGTGGGTTGACTTAGGCATACGGAGTTCATTCCCAGTCTAAGATCGAACTGGACCGAGGGTTACGGTAGCACATGCTGGGCTCGGGCATGTGCTGGTCCCACATTTTTCTTCATCGGGGCACCATCACCGGAGCATCACCGGAGAACTTGACCGGCGGTATTGGGGTTCCAATGATCGGGGGGTCGGGGGGTGTGCGCACATGATGTGCGATGGCTGCTGGTACTTGGCCCTTATATTGGCCCCCTATCCCTCATCAAATCTTGAGAACTCACACCCCCTTAAAGAGCATTTGAGATTTTACAGGTTTGCTGCCAGTAGCCGTTCAAGTGTCCAAAATGGGGACACTTTTTTCAAATGGTCACAAACTCTTGTACACTTCGAGTTTTTAGCTGAATATTTTTGTGCATGCCAACAAAAATACAAGGATTACGTCTACCAAGTTTGGGGCCAAAACTCCTTCAAAAACAATTTTAAAAAACCCCGAACCATAAAAAGTTTTAAAAATTGTGAAAAATAGAAAACGAGTAGTCTTGCCATGAAACTTCACGTGAAGGCTTAAGGGAGCATTGTATGAATTTACAAGCCATAAAAATGGCATTGGCACACACAAATATGAAGATGTGCCTAAACCCACCTACCACCCTATCGATCCATGGCTTGCGCATCCCGTGTCTCTGGTCGACGTAGTGCCCGCCCGCCCGCCCGCTCGTTTCGTCAGTTGGCTTAGGCATACGGAGTTCATTCCTAGTCTAAGATCAAACCGGACCAATGGTTGCGGTAGTAGGATCAGCAGCACACAGAGGAGGACCTGGCCGATCACTAGCTTGCGCATCCCGCCCCTCTTGCGGGCTGAGCGCCTGCACGCTCGTTTCGTGGGTTGACTTAGGCATACAGAGTTCATTCCCAGTCTAAGATCGAACCAGACCGAGGGTTACGGCAGCACATGCTGGGCTCGGGCATGTGCTGGTCCCACATTTTTCTTCGTCGGGGCACCATCGCCGGAGCATCGCCAAAGAACCTGACCGATGGCATTGGGGTTCCAATGATCGGGGGATGGGGGGTGTGCGCACATGATGTGCGATGGGTGCTGGTACTTTGCCCTTATATTGGCCCCCTATCCCTCATCAAACCTCGAGAACTCACACCCCCTTAAAGCACATTTGAGATTTTACAGGTTTGCTGCCAGTAGCCGTTAAAGTGTTTCAAATGGGGACACTTTTTTCAAATGGTCACAAAATCTTGTACACTTCGACGTTTTAGCTGAATGTTTTTGTGCATGCCAACAAAAATACAAGGATTATGTCTACCAAGTTTGGGGCCAAAACTCCTTCCGAAAAAATTTTAAAAAATCCCGAACCATAAAAAGTTTTAAAAATCATGAAAAATAGAAAACGAGTAGTCTTGCCATGAAACTTCACGTGAAGGCTTAAGGGACCATTGTATGAATTTACAAGCCATAAAAATGGCATTGGCACACGCAAATATGAAGATGTGCCTAAACCCACCTACCATCCTATCGATCCACGACTAGCGCATCCCGTGTCTCTGGTCAACGTAGTGCCCGCCCGCCCGCTCGTTTCGTCGGTTGGTTTAGGCATACGGAGTTCATTCCTAGTCTAAGATCGAATCGGACCAAGGGTTGCGGTAGTAGGATCAGCAGCACACAGAGGAGGACCTGGCCGATCACTAGCTTGCGCATCCCGCCCCTCTTACCGGCTGAGCGCCCGCACGCTCGTTTCGTGGGTTGACTTAGGCATACGGAGTTCATTCCCAGTCTAAGTATACGGAATTCATTCCCAGTCTAAGATCGAACCGGACCGAGGGTTGCAGAAGCACATGTTGGGCTCGGGCATGTGCTGGTCCCACATTTTTCTTCGTCGGGGCACCATCATCGGAGCATCGCTGGAGAACCTGACCGGCGGCATTAGGGTTTCGATGATCGGGGGGCCGGGGGTGTGCGCACATGATGTGCGATGGGTGCTGGTACTTGGCCCTTATATTGGCCCCCTATCCCTCATCAAACCTCGAGAACTCACACCCCTTTAAAGAGCATTTGAGATTTTACAGGTTTGCTGCCAGTAGCTATTAAAGTGTTTAAAATGGGGAAACTTTTTTCAAATGGTCACAAAATCTTGTACACTTCGAGTTTTTAGCTGAATTTTTTTGTGCATGCCAACAAAAATGCAAGGATTACGTCTACCTAGTTTGGGGCCAAAACTCCTTCCGAAAAAATTTTAAAAAATCCCGAACCGAAAAAAGTTTAAAAAATCATGAAAAATAGAAAACGAGTTGTCTTGCCATGAAACTTCACGTGAAGGCTTAAGGGACAATTGTATGAATTTACAAGCCATAAAAATGGCATTGGCACACAGAAATATGAAGATGTGCCTAAACCCACCTACCACCCTATCGATCCACGGCTTGCGCATCCCGTCTCTCTGGCCGGCGGAGTGCCCGCTTGTTCGCCTGCCCGTTCATTTCATCGGTTGGCTTAGGCATACGGAGTTCATTCCCAGTCTAACATTGAACCAAACCGAGGGTTGCGGTAGCAGGATCGACAGCACGCAGAGGGGGACCCGGTCGATCCCCGCTTACACATCCCGCCACTGTGGTCGGCTGAGCGTCCGTACGCTCGTTTCGTGGGTTGACTTAGGCATACGGAGTTCATTCCCAGTCTAAGATCAAACTAGACAGAGGGTTGCGAGAGCAAATGCTAGGCTCGACTATATGTGCTGGTGCCACATTTTTCTTTGCTGGGGCACCATCGTCAGAGCATCGTCGGAGAACCTGACCGGTGGTAATAGGTTTCCACGATCGGGGGGGCCAAGGGGGTGTGCGCACATGATGTGTGATGGGTGGTGGCACTTGGCCCTTATATTGGCCCCCTATCCCTCATAAAACCTTGAGAACTCACACCCCCCTAAAGAGCATTTGAGATTTTACAGGTTTGTTGCCAGTAGCCATTAAAGTGTCTGAAATGGTGACGCTTTTTTCAAATGGTTACAAAATCTTGTACACTTCGAGTTTTTGGCTGAGTTTTTTTTTTGCATGCCAACAAAAATACAAGGATCACGTCTACCAAGTTTGGGGCCAAAACGCCTTCCAAAAAAATTTTAAAAAATCCTGAACCGCAAAAAGTTTTGAAAATCGTAAAAAATAAAAAATGAGTCGTGTTGCCATGAAACTTCACGTGAAGGCTTAAGGGACTATTGTATGAATTTAGAAGCCATAAAAATGGCATTGGCATGCAGAAATATGAAGATGTGCCTAAACACACCTGCCACTCTATTGATCCACGGCTTGCGCATCCCGTGTCTCTGGCTGACGTAGTGCTCGCCCGCCCGCCCGCTCGTTTCATCGGTTGGCTTAAGCATACGGAGTTCATTCCCTGTCTAAGATCGGACTGGACCAAGGGTTGCGGCAGCAAGATCGACAGCACACAGAGGGGGACCCAGCCGATCCCCGGCTTGCGAATCTTGCCCTTCTAGCCGGCTGAGCGCCCGCACGCTCGATTCATGGGTTGTCTTAGGCATACGGAGCTCATTCCCAGTCTTAGAATATGGAGTTCATTCCCAGTCTAAGATTTAACCGGACCGAGGGTTACAGCAACACATGCTGGGCTCGAGCATGTGCTGGTGCCACATTTTTCTTCATCAGGGCACCATCGCCAGAGCATCGTCGGAGAACCTGACCAGCAGCATTGGGGTTCCGATGATTGGGGGGCACAGGAGGGTGTGCGCACATGATATCCGATGGGTGCTGGTACTTGGCCCTTATATTGGCTCCCTATCCCTCATCAAACCTCGAGAACTCACACCCCCTTAAAGAGCATTTGAGATTTTACAGGTTTGCTGCCAGTAGCCATTAAAGTGTCTGAAATGTGGACACTTTTTTCAAATGGTCACAAAATCTTGTACACTTCGAGTTTTTAGCTGAATTTTTTTTTGCAAGCCAACAAAAATACAAGCATCACGTCTACCAAGTTTGGGGCCAAAACTGCTTCCAAAAAAATTTTAAAAAATCCTGAACCGCAAAAAGTTTTGAAAATCGTGAAAAATAGAAAACGAGTCATCTTGCCATGAAACTTCACGTGAAGGCTTAAGGGACCATTGTATGAATTTAGAAGCCATAAAAATGGCAATGGCACATAGAAATATGAAGATGTGCCTAAACCCACCTGCCACCCTATTGATCCATGGCTGGCGCATCCCACATCTCTAGCTGACGTAGTGCCCGCCCGCACGCCCGCTCGTTTCGTCGGTTGGCTTAAGCATACGGAGTTCATTCCCAGTCTAAGATCGGACCGGACCGAGGGTTGCAGCAGCAAGATCGACAGCACATAGAGGGGGACCCAGTCGATCCCCGGCTTGCACATCTTGCCCTTCTGGTCGGCTGACCGCCCGGACGCTCGATTCATCGGTTGACTTAGGCATACGGAGTTCATTCGTAGTCTAAGCATACGGAGTTCATTCCCAATATAAGATCAAATGGGACCGAGGGTTGCAGCAGCACATGCTGGCCTCGGTCATGTGCTGGTCCCCATATTTTTCTTCGTCGGGGCACTATCGTCGGAGCATCGCCGGAGAACCTGACCGGCGGTATTGGGGTTCCAATTATCGGGGGGCCGGTGGGGTGTGCGCACATGATGTGCAATGGGTGCTGGTACTTGGCCCTTATATTGGCCCCCTATCCCTCATCAAACCTCGAGAACTCACACCCCCTTAAAGAGCATTTGAGATTTTACAGGTTTGCTGCCAGTAGCCATTAAAGTGTCTAAAATGGGGACACTTTTTTCAAATGGTCACAAAATCTTGTACACTTCGAGTTTTTAGCTGAATTTTTTTGTGCACGCCAAAAAAAATACAAGGATCACGTCTAAAAAGTTTGGGGCCAAAACTCTTTCCAAAAAAATTTTAAAAAATCTTGAACCGTAAAAAGTTTTGAAAATTGTGAAAAATAAAAAACGAGTCGTCTTGCCATGAAACTTCACGTGAAGGCTTAAGGGACCATTGTATGAATTTACAAGCCATAAAAATATCATTGGCAAACACAAATATGAAGATGTGCCTAAACCCACCTACCACCCTATCGATCCACGGCTTGCGCATCCCGTCTCTCTGGCCGACGTAGTGCCCGCTTGCCCACCCGCCCGCTCATTTCGTCGGTTGGCTTAGGTATACGGAGTTCATTCCTAGTCTAAGATCAGACCGGACTGAGGGTTGCGGTAGCAGGATCAACAGCACGTAGAGGGGGACCCGGTCGATCCCTGGCTTACGAATCTCGCCCCGCTGGCCGGCTGAGTGCCCGCACGCTCGTTTCGTGGGTTGACATAGGCATACGAAGTTCATTCCCAGTCTAAGATCAAACTGGATAGAGGGTTGCGACAGCACATGCTAGGCTCGGCTATATGTGCTGGTGCCACATTTTTCTTTGCCAGGGCACCATCGTCGGAGCATCGTCGGAGAACCTGACCGACGGTAATAGGGTTCCACGATCGGGGGGCCAGGGGGGTGTGCGCACATGATGTGTGATGGGTACTGGTACTTGGCCCTTATATTGGCCCTCTATCCCTCATAAAACCTCGAGAACTCACACTCCCCTAAAGAGCATTTGAGATTTTACCGGTTTGCTGCCAGTAGCCATTAAAGGAAATGGTGACACTTTTTTCAAATGGTCACAAAATCTTGTACACTTCGAGTTTTTAGCTGAATTTTTTTGTGCACGCCAAAAAAAATACAAGGATCACGTCTAAAAAGTTTGGGGCCAAAACTCTTTCCAAAAAAATTTTAAAAAATCTTGAACCGTAAAAAGTTTTGAAAATTGTGAAAAATAAAAAACGAGTCGTCTTGCCATGAAACTTCACGTGAAGGCTTAAGGGACCATTGTATGAATTTAGAAGCAATAAAAATGGCATTGGCATGCAGAAATATGAAGATGTGCCTAAACCCACCTGCCACCCTATTGATCCACGGCTTGCGCATCCCGTGTCTCTGGCTGACGTAGTGCCCGCCCACCCGTCCGCCCGCTCGTTTCGTCGGTTGGCTTAAGCATACAGAGTTCATTCCCAATCTAAGATCAGACTGGACCGAGGGTTACAGCAGCAAGATCGACAACACACAAAAGGGGACCCAGCCGATCCCCGGCTTGCGCATCTTGCCCCTCTGGTCGGCTGAGCGCCCGCACGCTCATTTCATGGGTTGACTTAGGCATACGGAGTTCATTCCCAGTCTACGATCAAACTGGACCGAGGGTTGTGGGAGCACATGCTGGGCTTGAGCATGTACTGGTGCCACATTTTTCTTCGTCGGGGCACCATCGCTGGAGCATCGCCAAAGAACCTAACCGACAGCATTGGGGTTCCGGTGATCGGGGGGGTCAGGGGGTGTGCGCACATGATATGCGATGGGTGCTGGTACTTGGCCCTTATATTGGCTCCTTATCCCTCATCAAACCTTGAGAACTCACACCCCCTTAAAGAGCATTTGAGATTTTACAGGTTTGCTGCCAGTAGCCATTAAAGTGTCTAAAATGGGGACACTTTTTTCAAATGGTCACAAAATCTTGTACACTTCGAGTTTTTAGCTGATTTTTTTTGTGCATGCCAAAAAAAATACAAGGATCACCTCTACCAAGTTTGTGGCCAAAACTCCTTCCGAAAAAATATTAAAAAATCCCAAACCGTAAAAACTTTTGAAAATCATGAAAAATAGAAAACGAGTAGTCTTGCCATGAAACTTCACGTGAAGGCTTAAGGGACCATTGTATGAATTTACAAGCCATAAAAATGGCATTGGCATGCAGAATTATGAAGATGTGCTGGTGCCACCATTTTCTTTGTCGGGGCACCATCGTCGGAGAACCTGACCGGCGGCATTAGGGTTCTGATGATCGGGGGGCCGAGGAGTGTCTGCACATGATGTGCGATGGGTGCTGGTACTTGGCCCTTATATTGGCCCCCTATCCCTCATCAAACCTCGAGAACTCACACCCCCTTAGAGAGCATTTGAGATTTTACAAATTTGCTGCCAGTAGCCGTTAAAGTGTCTGAAATGGGGACACTTTTTTCAAATGGTTACAAAATCTTGTACACTTTTAGTTTTTAGCTGAATTTTTTTTATGCACGCCAAAAAAAATACAAGGATTACGTCTACCATGTTTGGGGCCAAAACTCCTTCCAAAAAAATTTTAAAAATCCCGAACCGTTAAAAGTTTTGAAAATCATGAAAAATAAAAAATGAGTCGTCTTGCCATGAAACTTCACGTGAAGGCTTAAGGGACCATTGTATGAATTTACAAGCCATAAAAATGGCATTGGCATGCAGAAATATGAAGATGTGCCTAAACCCATCTACCACCCTATCGATCCACGGATTGTGCATCCCGTCTCTCTGGCCGGCGTAGTTCCCGCCCGCTCGTTTCATCGGTTGGCTTAGGCATAAGGAGTTCATTCCCAGTATAAGATCAAACCAGATCAAGGGTTGCGGTGCAGGATCGGTAGCATGCAGAGGGGGACCCGACCGATCACCGACTTGGGCAGCCGCCCCTCTGGCCGACTGAGCACCCATACGGTCGTTTCGTGGGTTGACTTAGGCATAGAGAGTTCATTTCCAGTCAAAGATCGGACCAGACCGAGGGTTACGGCAGCACATGCTACGCTCGGGCATGTGCTGGTGCCTCATTTTTCTTCGTCTAGGCACTATCGTTGGAGCATCGTCGGAGAACTTGACCGACGACATTGGGGTTCCGACGATCGGGGGGGCTGGGGGGTGTGCGCACATGATGTGCGATGGGTGCTGGTACTCGGCCCTTATATTGGCCCCCTATCCTTCACCAAACCTTGAGAACTCACACCCCCTTAAAGAGCATCTGAGATTTTACAGGTTTGCTGCCAGTAGTCATTAAAGTGTCTGAAATGGGGACACTTTTTTCAAATGGTCACAAAATCTTGTACACTTCAAGTTTTTAGCTGAGATTTTTTGAGCATGCCAATAAAAATACAAGGATCATGTCTACGAAGTTTGGGGCCAAAAATCCTTCTGAAAAAATTTTAAAAAATCTCGAACCGTAAAAAGTTTCAAAAATCATGAAAAATAGAAAACGAGTCGTCTTGCCATGAAACTTCACGTGAAGGCTTAAGGGACCATTATATGAATTTACAAGCCATAAAAATGGCATTGGCATGCAGAAATATGAAGATGTGCCTAAACCCACCTATCACCCTATCGATCCACGGCTTACGCATCCCGCCTCTCTGGCTGGCGTAGTGCCCGCCCGCTCGTTTTGTCGATTGGTTTAGGCATACGGAGTTCATTCCAAGTCTAACATTGGATCGGACCGAAGGTTGCGATAGCAGAATTGGTAGCACACAGAAGGGGACCCGGTCGATCCCCGACCTGCGCATCCTACCCCTCTGGCCGACTGAGCGCCCGCACGCTCATTTCGTGGGTTAACTTAGGCATACGAAGATCATTCCCAATCTAAGCATACGAAGTTCATTCTCAGTCTAAGATCAGACTGGACCGAGGGTTGTGGCAGCCCATGCTGGGCTCGGGCATGTGCTGGTCCCACATTTTACTTTGCCGGGGCACCATCACCGAAGCATCGTCGGAGAACCTGACCGACGGCATTGGGGTTCCGGCGATCAGGGGGCCAGGGGGTGTGCGCACATGATGTGTGATGGGTGCTGGTACTTGGCCATTATATTGGCCCCCTATCCCTCATCAAACCTCGAGAACTCACGCCCCCTTAAAGAGCAATTGAGATTTTACAGGTTTGCTGCCAGTAGCCATTAAAGTGTCTGAAATGGGCACACTTTTTTCAAATGGTCACAAAATCTTGTACACTTCGAGTTTTTAGCTGCATTTTTTTGTGCATGCCAACAAAAATACAAGGATCACATCTACCAAGTTTGGGGCCAAAACACCTTCTGAAAAAATTTTAAAAAATCCCAAACTGTAAAAAGTTTCAAAAATCGTAAAAAATAGAAAACAAGTCGTCTTGCAATGAAACTTCACGTGAAAGCTTAAGGGACCATTGTATGAATTTACAAGCCACAAAAGTGGCATTGGCACACAGAAATATGAAGATGTACCAAAACCCACCTACCACCCTATCGATCCACGGCTTGCGCATCCCGCCTCTCTGGCCGGCGTAGCGTCCGCCCTCCCGCCCGCCCGCTCGTTTCGTCGGTTGGCTTAGGCATACAGAGTTCATTCCCAGTCTAAGCATACATAGTTCATTCCCAGTCTAAGATCAGCTAGACCGAGGGTTGCGGCAGCACATGCTGGGCTCGGGCATGTGCTGGTGCTGCATTTTTCTTCACCGGGGCACCACCGCTAGAGCATCACCGGAGAACCTGACCGGCGGCATTAGGGTTCCGACTATCACGGGGGCCGGGGGGTGCGCGCGCATGATGTGCAATGGGTGCTGGTACTTGACCCTTATATTGGCCCCCTATCCCTCATCAAACCTTGAGAACTCACACCCCCTTAAAGAGCATTTGAGATTTTACAGGTTTGCTGCCAGTAGCCATTAAAGTGTATGAAATGGGGACATTTGTTTCAAATGGTCACAAAATCTTGTACACTTCGAGTTTTTAGCTGAATATTTTTATGCATCCCAACAAAAATGCAAGGATCACATCTATGAATTTTGGGTCCAAAAATCCTTCCAAAAAAATTTTAAAAAATCCCGAACCGCAAAAAGTTTCAAAAATCGTGAAAAATAGAAAACGAGTCGTCTTGCCATGAAACTTCACGTGAAGGCTTAAGGGACCATTGTATGAATTTACAAGCACAAAAATGGCATTGGAATAGAGAAATATGAAGATATGCCTAAACCCACCTACTACCCTATCGATCCATGGCTTGCGCATCCCATCTCTCTAGCAGGCATAGTGCCCGCCTGCCCTCCCGCTCATTTCGTCGATTGGCTTAGGCATACGGAGTTCATTCCCAATCTAAGATCAGACCAGATCGAGGGTTGCGACTGAAGGATCGACATCACGTAGAGAGGGACCCGGTCGATCCTCAGCTTGCGCATCCCAGCCCTCTGGCCGACTGAGCACCCGCACGCTCGTTTCATGGGTTGACTTAGGCACACGGAGTTCATTCCCAGTCTAAGCATACGGAGTTCATTCCCAATCTAAGATCAGACCGGACCGAGGGTTACGGTAGCACATGCTAGGCTCGGGCATTTGCTGGTGCCGCATTTTTCTTCCTCGGGGGCACCATCACCGGAGCATCGCCGGACAACCTGACCAGCGGCATTAGGGTTCCGACGATCGGGGGGCCGGGGGGGTTGTGCGCACATGATGTGCGATGGGTGCTGGTACTTGGCCCTTATATTGGCCCCCTATCCCTCATCAAACCTCGAGAACTCACACCTCCTTAAAGAGCTTTTGAGATTGTACAGGTTTGCTGCCAGCAGCCATTAAAGTGTCTGAAATGGGGACACTTTTTTCAAATGGTCACAAAATCTTGTACACTTCGATTTTTTAGCTGAATTTTTTTGTGCATGCCAACAAAAATACAAGGATCACGTCTACAAAGTTTGGGGCCAAAACAACTTCCAAAAAAATTTTAAAAAATCCCGAACCAAAAAAAGTTACGAAAATCGTGAAAAATAGAAAACGAGTCGTCTTGCCATGAAACTTCACGTGAAGGCTTAAAGGACCATTGTATTAATTTACAAGCCACAAATTTGGCATTGGCATGCAGAAATATGAAGATGTTCCTAAGCCCACCTACCACCCTATCGATCCACTGCTTGCGCATCCCATCTCTCTGATCGGCGTAGTACCCGCCCGCCCACCCGCTCACTCATTTCGTCGGTTGGCTTAGGCATAAGGGGTTCATTCCCAGTCTAAGATCGGACAGGACCGAAGGTTGGGGCAGCACGTGCTGGGCTCGGGCATGTGCTGGTGCCACTTTTTTCTTCACCGGGGCACCATCGCCGGAGCATCGCCGGAGAAGCTGACCGGCGGCATTGGGGTTCGACGATCGGTGGGCCGGGGGGGTGTGCGCACATGATGTGCGATGGGTGCTGGTACTTGGCCCTTATATTGGCCCGCTATCCCTCATCAAACCTTGAGAACTCACACCCCCTTAAAGAGCATTTGAGATTTTACAGGTTTACTGCCGGTAGTCATTAAAGTGTCTGAAATGGGGACACTTTTTTCAAATGGTCACAAAATCTTGTACACTTCGATTTTTTAGCTGAATTTTTTTGTGCATGCCAACAAAAATACAAGGATCACGTCTACAAAGTTTGGGGCCAAAACAACTTCCAAAAAAATTTTAAAAAATCCCGAACCAAAAAAAGTTACGAAAATCGTGAAAAATAGAAAACGAGTCGTCTTGCCATGAAACTTCACGTGAAGCCTTAGGGGACCATTGTATGAATTTACAAGCCATAAAAATGGCATTGGCATGCAGAAATATGAAGATGTGCCTAAATTCACCTACCACCCTATCGATCCACGGCTTGCGCATCTCGTCTCTCTAGCCGGCATAGTGCCCGCCAACCCGCCCGCTCATTTCGTCGGTTGGCTTAGGCATATGGAGTTCATTCCTAGTCTAAGATCGGACCGGACCAAGGGTTGCGGCAGCACATGCTGGGCTCGGGCATGTGCTGGAGCCACATTTTTCTTCACCGGGGAACCTCGTCGGAGCATCGTCGAAGAACCTGACCGACGGCCTTGGGGTTCCGATGATCGGAGGCGCCGGGGGGGGTGTGCGACATTATGTGCGATGGTTGCTGGTACTTGGCCCTTATATTGGCCCCCTATCCCTCATCAAACCTCGAGAACTCACACCTCCTTAAAGAGCTTTTGAGATTTTACAGGTTTGCTGCCAGCAGCCATTAAAGTGTCTGAAATGGGGACACTTTTTTCAAATGGTCACAAAATCTTGTGCACTTTGAGTTTTTAGCTGAATTTTTTTGTGCACGCCAACAAAAATGCAAGGATCACGTCAACAATGTTTGGGGTTAAAACTCCTTCCAAAAAAATTTTAAAAAATCTCGAACCGTAAAAAGTTTCAAAAATCGTGAAAAAAAGAAAATGAGTCGTTTTGCCATGAAACTTCATGTGAAAGCTTAAGGGACCATTGTATGAATTTACAAGCCATAAAAATATCATTGGCATGCAGAAATATGAAGATGTCCCTAAACCCACCTACCACCCTATCGATCCACGGCTTGCGCATCCCGTCTCTCTGGCCAGCGTAGTGCCCGCCCGTCTGCCCGCTCGTTTTGTTGGTTGGCTTAGGCATACGGAGTTCATTCCCAGTCTAAGATTGGACTGGACCAAGGGTTACGGTAGCAAAATCGACAGCACATAGAGGGGGACCCGATCGATCCTCGGCTTGTGCATCCCACCCCTCTAGCCAACTAAGTGCCTGCACTCTCGTTTCGTGGGTTGACTTAGGCATACGGAGTTCATTCCCAGTCTAACCATACAGCGTTCATTCCTCGTCTAAGATCAGACTGGACCGAGGGTTGCGGCAGCACATGCTAGGCTCGAGCATGTGCTGGTGTCACATTTTTTTTCGTCGAGGCACCATCGCCGGAGCATCGTCGGAGAACCTGACCGACGGCATTGGGGTTCCGGCAAACGGGGGGGCCGGGGGGCGTGTGCGCACATGATGTGCGATGGGTGCTTATACTTGGCCCTTATATTGGCCCCCTATCCCTCATCAAACCTCGAGAACTCACACCCCCTTAAAGAGGATTTGAGATTTTACAAGTTTGTTGCCAGTAGTCATTAAAGTGTCTGAAATGGGGACACTTTTTTCAAATGGTCACAAAATCTTGTACACTTCGAGTTTTTAGCTGATTTTTTTGTGCATGCCAAAAAAAATACAAGGATCACGTCTACCAAGTTTGGGGCCAAAAATCCTTTCGAAAAAATTTTAAAAAATCTCGAACCTCAAAAAGTTTCAAAAATCGTGAAAAATAGAAAATGAGTCGTCTTGCCATGAAACTTCACGTGAAGGCTTAAGGGACCATTGTATGAATTGACAAGATGTGCCTAAACTCACCTACCACCCTATCGATCCAAGGCTTGCGCATCCCGTCTCTCTGGCCGACGTAGTGCCCGCACGCCCGCCCGTCCGCCCGCCCGCCCGCCTGCTCGTTTCGTCGGTTGGCTTAGGCATACAGAGTTCAATCCCAGTCTAAGATTGGACCGGACCGAGGGTTGTGGCAGCACATGCTAGGCTCGAGCATCTGCTGGGGCAGTATTTTTCTTCATCGGGGCACCATCACTGGAGCATCGCCAGAGAACCTGACTGACGGCATTGGGGTTTGGACGATCGGGGGGGCTGGGGGTGTGCGCACAAGATGTGCGATGGGTGCTGGTACTTGGCCCCTATATTAGCCCCCTATCCCTCATCAAACCTCAAGAACTCACACCCCCTTAAAGAGCATTTGAGATTTTACAGGTTTGCTGCCAGTAGCCATTAAAGTGTCTGAAATGGGGAGACTTTTTTCAAAAGGTCACAAAATCTTGTACACTTCAAGTTTTTAGCTGAATATTTTTATGCATGCCAACAAAAATACAAGGATCACGTCTACCAAGTTTGGGGCCAAAACTCCTATCGAACAAATTTTCAAAAATCCCGAACCGTAAAAAGTTTTGAAAATCGTGAAAAATAGAAAACCAGTTGCCTTGCCATGAAACTTCACGTGAAGGCTTAAAGGCCCATTGTATGAATTTACAAGCCATAAAAATGGCATTGGCACGCAGAAATTTTAAGATGTGCCTAAACCCACCTACCACCTTATCGATCAACAGCTTGCGCATCCTGTCTCTCTGGCCAGCGTAGTGCCCGCCCGCCCGCTCGTTTCGTCGGTTGGCTTAGGCATACGGAGTTCTTTCCCAGTCTAATATCGGACCGGATCGAGAGTTGCAGTAGCAGGATTGGCAGTACGCAGAGGTGACCCAACCGATCCTCGGCTTGCTCATCCCACCCTTCTGACCGACTGAGCGCCCGTACTCTCGTTTCATGGGTTGACTTAGGCATACGGAGTTCATTCCTGGTCTAAGCATATAGAGTTCATTCCCCGTCTAAGATCGGACCAGACCGAGGGTTACGACAGCACATGCTAGGCTTGGGCTTGGGCATGTGCTGGTGCCGTATTTTTCTTCGTCGGGGCACCATTGCCGGAGCATCGTCGGAGAACCTGATTGGCGGCATTGGGGTTCTGACGATCGAGGGGGCCGGGGGGGGTGTGTGCACATGATGTGCAATGGTTGCTGGTACATGGCCCTTATATTGGCCCCCTACCCCTCATCAAACCTCAAGAACTCACACCCTCTTAAAGTGCATTTGAGATTTTACAGGTTTGCTGCCAGTAGCCATTAAAGTGTCTGAAATGGGGACACTTTTTCAAAAGGTCACAAAATCTTGTACACTTCGAATTTTTAGTTGAATTTTTTTGTGCATGCCAACACAAATAGAAGGATCATGTCTACCATGTTTGGGGCCAAAACTCCTATCGAAAAAATTTTCAAAAATCTCGAACCGTAAAAAGTTTTGAAAATCATGAAAAATAGAAAACCAGTCATCTTGCCATGAAACTTCACGTGAAGGCTCAAGGGCCCATTGTATGAATTTACAAGCCATAAAAATGGCATAAGCACACAGAAATATGAAGATGTGCCTAAACCCACCTACCACCCTATCGATCCACGGCTTACGCATCCTGTCTCTCTAGCCGACGTAGTGCCCTCCCGCCCGCCCGCCCGCTCGTTTCGTCGATTGGAAGAGGCATAAGGAGTTCATTCCCAGTCTGAGATCAGACCAGACCAAGGGTTGCGGTGGCAAGATCGGCAGCATGCAGAGGGGGACCCGACTGATCGTCGACTTGCGCATCCCACCCCTTTGGCCAGTTGAGTGCCCGCCCGCTCGTTTCGTGGGTTGACTTAGGCATACAGAGTTCATTTCCAGTCTAAGTATATGGAGTTCATTCCCAGTCTATGATCGGATCAGACCGAGGGTTACGGCAGCACATGCTAGGCACGGGCATGTGTTGGTGCTGCATTTTTCTTCGTCGGGGCACCATCGCTGGAGAACCTGGCCGGCGGCATTGGGGTTCCGACGATTGGGGGGCCCTTGGGGGGGTGTGCGCACATGATGTGCGATGGGTGCTGGTACTTGGCCCTTATATTGGCCCCCTATCCCTCATCAAACCTCGAGAACTCACACCCCCTTAAAGAGCATTTGAGATTTTACAGGTTTGCTGCCAGTAGCCATTAAAGTGTCTAAAATGGGGACACTTTTTTCAAATGATCACAAAATCTTGTACACTTCGAGTTTTTAGCTGATTTTTTTTGTGCATGCCAAAAAAAATACAGGGATCACGTCTACGAAGTTTGGGGCCAAAAATCCTTCCGAAAAAATTTTAAAAAATCCTGGACCGCAAAAAGTTTTGAAAATCATGAAAAATAGAAAACGAGTCGTCTTGCCATGAAACTTTAGGTGAAGGCTTAAGGGACCATTTTATTAATTTACAAGCCATAAAAATGGCATTGGCACACAGAAATATGAAGATGTGCCTAAACCCACCTACCACCCTATCGATCCACGGCTTGCGCATCACGTCTCTCTGGACGGCGTAGTGCCCGCCCGCTTGCTCGTTTCGTCGGTTGGCTGAGGCATATGGAGTTCATTCCCAGTCTAAGATTGGACCAGATCGAGGGTTGTGGTAGTAGGATTGGCGGCACGTAGAGGGGGACCCGATCAATCCCCGACTTGTGCATCTCGCCCCTCTGGCCGGTTGAGCGCCCGCACGCTCATTTCGTGGGTTGACTTAGGCATACGGAGTTCATTCCCAGTCTAAGCATACGGAGTTCATTCCCAGTCTAAGATTGGACCAGACCGAGGGTTGCGGTAGCACATGCTAGGCTCGGGCAAGTGCTGGTGCCGCATTTTTCTTCGTCGGGGCACCATCGTCGGAGTATCACCGGAGAACCTGACCGGCGGCATTAGGGTTTTGGCAATCGATGGGGCGGGGGGGTGTGCGCACATGATGTGTGATGGGTGCTGGTACTTGGCACTTATATTGGCCCCTTATCCCTCATCAAACCTTGAGAACTCACACCCCCTTAAAGAGCATTTGAGATTTTACAGGTTTGCCGCCAGTAGCCATTAAAGTGTCTGAAATGGGGACACATTTTTCAAATGGTCACAAAATCTTGTGCACTTCCAGTTTTAAGCTGAATTTTTTTGTGCATGCCAACAAAAATACAAGGATCACGTCTACCAAGTTTGGGGCCAAAACTCTTTCGAAAAAAATTTTAAAAAATCTTGAACCGTAAAAAGTTTCACAAACCATGAAAAATAGAAAACGAGTCGTCTTGCCATGAAACTTCACGTGAAGGCTTAAGGGACGACTGTATGAATTTACAAGCCATAAAAATGGCATCGGAATGCAGAAATATGAAGATGTGCCTAAACTCACCTACCACCCTATCGATCCACGGCTTGCGCATCCCGTATCTCTGGTCGACGTAGCGCCCGCCCGATTGCACGTTTCGTCGGTTGGCTTAGGCATACAGAGTTCATTCCCAGTCTAAGATCAAACCGGATTGAGGGTTGCAGTAGGAGGATTGGCAGCACGCAGAGGGGGACATTGGGGTTCCGACGATCGGGGGGGCCGGGGGGGTGTGCGCACATGATGTGTGATGGGTACTGGTTCTTGGCCCTTATATTGGCCCCCTATCCCTCATCAAACCTCGAGAACTCACACCCCCCTTAAAGAGCATTTGAGATTTTACAGGTTTACTGCCAGTAGCCATTAAAGTGTTTGAAATGGGGACACTTTTTTCAAATGGTCACAAAATCTTGTACACTTTGAGTTTTTGGCTGAATTGTTTTGTGCATGCCAACAAAAATACAAGGATCACGTCTACCACCCTATCGATCCACGTATTGTGCATCCCGTCACTCTGGCCTGCGTAGTGCCCGCCCATCCGCCTGCCCGCTCGTTTTATCGGTTGGCTTAGGCATACGGAGTTCATTCCTAGTCTAAGATCGGACTGGACCGAAGGTTGCGGCAGCAGGATTGGTAGCACATAGAGTGGGACCCTTTCGATCCCCGGCTTACGCATCCCACCCCTATGGTCGGCTAAGTGTCTGCATGATCATTTCATGGGTTGACTTAGGCATACGAAGTTCATTCCCTATCTAAGCATACGGAGTTCTTTCCCAGTCTAAGATCGGACCTGACCGAGGGTTACGACAGCACATGTTGGGCTCGGGCAGGTGCTGGTGCCGTATTTTTCTTCGTCGGGGCACCATCGTTGGGGAACCTAACCGGCGCCATTAGGGTTCCGACGATCGGGGGGGCCGGGGGGTGTGCGCACATGATGTGTGATGGGTGCTGGTACTTGGCCCTTATGTTGGCCCCCTATCCCTCATCAAACCTCGAGAACTCACCCTCCCTTAAAGAGCATTTGAGATTTTACAGGTTTGCTGCGAGTAGGCATTAAAGTGTTTGATATGGGGACATTTTTTTCAAATGGTCACAAAATTTTGTACACTTTGAGTTTTTATCTGAATTTTTTTATGCACGCCAACAAAAATACAAGGATCACGTCTACCAAGTTTGTCACTAAAAATCCATCCGAAAAAATTTTAAAAAATCTCGAACCGTAAAAAGTTTCAAAATTTGTGAAAAATAGAAAACGAGTCGTCTTGCCATGAAACTTCACGTGAAGGCTTAAGGGACCACTGTATGAATTTACAAGCCATAAAAATGGCATTGGCATGCAAAAATATAAAGATGTGCCTAAACCCACCTACCACCCTATCAATCCATAGCTTGCACGTCCCGCCTCTCTGGCCAACGTAGTACCCACCCGTCCGCTCGTTTTGTCAGTTGGCTTAGGCATACGGAGTTTATTCCCAGTCTAAGATCAGACCAAATCGAGGGTTGTGATAGTAGGATCAGTAGCACGTAGAGGGGAACCCGACCGATCCCCGGCTTGCGCATCCCGGCACTCTGGCCGACTGAGCGCTCGCACACTCGTTTCGTGGGTTGACTTAGGCATACATAGTTCCTTCCCAGTCTAAGCTTACAGAGTTCATTCCCAGTCTAAGATCGGATCAGACCGAGGGTTGCGACAGCACATGCTAGGCTTTAGCATGTGCTGGTGCCACATTTTTCTTCGTCGGGGCACCATTGTCGGAGCATTGCCGGAGAACCTGACCGATGGCATTGGGGTTCAGACGATTGGGGGGGCCGGGGGGTGTGTGCACATGATGTGCAATGGGTGCTGGTACTTGGCCCTTATATTGGCCCTCTATCCCTCATCAGACCTTGAGAACTCACACCCCCTTAAAGACAATTTGAGATTTTACAGGTTTGCTTCCAATAGCTATTAAAGTGTCTAAAATGGGGACACTTTTTTCAAATGGTCACAAAATTTGTACACTTCGAGTTTTTAGCTGAATTTTTTTGTGCATGCCAACAAAAAAAAAATGATCATGTCTACCAAGTTTGGGGCCAAAACTCCTTCCAAAAAAATTTTAAAAAATCCCGAACCGCAAAAAGTTTTGAAAATCATGAAAAATAGAAAATGAGTCGTCTTGCCATGAAACTTCACGTGAAAGCTTAAGGGACCATTGTATGAATTTACAAGCCATAAAAATGGCATTGGCACGCAGAAATATGAAGATGTGCCTAAACCCACCTACCACCTTATCGATCGATGGCTTACACATCCCGTCTCTCTGGCCAACGTAGTGCCCGTCGGCCCGCTCGTTTCGTCGGTTGGCTTAGGCATTGGAGTTCATTCCCAGTCTAAGATCAGACCGGATTGAGGGTTGTGGCAGCAGGATCGATAGCACGTAGACGAGGACTCGGTCGATCCCCGGCTTGCGCATCCTGCCCCTCTGGCCGGTTGAGCGCCCGCACGCTCGTTTCGTGGGTTGACTTAGGCATACGGAGTTCATTCCCAGTCTAAGCATACAGAGTTCATTCCCAGTCTAAGATCAGACCGGACCGAGGGTTACGGTAGCACATGCTGGGCTCGGGCATGTGCTGGTGTCGCATTTTTCTTCGTCGGGGCACCATCGCTGGAGCTTCGTCGGAGAACCTGACTGACGGCATTAGGGTTCTAACGATCGGGTGGCCAGGGGGGTGTGTGCAAATGATGTGCCATGGGTGCTGGTACTTGGCCCTTATATTGGCCCCCTATCCCTCATCAAACCTCGAGAACTCACAACCCCTTAAAGGGCATTTGAGATTTTACAGGTCTACTGCTAGTAGCCATTAAAGTGTCTGAAATGGGGACACTTTTTTCAAATGGGGACATCCCGTCTCTCTGGCCGACGTAGTGCCCGCCCGCCCGCCCGCTCGTTTCGTCGGTTGGCTTAGGCATACGGAGTTCATTCCCAGTCTAAGATCGAACCAAATTGAGGGTAACGGTAGTAGGATCGGCAGCATGCAGAGGGGGACCCGACCGATCTTCGGCTTACGCATCCCATCCCTCTGGCCAGCTGAGCGCCCACACACTCGTTTTGTGGGTTGACTTAGGCATACGGAGTTCATTCCCAGTGTAAGCATACGGAGTTCATTCCCAGTCTAAGATCGAATCAGACTGAGGGTTGCGGCAGCACATGCTGGGATCGGGCATGTGCTGGTGCTGTATTTTTCTTCGTCGAGGCACCATCGTCGCAGCATCGTCGGAGAACCTGACCTACGGCATTTGGGTTCCGATGATCGAGGGGGCCGGGGGGTGTGCGCACATGATGTGCAATGGGTGCTGGTACTTGGCCCTTATATTGGCCCCCTATCCCTCATCAAACCTCGAGAACTCACACCCGCTTAAAAAGCATTTGAGATTTTACAGGTTTGCTGCCAGTAGCCATTAAAGTGTTTAAAATGGGGACACTTTTTTCAAATGGTCACAAAATCTTGTACACTTTGAGTTTTTAGCTGAATTGTTTTGTGCATGCCAAAAAAAATACAAGGATCACGTCTACCAAGGTTGGGTTCAAAAGTCCTTCCGAAAAAATTTTAAAAAATCCCGAACTGCAAAAAGTTTCAAAAATCATAAAAAATAGAAAACGAGTCGTCTTGCCATGAAACTTCACGTGAAGGCTTAAGGGACCATTGTATGAATATACAAGCCATAAAAATGGCATTGGCACGCAAAAATATGAAGATGTGCCTAAACCCACCTACCACCCTATCGATCCACGGCTTGCGCATCCCGTTTCTCTGGCCGACGTAGTGCCCGCCCGCCCGCCCGCTCGTTTCATCGGTTGGCTTAGGCATACGGAGTTCATTCCCAGTCTAAGATCAGACCGAACTGAGGGTTACGGTAGTAGGATCGGCAGCATGCAGAGTGGGACTCGGTCGATCTTCGACTTACACATCCCATCCCTCTGGCCAGCTGAGCGGCCGTACGCTCGTTTTATGGGTTAACTTAGGCATACGGAGTTCATTCCCAGTGTAAGCATACGGAGTTCATTCCCAGTCTAAGATTGAACCGGACTGAGGGTTACGACAGCACATGCTGAGCTCCGGCATGTGCTGGTGCTGTATTTTTCTTCGTCGAGGCACCATCGTCGAAGCATCGTCGGAGAACCTGACCTACGACATTTGGGTTCTGGTGATCGGGGGGGCCGGGGGGGTGTGCGCACATGATGTGCGATGGGTTCTGGTACTTGGCCCTTATATTGGCCCCCTATCCCTCATCAAACCTCGAGAACTCACACCCGCTTAAAGAGCATTTGAGATTTTACAGGTTTGCTGCCAGTAGCCATTAAAGTGTCTGAAATGGGGACACTTTTTTCAAATGGTCACAAAATCTTGTACACTTTGAGTTTTTGGCTGAATTTTTTTTTGCATGCCAACAAAAATAAAAGTATCACATCTACCAAGTTTGGGGCCAAAACTCCTTCCGAAAAAATTTTAAAAAATCTCGAACCGCAAAAAGTTTCAAAAATCGTGAAAAATAGAAAACGAGTTGTCTTGCCATCAAAATTCACGTGAAGGCTTAAGGGACCATTGTATGAATTTACAAGCCATAAAAATGGCATTGGCACATAGAAATATGAAGATGTGCCTAAACCCACTTATCACCCTATCGATCCATGGCTTGCGCATCTTGTCTCTCTAGCCAACGTAGTGCCCGCCCGCCGGCTCGTTTCGTCAGTCAGCTTAGGCATACGAAGTTCATTCCCAGTCTAAGATGGTACCAGACTGAAGGTTGTGGCAGTAGGATAACAGCATGCAGAGAGGGACCTGGCCGATCTCCGGCTTGCGCATCCCGCCTCTCTAGCCGGTTGAACGCCCGCACGCTCATTTTGTGGGTTGACTTAGGCATACGGAGTTCATTCCCAGTATAAGCATACGGAGTTCATTCCGAGTTTAAAATCGGACAGGACTGAGGATTGCGGCAGCACATGCTGGGCTCGGGCATGTGCTGGTGCCGTATTTTTCTTTGTTGAGGCACCATCATCGGAGCATCGCCGAGAACTTGACCGGCGGCATTTGGGTTCCGACGATCGGGGGGGCCGGGGGGTGTGCACACATGATGTGCGATGGGTGCTGGTACTTGGCCCTTATATTGGCCCCCTATCCCTCATCAGACCTCGAGAACAAACACCCCCTTAAAGTGCATTTGAGATTTTACAGGTTTGTTGTCAGTAGCCATTAAAGTGTTTGAAATGGGGACAGTTTTTTCAAATGGTCACAAAATCTTATACACTTTGAGTTTTTGGCTGAATTGTTTTGTGCATGCCAACAAAAATACAAGTATCACATCTACCAAGTTTGGGGCCAAAACTCCTTCCGAAAGAATTTTAAAAAATCCCAAACCGTAAAAAGTTTCAAAAATCATGAAAAATAGAAAACGAGTCGTCTTGCCACGAAACTTCACGTGAAGGCCTAAGGGACCATTTTATGAATTTATAAGCCATTAAAATGGCATTGGCACATAGAAATATGAAGATGTGCCTAAACCCACCTACCACCCTATCGATCCACGGCTTACGCATCCCGTTTCTCTGGCCAGCGTAGTGCCCGCCCGCTCGCCTGCCCGCTCGTTTCGTTGGTTGGCTTAGGCATACGGAGTTCATTCCCAGTCTAAGATCGGATCGGACCTAGGGTTGTGGCAACACATGCTGGGCTCGGGCATGTGCTGGTGCCACTTTTTTCTCCGTCGGGGCACCACCGCCGGAGCATCGCCGGAGAACCTAATCAACGGCATTGGGGTTCCGACGATCCGGGGCCCAGTTGGGGTGTGCGCACATGATGTGCGATGGGTGCTGATACTTGGCCCTTATATTGGCCCCCTATTCCTCATCAAACCTCGAGAACTCACACCCCCTTAAAGAGCATTTAAGATTTTATAGGTTTCTGCCAGTAGCCATTAAAGTGTCTGAAATGGGGACACTTTTTTCAAATGGTCACAAAATCTTGTACACTTCAGGTTTTTAGCTGAATTGTTTTGTGCATGCCAACAGAAATACAAGGATCACGTCTACCAAGTTTGGGGCCAAAACTCCTTCCGAAAAAATTTTAAAATATCCCGAACTGCAAAAAGTTTCAAAAATCATAGAAAATAGAAAACGAGTCGTCTTGCCTTGAAACTTCACGTGAAGGCTTAAGGGACCATTGTATGAATTTACAAGTCATAAAAATGGCATTGGCATGCAAAAATATGAAGATGTGCCTAAACCCACCTAGCACCCTATCGATCCACGGCTTGCGCATCCCGTCTCTCTGGCCGACGTAGTGCCCGCCCGCTCGTTCGTTTCGTCGGTTGGCTTAGGCATACGGAGTTCATTCCCAATCTAAGATCGAACCAAACGAGGGCTATGGTAGTAGGATCGTAGCATGCAGAGAGGGACCTGGCCGATCTCCGGCTTGCGCATCCCGCCTCTCTGGCCGGCTGAGCGCCCACACGCTCATTTTGTGGGTTGACTTAGGGATACGGAGTTCATTTCCCAGTGTAAGCATACGGAGTTCATTCCGAGTCTAAAATCAGACAGGACTGAGGATTACGGTAGCACATGCTGGCCTCGGGCATGTGCTGGTGCCACATTTTTCTTCGTTGAGGCACCATCATCGGAGCATCACCGAGAACCTGACCGGTGGCATTTGGGTTCCGACGATCGGGGGGGCCGGGGGGGTGTGCGCACATGATGTGCGATGGGTGCTGGTATTTGGCCCTTATATTGGCCCCCTATCCCTCATCAGACCTCGAGAACAAACACCCCCTTAAAGTGCATTTGAGATTTTACAGGTTTGTTGTCAGTAGCCATTAAAGTGTCTGAAATGGGGACACTTTTTTCAAATGGTCACAAAATCTTGTACACTTTGAGTTTTTGGCTGAATTGTTTTGTGCATGCCAACAAAAATACAAGTATCACATCTACCAAGTTTGGGCCCAACACTCCTTCCGAAAGAATTTTAAAAAATCCCAAACCGTAAAAAGTTTCAAAAATCGTGAAAAATAGAAAACGAGTCGTCTTGCCATGAAACTTCACGTGAAGGCCTAAGGGACCATTTTATGAATTTATAAGCCATTAAAATGGCATTGGCACATAGAAATATGAAGATGTGCCTAAACCCACCTACCACCCTATCGATCCACGGCTTGCGCATCCCGTTTCTCTGGCCAGCGTAGTGCCAGCCCGCTTGCCTGCCCGTTCGTTTCGTCGGTTGGCTTAGGCATACGGTGTTCATTCCCAGTCTAAGATTGGACCAGAGTGATGGTTACGGTAGCAGGATCAGCAGCACATAGAGGGGGACCCGGTCGATCCTCGGCTTGCGCATACCGCCCCTCTGGCCGGCTGAGCGCCCACACGCTCGTTTCGTGGGTTGACTTAGGCATACAGAGTTCATTCCCAGTCTAAGCATACGGAGTTCATTCTCAGTCTAAGATTGGATCAGACCGAAGGTTGCGACAGCACATGCTGGGCTCGGGCATGTGCTGTTGCCGCATTTTTCTTCGTCAGGGCACCATCACCGGACATCGCCGGAGAACCTGACCAGTAGCATTGGGGTTCCGACGATCGGGGGGGCCGGGGGGTGTGCACACACGATGTGTAATGGGTACTGGTACTTGGCCCTTATATTGGCCTCCTATCCCTCATCAAACCTCGAGAACTCACACCCCCTTAAAAAGCATTTGAGATTTTACAGGTTCGCTGCCAGTTGCCATTAAAGTGTCTGAAACGAAAACACTTTTATCAAATGGTCACAAAATCTTGTACACTTCGAGTTTTTAGTTGAATTTTTTTGTGCATGCCAACAAAATCATGCCTACCAAGTTTAGGGTCAGAACTCCTTCCGAAAAAATTTTAAAAAATCCTGAACCGTAAAAAGTTTTGAAAATCGTGAAAAATAGAAAACGAGTCGTCTTGCCATGAAACTTCACGTGAAGGCTTAAGGGACCATTGTTTGAATTTATAAGCCATAAAAATGGCATTGGCATGTAGAAATATTAAGATATGCCTAAACCCACCTACCACCCTATCGATCCACAGCTTGCCGATCCCGTCTCTCTGGCCGGCGTAGTGCCCGCCCCACCGCCCGCCCGTTCGTTTCGTCGGTTGGCTTTGGCATACGGAGTTCATTCCCAGTCTAAGATCTGATCAAATTGAGGGATGCGATAGTAAGATCGGTAGCACGCAGAGGGGGACCTGACCGATCCCCGGCTTGTGCATCCCGCCTCTCTGGCCGGTTGAGCATCGTACGCTCGTTTTGTGGGTTGACTTAGGCATACGGAGTTCATTCCCAGTCTAAGATAAGACCAGACCGAGGGTTGCGATTGCACATGCTGGGCTCGGGCATGTGCTGGGGCCGTATTTTTCTTCGTCGGGGCACCATCACCGGAGAACCTGACCGGTGGCATTGGGGTTCCAGCGATCGGGGGGGCCGAAAGGGGGGTGTGCGCTCATGATGTCCGATTGGTGCTGGTACTTGGCCATTATATTGGCCCCCTATCCCTCATCAAACCTTGAGAATTCACACCCCCTTAAAGAGCATTTGAGATTTTACAGGTTTGTTGCCAGTAGCCACTAAAGTGTTTGAAATGGGGACACTTTTTTCAAATGGTCAAAAAAATCTTGTACACTTTGAGTTTTTCGCTGAATTTTTTTGTGCATGCCAACAAAAATACAAGGATCACGTCTACCAAGTTTGGGGCCAAAACTCCTTCCGAAAAATTTTAAAAAACCCCGAACCGCAAAAATTTCAAAAATCGTGAAAAATAGAAAACGAGTCATCTTGCCATGAAACTTCACGTGAAGGCTTAAGGGACCATTGTATGAATTTACAAGCCATAAACATGGCATTGGCATGCAGAAATATGAAGATGTGCCTAAACCTACCTACCACCCTATCCAACCACGGCTTGCGCATCCCGTGTCTCTCGTCGGCATAGTGCCCGCCCGCCCTTCCGCCCGCTCATTTCGTCGGTTGGCTTAGGCATATGAAGTTCATTCCCAGTCTAAGATCGGACCGGACTGAGGGTTGCGACAGCAGGATCGACAGCACGCAGAGGGGGACCTGGCCGATCCCCGACTTGTGTATCCCGTCGCTCTGGCCGGCTGAGCACCCGCACGCTTGTTTTGTGGGTTGACTTAGGCATACGAAGTTCATTCCCAGTCTAAGCATACGGAGTTCATTCCTAGTCTAAGATCGGACCAGACCGAGGGCTGTGGCAGCACATGCTGGGCTCGGGCATGTGCTGGTGCCGCATTTTTCTTCGTCGGAGAACCTGACCGGTGGCATTAGGGTTTCGGCAATCGGAGGGACCAAGAGGGGGTGTGCGTACATGATGTGGGATTGGTGCTGGTACTTGGCCCTTATATTGGCCCCCTATCCCTCACCGAACCTCAAGAACTCACACCCCCTTAAAGAGCATTTGAGATTTTACAGGTTTGCTGCCAGTAGCCATTAAAGTGTTTGAAAAGGGGACACTTTTTTCAAATGGTCACAAAATGTTGTACACTTCGAGTTTCTAGCTGAATTTTTTTGTGCATTCCAACAAAAATACAAGGATCACATCTAATAAGTTTGGGGCCAAAACTCCTTCCGAAAAATTTTAAAAAACCCCGAACCGCAAAAAGTTTTGAAAATCGTGAAAAATAGAAAACGAGTCATCTAGCCATGAAACTTCACGTGAAGGCTTAAGGGACCATTGTATGAATTTACAAGCCATAAAAATGGCATTGGCATGAAGAAATATGAAGATGTGCCTAAACCCACCTACCACCCTATCCAACCACGGCTTGCGCATCCCGTCTCTCTCGTCGGCGTAGTGCCCATCCGCCCGCTCGGTTCGTCGGTTGGCTTAGGCATATGAAGTTAATTCCCAATCTAAGATTAGACCGGACCGAGGGTTGCAGCAGCAAGATCGGTAGCACGCAGAGGGGGGCCTGACCGATCCCTGGCTTGCGCATCCCGCTCCTCTGGCCGGCTGAGCGCCCGCACGCTTATTTCATGGGTTGACTTAGCCATACGGAGTTCATTCCCAATCTAAGCATACGGAGTTCATTCCCAGTCTAAGATCGGATAGGACCGAAGGCTATGGCAGCACATGCTGGGCTCGGGCATGTGCTGGTGCCGTATTTTTCTTCGTCGGGGCACCATCGCCGGAGCATCACCGGAGAACCTGACAGGCGGCATTGGGGTTCCGACGAATGGGGGGGCCGAGGGGGGTGTGCGCACATGATGTGCGATAGGTACTGGTACTTGGCCCTTATATTGGCCCCCTATCCCTCATCAAACCTCGAGAACTCACACCCCTTTAAAGAGCATTTGAGATTTTAAAGGTTTGCTGCCAGTAGCCATTAAAGTGTCTGAAATGGGGACACTTTTTTCACATGGTCACAAAATCTTGTACAGTTTGACATTTTAGCTGAATGTTTTTGTGCATGCCAACAAAAATACAAAGATCATGTCTACCAAGTTTGGGGCCAAAACTCCTTTTGAAAAAATTTTCAAATATCCCGAACCATAAAAAGTTTCAAAAATCGTGAAAAATAGAAAATGAGTCATCTTGCCATGAAACTTCACGTGAAGGCTTAAGGGACCATTGTATGAATTTACAATTCATAAAAATGGCATTGGCACATAGAAATATGAAGATATGCCTAAACCCACTTACCACCCTATCTATCCACGGCTTGTGCATCCCGTCTCTCTGGCCGGCGAGTACCCGCTCGCCCGCTCATCTCGTCGGTTGGCTTTGGCATACGGAGTTCATTCCAAGTGTAAGATCAGATCAGACCGAGGGTTGCAGCAACAAAATCGACAGCAAGCAGAGGGGGACTCGGTCGATCCCCAACTTGTGCATCCTGCCCCTCTAGCCGGCTGAGTGCCCACACACTCGTTTCGTGGGTTGACTTAGGGATACGGAGTTCATTCCCAGTCCTAGATCAGACTGAACCAAGGGTTGTGATAGCACATGCTGGGCTCGGGCATGTGCTGGTGTCACATTTTTCTTCGTCGGGGCATCATCGCTGGAGAACCTGACCGACGACATTAGGGTTCCCACGATCGGGGGGGTCGGGGGGGTGTGCGCACATGATGTGCGATGGGTGGTGGTACTTGGCCCTTATATCGGCCCCCTATCCCTCATCAAACCTCAAGAACTCACACCCCCTTAAAAATCATTTGAGATTTTACAGGTTTGCTGGCAGTAACCATTAAAGTGTCTGAAATAGAGAAACTTTTTTCGAATGGTCACAAAATCTTGTACACTTTGAGTTTTTAGCTGAATTTTTTTGTGCATACCAACAAAAATACAAGGATCACGTCTACCAAGTTTGGGGCCACAAATCCTTCTGAAAAAATTGTAAAAAATCCTGAACCGTAAAAAGTTTCAAAAATCATGAAAAATAGAAAATGAGTCATCTTGCCATGAAACTTCACGTGAAGGCTTAAGGGACCATTGTATGAATTTACAAGCCATAAAAATGGCATTGGCATGCAGAAATTTGAAGATGTGCCTAATCCCACCTACCACCCTATCGATCCATGGCTTACGCATCCCGTCTCTCTGGCCGGCGTAATGCCCGCCCGCCCGTTCGCCCCGCTCGTTTCATCGGTTGGCTTAGGCATACAGAGTTCATTCCCAGTCTAAGATCAGACTAGACTGAGGTTTGCGACAGTAGTATCGATAGCACACAGAGGGGGACCCGACCGATCCCTGACTTGCGCATAACTTTAGGGCCAAAACTTCTTCCGAAAAAATTTTAAAAAATCTCGAACTGTAAAAAGTTTTGAAAATCGTGAAAAATAGAAAACGAGTCGTATTGCCATGAAACTTCATGTGAAGGCTTAAGGGACCATTGTATGAATTTACAAGACATAAAAATGGCATTGGCATGCAGAAATACGAAGATGTTCCTAAACCCACCTACCACCCTATCGATCCACGGCTTGCATATCCTACCCCTCTGGCCGGCGTAGTGACCACCCGCCCGCCCGCCTGCTCATTTCGTCAGTTGCCTTAGGCATACGGAGTTCATTCCTAGTCTAAAATCAGACCGGACTGAGGGTTGCCGCAGAACATGCTGGGCTCGGGAATGTGCTGGTGCCACAATTTTCTTCGTCGGGGCACCAACGTCGGAGCATCGCCGGAGAACCTGACCGACGGCATTAGGGTTCTGATGATCGGGGGCCGTGGGGGTGTGCGCACATGATGTGCGATGGGTTCTGGTACTTGGCCCTTATATTGGCCCCTATCCCTCATCAAACCTTGAGAACTCACACCCGATTAAAGAGCATTTGAAAATTTACAGGTTTGTTGCCAGTAGCCATTAAAGTGTCTGAAATGAGGACACTTTTTTAAAATGGTCACAAAATCTTATACACTTCAAGTTTTTAGCTCAATTTTTTTGTGCATGCCAAAAAAAAATACAAGGATCATGTCTACCAAGTTTGGGGCCAAAACTCCTTCCGAAAAAATTTTAAAAAATCCCGAACCGCAAAAAGTTTCAAAAATCATGAAAAATAGAAAACGAGTCGTCTTACCATGAAACGTCACGTGAAGGCTTAAGGGACCATTGTGTGAATTTTCAAGCCATAAAAATGGCATTGGCATGCAGAAATATGAAGATATGCCTAAACCCACCTACCACCCCATCGATCCATCGCTTACGGATCCCGTCTCTCTGGCTGGCGTAGTGCTCGCCCGCCCGCTCGTTTCGTCGATTGGCTTAGGCATACGGAGTTTATTCCCAGTCTAAGATCAGACCGGATCGAGGGTTTCAGCAACAGGATCAGCAACATGTAGAGGGGGACCCGATCGATCCCCGACTTACGAATCCCGCCCCTTTGGCCGGCTGAGCGCCCGCACGTTCATTTCGTGGGATGACTTAGGAATACAGAGTTCATTCCCAGTTTAAGCATACGGAGTTCATTCCCAGTCTAAGATCAGACCAGACCGAGGGTTACGGCAGCTCATGCTGGGCTCGGGCATGTGTTGGTGTCGCATTTTTCTTCCCCGGGGCAACATCGCCAGAGCATTGCCGGAGAACTTGACTGACGGCATTGGGGTTCCGACGATCGAGGGGGCCGGGGGTGTGTGCGTACATGATGTGCGATGGGTGCTGGTAATTGGCCCTTATATTGGCCCCCTATCACTCATCAAACCTCGAGAACTCACACCCCCTTAAAAACTATTTGAGATTTTATAGGTTTGCTACTAGTAGGCATTAAAGTGTCTGCAATGGGGACACTTTTTTCAAATGGTCAAAAAATCTTGTACACTTAGAGTTTTTAGTTGAACTTTTTTTTGCGTGCCAACAAAAATACAAGGATCACGTCTACCAAGTTTGGGGCCAAAACCCCTTCCGAAAAAATTTTAAAAAATCCCGAACCGCAAAATGAATAAAAAATCTTGAAAAATAGAAAACAAGTCACCTTGCAATGAAACTTCACGTGAAGGCTTAAGGGACCATTGTATGAATTTAGAAGCCATAAAAATGGCATTGGCACGTAGAAATATGAAGATGCGCCTAAACCCACCTACCACCGTATTTATCCACAGCTTGCGCATCCCGTCTCTTTGGCCAGCATAGTGCCCGCCTGCTCGTTTTGTCGGTTGGCTTAGGCATAGGGAGTTCATTCCCAGTCAATGATTGGACTGGACGGAGGGTTGCGGCAGCATGCAGAGGGGGCCCCGACCGATCCCCGGCTTGCGCATTCCACCCCTCTGGCCGGCTGAGTGCCCGCACATTCGTTTCGTTGGTTGACTTAGGCATACAGAGTTCATTCCCAGTCTAGGATCAGACCAGACCGAGGGTTGCTGCAGCATATGCTGGGCTCGGGCATGTGCTGGTGCCGCATTTTTCTTCGCCAGGGCACCATCACCGGAGCATCGCTGGAGAACCTGACCGGCGGCATTGGGGTTTCAGCGATCGGGGGGGCCGGGGGGTGTGCACACATGATCTGTAATGGGTGCTGGTACTTGGCCCTTATATTGGCCCTCTATCCCTCATCAAACCTCGAGAACTCACACCCCCTTGAAGAGAATTTGAGATTTAACAGGGTTGCTGCCAGTAGCCATGAAAGTGTCTAAAATGGGGACACTTTTTTCAAATGGTTACAAAATCTTGTACACTTTGAGTTTTTAGCTAAATTTTTTTGTGCATGCCAACAAAAATACAAGGATCATGTCAAAAAATTTTGGGCCCAAAATGCCTTCCGAAAAAATTTTAAAAAATCCCGAATCGCAAAAAGTTTCAAAAATCATGAAAAAAAGAAAAATGAGTCGTCTTGCCATGAAACTTCACACGAAGGCTTAAGGGACCACTGTATGAATTTACAAGCCATAAAAATGGCATTGGCATGCAGAAATATGAAGATGTGCC
This sequence comes from Durio zibethinus, assembly GCF_002303985.1. The sequence continues at coordinate 18,589,087 of NW_019167926.1, read as the reverse complement.
TAAACCCACCTGCCACCCTATCGATCCACGGCTTGCGCATCCCGTCTCTCTGGTCGACGTAGTGCCCGCCCGCCTGCCCGCCCGCCCGCTCGTTTCGTCGGTTGGCTTAGGCATACGAAGTTCATTCCCAGTCTAAGATCGGACCGGACTGAGGTTTGCAGCAGTAGGATCGACAGCATGCAGAAGGGGACACGATCGATCCCCGGCTTATGCATCTCACCCCTCTGGCCGGCTGAGTGTCCGCACGCTCATTTCCTGGGTAGACTTAGGCATACGGAGTTCATTCCCAGTCTAAGCATACGGAGTTCATTCCCAATCTAAGATCGAACCAGACCGAGGGTCATGGCAACACATGCTGGGCTCGAGCATGTGCTGGTGCCGCATTTTTCTTCATCGACGCACCATCGTCAGAGCATCGCCGAAGAACCTGACCGGCGGCATTGGGGTTCCAGCGATCGGGGGGTCGGGGGGTCGGGGGGGTGTGCGTACATGATGTGCAATGGGTGCTGGTGCTCGGCCCTAATATTGGCCCCTATCCCTCATCAAACCTCGAGAACTCACACCCCCTTAAAGAGCATTTGAGATTTTATAAGTTTGCTACCAGTAGCCATTAAAGTGTCTGAAATGGGGACACCTTTTTCAAATGGTCACAAAATCTTGTACACTTTGAGTTTTTATCTGAATGTCTTTGTGCATGCCAACAAAAATACAAGGATCACGTCTACCAAGTTTGGGGCTGAAACTCCTTCCGAAAAAATTTTAAAAAATCTCGAACGGCAAAAAGTTTCAAAAATCGTGAAAAATAGAAAACAAGTCATCTTGCCATGAAACTTCACACGAAGGCCTAAGGGACAATTGTATGAATTTACAAGCCATAAAAATCGCATTGGCATGCAGAAATATGAAGATTTCCCTAAACCCACCTGCCACCCTATCGATCCACGGCTTGCGCATCCCGCCTCTCTGGCCGGCGTAGTGCCCTCCCGCCCGCCCGCTCATTTCATCTGTTGGCTTAGGCATACGGAGTTAATTCCCAGTCTAAGATTAGACTGGACCGAGGGCTGCAGTAGTAGGATCGACAGCACGCAGAGGGGGACCCGATCGATCCTCGACTTGCGCATCCCGCCCCTCTGGCTGGCTGAACGCCTGCAAGCTCGTTTCGTGGGTTGACTTAGGCATACGGAGTTCATTCATAGTCTAAGATCGGACCAGACCGAGGGTTGCGGCAGCACATGCTGGACTTGGGCATATGCTGGTGCCACATTTTTCTTCGTCGGGTCACCATCGCCAGAGCATCACCAGAGAACCTGACCAGCGGCATTAGGGTTCCGACGATCAGGGGGGCCGGGGGGGTGTGCGCACATGATGTGCAATGGGTGCTGGTGCTTGGCCCATATATTGGCCCCCTATCCCTCATCAAACCTCGAGAACTCACACCCCTTTAAAGAGCGTTTGAGATTTAACAGGTTTGCGGCCAGTAGCCATGAAAGTGTCTGAAGTGGGGACACTTTTTTCAAATGGTTACCAAATCTTGTACACTTCGAGTTTTTAGCTGAATTTTTTTGTGCATGCCAACAAATATACAAGGATCACGTCTACCAAGTTTGGGGCCAAAAATCCTTCCAAAAAAATTTTAAAAAATCCCGAACCACAAAATGTTTCAAAAATCGTGAAAAATAGAAAACGAGTCGTCTTGCCATGAAACATTACACGAAGGGTTAAGGGACCATTGTATGAATTTACAAGCTATAAAAATGGCATTGGAACGTATAAATATGAAGATGTGCCTAAACCCACCTACCACCCTATCGATCCATGGCTTGAGCATCCCGCCTCTCTGGCCGACGTAGGTCCCGCCCGCCCGCCTGCTCGTTTCGTCGATTGGCTTAGGCATACAGAGTTCATTCCTAGTCTAAAATTGCACCGGATCAAAGGACGTGGCAGCAGGATCAGCAGCACGGAGAGGGGGACCCGGTTGATCCTTGGCTTGTGCATCCCGCCCCTCTGGCCGGCTGAGCGCCCGCACGCTCGTTTCGTGGGTTGACTTAGGCATACGGAGTTCATTCCCTGTCTAAGATCGAACCAGACCGAGGGTTGCGACAGCACATGCTGGGCTCGAGCATGTGCGAGTGTCACATTTTTCTTCGCCAGGGCACCATCGCCAGAGCATCGTAGGAGAACCTGATCGACAGCATTGGGGTTCCGACAATCAGGGGGGCCGGGGGGTGTGCGCACATAATGTGCGATGGGTGTTGGCGCTTGGCCCTTATATTGGCCCCCTATCCCTCATCAAACCTCGAGAACTCACACCCCCTTAAAGAGCATGTGAGATATTACAGGTTTGCAGCCAGTAGCCATTAAAGTGTCTCAAATGGGGACATTTTTTTCAAATGGTCACAAAATCTTGTACACTTCGAGTTTTTAGCTGAATTGTTTTGTGCATGCCAACGAAAATACAAGGATCACATCTACCAAGTTTGGGGCCAAAACTCTTTCCGAAAAACTTTTAAAAAATTAGGAACCGTAAAAAGTTTTAAAAATCATGAAAAATAAAAAAACGAGTCGTCTTGCCATGAAACTTCACACGAGGGCTTAAGGGACCATTGCATGAATTTACAAGCCATAAAAATGGCATTGGCATGCAGAAATATGAAGATGTGCCTAAACCCTCCTACCATCCTATCCATCCACGGCTTGCGCATCCCGCCTCTCTTGCCGGCGTAGTGCCAGCCCGCCCGTCCGCTCGTTTCGTCGGTTGGCTTAGGCATACGGAGTTCATTCCCAGGCTAAGATCAGACCGAACCGAGGGTTGCAGTAGTAGGATTGGCAGCACGCAAAGGGGGACCCGACCGATCCCCGGCTGGCGCATCCCACCCCTCTGGCCAGCTGAGAGCCCGCACGCTCATTTCGTGGGTTGACTTAGGCATATGAAGTTTATTCCCAGTCTAAGCGTACGGAGTTCATTCCCAGTTTAAGATCAGACCGGACCGGACCAAGGGTTGCGGCAGCACTTGCTGGGCTCAGGCATGTGCTGGTGCCTCATTTTTCTTCGTTGGGGCACCATCGTTGGAGCATTATCGAAGAACCTGACCGACGGCGTTGGGGCTCCGATGATCAGGGGGCCCGGGGGGTGTGCGCACATGATGTGCGATGGGTGCTGGTACTTGGCCCTTATATTGGCCCCCTATCCCTCATCAAACCTTGAGAACTCACACCCCATTAAAGAGCATTTGAGATTTTACAGGTTTGCTGCCAGTAGCCATTAAAGTGTCTGAAATGGGGATACTTTTTTCAAATGGTCACAAAATCTTGTACACTTTGTTTTTTTAGATGAATTTTTTTGTGCATGCCAAAAAAAATACAAGGATCACGTCTTCCAAGTTTGGGGCCAAAAATCCTACCAAAAAAATTTTAAAAATCCAGAACCGCAAAAATTTTCGTAAATCATGAAAAATAGAAAACGAGTCGTCTTGCCATGAAACTTCACGTGAAGGCTTAAGGGACCATTGTATGAATTTACAAGCCAAAAAAATGGCATTGGCATGCAGAAATATGAAGATGTGCTTAAACCCACCTACCACCCTACCGATCCACGGCTTGCGCATCCCGTCTCTCTGGCCGGCGTAGTGCTCGCCCGCCCGCCTGCTCGTTTCGTCGGTTGGCTTAGTCATACGAGTTCATTCCCAGTCTAACATTGGACCAGACCGAGGGTTACGGCAGCAGGATCGACAGCATGCGCAGGGGGACCCGGCGGATCCCCAGCTTGCGCATCTCGCCCCTCTGGCCGGTTGAGCGCCCGCACGCTCGTTTCATGGGTCGAGTTAGGCATACGGAGTTCATTCCAAGTCTAAGCATACGGAGCTCATTCCCAGTCTAAGATTGAATCGGACCGAAGGTTGTGGCAGCACATGCTGGGCTCGGGCATGTGCTGGTGCCGCATTTTTCTTCATCTTGGCACTATCGCCGGAGCATCGTCGGAGACCCTGATCGACGACATTGGGGTTCCGACGATTAGGGGGGCCAGGGTGGTGTGCACACATGATGTGCGATGGGTGCTGGTACTTGGCCCTTATATTGAACCCCTATCACTTATCAAACCTCGAGAACTCACACCCCCTTAAAGAGCATTTGAGATTTTACAGGTTTGCTGCTAGTAGCCATTAAAGTGTCTCAAATGGGGACACTTTTTTCAAATGGTCACAAAATCTTGTACACTTCGAGTTTTTAGGTGAATTTTTTTGTGCATGCCAAAAAAAATACAAGGATCACGTCTACAAAGTTTGGGGCCAAAACTCCTTTTGAAAAAATTTTAAAAAATCCCGAACCGCAAAACATTTCATAAATCGTGAAAAATAGAAAACGAGCCATCTTGCCATCAAACTTCAAGTGATGGGTCAAGGGACCATTGTATGAATTTACAAGCCATAAAAATGGCATTGGCATGCTGAAATATGAAGATGTGCCTAAACCCACCTACCACCTTATCGATCCACGGCTTGCGCACCCCGTCTCTCTAACCGACGTAGTGCCCGCCCACCTGCCCGCCTACTCGTTTCATAGGTTGGCTTAGGCATACAGAGTTTATTCCCAGTCTAAGATTGGACCAAATCGAGGGTTGCTGTAGCAAGATCGACAGCATGTAGAGGGGGACCTGATCGATCCCCGGCTTGCGCATCCCGCCCCTCTGGTCGACTGAGCACCCGTACGCTCGTTTCATGGTTTGACTTAGGCATATGGAGTTCATTCCCAGTCTAAGCATACGGAGTTCATTCCCAGTCTAAGATCGGACCGGACCGAGGGTTACGACAGCACATGCTGGGCTCGGCCATGTGCTGGTGCCACATTTTTCTTCGTCGGGGCACCATCACTAGAGCATCGTCGGAGAACCTGACCGGCGGCATTGGGGTTTCGGCGATCAGGGGGGCCGCGGTGGTGTGCGCACATGATGTGCAATGGGTGCTGGTACTTGGCCCTTATATTGGCCCCCTATCGCTCATCAAACCTCAAGAACTCACACCCCCTTAAAGAGCATTTGAGATTTTACAGGTTTGCTGCCAATAGCCATTAAAGTGTCTGAAATGGGGACACTTTTTTCGAATGGTCACAAAATCTTGTACACTTTGAGTTTTTAGCTGAATTTTTTTGTGCATGCCAACAAAAATACAAGGATCACGTCTACCAAGTTTGGGGCCAAAACTCCTTTCGAAAAAATTTTAAAAAATCCCAAACCACAAAATGTTTCAAAAATTGATAAAAATAGAAAACGAGTCGTCTTGCCATGAAACTCCATGTGAAGGCTTAAGGGACCATTGTATGAATTTACAAGCCATAAAAATGGCATTGGCATGCAGAAATATGAAGATGTGCCTAAACCCACCTACCACCCTATCGATCCACGGCTTGCGCATCTCGTCTCTCTGGCCGGCATATCGCCCGCCCGCCCGCCCGCTCGTTTCGTCGGTTGGCTTAGGCGTTTGGAGTTCATTCCCAATCTAAGATCAGACCGGATCAAGGGTTGTGGCAACAGAATCGGCAACGCGTAGAGGGGGACCTGGCCGATCCCCGACTTGTGCATCCTGCCCTTCTGGCCGGCTGAGTGCTCGCACGCTCGTTTAATGGGTTGACTTAGGCATATGGACTTCATTCCCAGTCTAAGAATACGAAGTTCATTCCTAGTCTAAGATCAGACTGGATCGAGGGTTGCACCAGCACATGCTGGGCTTGGGCATGTGCTGGTGCCGCATTTTTCTTCGCCGGGGCACCATCGCCAGAGCGTCGCCGGAGAACTTGACCGGCGACATTGGGGTTCCGACAATCGGGGGGGCCGAGGGGGTGTGCACACAAGATATGCGATGGGTGCTGGTACTTGGCCCTTATATTGGTGCCTTATCCCTCATCAAACCTCGAGAACTCACACCCCCTTAAAGAGCATTTGAGATTTTACAGATGTGCTGCCAGTAGCCATTAAAGGGTTTGAAATGGGGACTCTTTTTTCAAATGGTCACAAAATCTTGTACACTTCGAGTTTTTAGCTGAATTTTTTTGTGCATGCCAACAAAAATACAAGGATCATGTCTACCAAGTTTGGGGCCAAAACACCCTCCGAAAAAATTTTAAAAAATCCCGATGTGCAAAAAGTTTCAAAAATTGTGAAAAATAGAGAACGATTCGTCTTGCCATGAAAATTCACGTGAAGGCTTCAGGGACCATTGTATGAATTTACAAGCCATAAAAATGGCATTGGCACATAGAAATATGAAGATGTGCCTAAACCCACCTACCACCGTATCGATCCACGGCTTGCGCATCCCGTCTCTCTGGCCGGCATAGTGCCCGCCCGCCCGCCTGCCCACTCATTTCGTCAGTTGGCTTAGTCATACGGAGTTCATTCCCAGTCTAAGATCAAACCAGATCGAGGGTTGCGTCAATAGGATCGACAGCACGCAGAGGGGGACCCGATCGATCCTCGGCTTGCGCATCCCGCCCCTCTGGCCGGATGAGTGCACGTACGCTGGTTTCATGGGTTGACTTAAGCATATGGAGTTTATTCCCAGTCTAAGCATATGGAGTTCATTCCCAGACTAAGATCGGATCGGATCGAGGGTTGCGGTAGCACATGTTGGGCTCGTTTCATCGGTTGGCTTACGCATGCAGAGTTCATTCCCAGTCTAAGATCGGATAGGATCGAGTGTTGTGGCAGCACATAGAGGGGGCCCCGACCGATCCTGGGCTTGCGCATCCCGCCCCTCTGGTCGGCTGAGCGCCTGCACGCTCGTTACGTGGGTTAACTTAGGCATACGGGTTCATTCCCAGTCTAAGCATATGAAGTTGATTCCCAGTCTAAGACCGGACCGTACTGAGGGTTACGACAGCACATGCTGGGCTTGGGCATGTGCTGGTGCCACATTTTTCTTTGCTGAGGCACCGTCGCCGGAGCATCACCGGACAACCTGACCGACGGCATTGGGGTTTCGACGATCGGGGGGGCCGGGGGGTGTGTGCACATGATGTGCGATGGGTGCTGGTACTTGGCCCATATATTGGCCCCCTATCCCTCATCAAACCTCGAGAACTCACACCCCCTTAAAGAGCATTTGAGATTTTACAGGTTTGCTGCTAGTAGCCATTAAAGTGTCTGAAATTTGGACACTTTTTTCAAATGGTCACAAAATCTTGTACACTTCGATTTTTTAGCTGAATGTTTTTGTGCATGCCAAAAAAAATACAAGGATCACGTCTACCAAATTTGGGGCCAAAACCCCTTCTGAAAAAATTTTAAAAAATCCCGAGCCGTAAAAAGTTTCAAAAATCCTGAAAAATATAAAGCGAGTCGTCTTGCCATGAAACTTCATGTGAAGGTTTAAGGGACCATTGTATGAATTTACAAGCCATAAAAATGGCATTGGCACGTAGAAATATGAAGATGTCTCTAAACCCACCTACCACCCTATCGATCTACGGCTTGCGCATCCCGTCTCTCTGGCCGGCGTATCGCCTGCCCACCCGCCCGCTCGTTTCTTAGCTTAGGCATATGGAGTTCATTCTCAGTCTAAGATCAGACCGGATCGAGGGTTGTGGCAGCAGGATCTGAAGCATGCAGAGGGGGACCCAGTCGATCCCTGGCTTACGCATCCCGTACCTCTGGCCGACTGAGCGCCCGCACGCTCGTTTCCTAGGGTGACTTAGGCATACAGAGTTCATTCCCAGTCTAAGCATACGGAGTTCATTCCCAATCTAAGATCGGACTGGACCGAGGGTTGCAGCAGCACATGCTTGGCTCGGGCATGTGCTGGTGTCGCATTTTTCTTCGTCGGGGCACCATCGCCGGAGCATCGTCGGAGAACCTAACCGACGACATTGGGGTTCCGGCGATAGGGGGCCAGGGGGGTGTGCGCACATGATGTGCGATGGGTACTGGTACTTGGCCCTTATATTGGCCCTCTATCCCTCATCAAAGCTCGAGAACTCGCACCCCCTTAAAGAGCATTTGAGATTTTACAAGTTTGCTGCCAGTAGCCCTTAAATTGTCTGAAATGGGGACACTTTTTTCAACTGGTCACAAAATCTTGTACACTTCAAGTTTTTAGCTGAATTGTTTTGTGCATGCCAACAAAAATACAAGGATCACATCTACCAAGTTTGGGAACAAAATTCCTTCTGAAAAATTTTAAAAAATCTCGAACCACAAAAAGTTTCAAAAGTCGTATAAAAAAAAACGAGTCGTCTTGCCATGAAACTTCACGTGAAGGCTTAAGGGACCATTGTACGAATTTACGAGCCATAAAAATGGCATCGGCATGTAGAAATATGAAGATGTGCCTAAACCCACCTACCACCCTATCGATCCACGGGTCGCGCATCCCGTCTCTCTGGCCGACGTAGTGCTTGCCCGCCCGCTCGTTTCATCGGTTGGCATAGGCATACGGAGTTCATTCCCAGTCTAAGATCAGACCAGATCGAGAGTTGCGGTAGCAGGATCGGCAACACGCAGAGGGGGACCCGATCGATCCCCAGCTTGTGCATCCAGCCCCTCTGGTCGGCTGAACGCCCGCATGGTCGTTTCGTGGGTTGACTTAGGCATACAGAGTTCATTCCCAGTCTAAGATTGGACCGAACCAAGGGTTACGGCAACACATGTTCGGCTCGGGCATGTGCTGGTGCCGCATTTTTCTTTGCCGGAGCACCATCGTCAGAGAACCTGACCGACGGCATTGGGGTTTCGACGATCGGGGGGCCGAGGGGTGTGCGCACATAATGTGTGATGGGTGCTGGTACTTGGCCCTTATAGTGGGCCCCTATCCTTCATCAAACCTTGAGAACTCACACCCCCTTTTTTCAAATGGGGACACTTTTTTCAATGGTCAGAAAATCATGAAAAATAGAAAACAAGTTGTCTTGCCATGAAACTTCACGTGAAGGCTTAAGGGACCATTGTATGAATTTACAAGCCATAAAAATGGTATTGGCATGCAAAAATATGAAGATGTGCCTAAACCCACCTACCACCCTGTCGATCCACGGCTTGCGCATCCCGTCTCTCTGGCCGGCGTAGTGCCCGCCCGCCCGCCCGCCCGCTCGTTTCGTCTGTTGGCTTAGGCATACGGAGTTCATTCCCACTCTAAGATCTGACCAGACCGAGGATTGTGGTAGCAAAATCGGCAGCACGGAGAGGGGGACCCGGCTAATCCCCGGCTTACGCATCCCCCCTCTGGCCGGCTGAGCGCCCGCACGTTCGTTTCGTGGGTTGACTTAGCCATACGGAGTTCATTCCTAGTCTAGGCATACGGAGTTCATTCCTAGTCTAACATCAGACCAGACCGAGGGTTGCAGTAGCACATATTGGGCTCAGGCATGTGCTGGTGCCTCATTTTTCTTCGCCGCGGCACCATCGCCAGAGCATCGTCGGAGAACCTGATCGACGGCGTTGGGGTTCCAACAATCAGGGTCGGGGGTGTACGCACATGATGTATGATAGGTGCTGGTACTTGGCCTTATATTGGCCCCCTATAAAGAGCATTTGAGATTTTACAGATTTGTTGCCAGTAGCCATTAAAGTGTCTGAAATTGGGACACTTTTTTCAATTGGTCACAAAATGTTGTACACTTCGAGTTTTTAGCTGAATTTTTTTGTGCATGCCAACAAAATTACAAGGATCACGTCTACCAAGTTTGGGAACAAAATTCCTTCCAAAAAATTTTAAAAAATCCCGAACCACAAAAAGTTTCAAAAGTCGTAAAAAATAGAAAATGAGTTGTCTTGCCATGAAACTTCACGTGAAGGCTTAAGGGACCATTGTACGAATTTACAAGCCATAAAAATGGCATTGGCACGCAGAAATATGAAGATGTGCCTAAACCCACCTACCACCCTATCGGTCCACGGCTTCTGCATCTCGTCTCTCTGGTTGGCATAGTGCCCGCCCGCCCGCCCGCTCGTTTCGTCGGTTGACTTAGGCATACGGAGTTCATTCCCAGTCTCAGATCGGACCAGACCGAGGGTTGCGGTAGTAGGATCGGTAGCACGTAGAGGGGGACCCGGTCGATCCCCGACTTGCGCATCCTACCCCTCTGGCCAGCTGAGCGCCCGCATGCTCGTTTCGTGTTTTGACTTAGGCATACGGAGTTCATTCCCAATCTAAGCATACGAAGTTCCTTCCCAGTCTAAGATTGGACCGAACCGGGGGTTGCGACAGAACATGCTAGGCTTGAGCATGTGCTGGTGCCACATTTTTCTTCATCGGGGCACCGTCGCCGGAGCATCGCCGGAGAACCTGACCGACGGCCTTGAGGTTCCGACGATCGGGAGGGCCGGGGGGTGTGCGCACATGATGTCGACGGGTGCTGGTACTTGGCCCTTATATTGGTCCCCTATCTCTCATCATGCCTCGAGAACTCACACCCCCTTAAAGAGCATTTGAGATTTTACAGGTTTGCTGCTAGTAGCCATTAAAGTATCTAAAATCGGGATACTTTTTTCAAATGGTCGCAAAATCCTGTACACTTCGATTTTTTGGCAAAATGTTTTTGTGCATGCCAACAAAAATACAAGGATCACGTCTACCAAGTTTGTCACCAAAACTCCTTCCGAAAAAATTTTAAAAAATCTCGAACCGTAAAAAGTTTCAAAAATCATGAAAAATAGAAAACAAGTCATCTTGCCATGAAACTTGACGTGAAGGCTTAAGGGACCATTGTATGAATTTACAAGCCATAAAAATGGCATTGGCATGCAGAAATCTGCAGATGTGCCTAAACCCACCTACCACCCTATCGATCCACGGCTTGTGCATCTCGTCTCTCTGGCCGGCATAGTGCCCGCCCGCCCGCTCGTTTCATCAGTTGGCTTAGGCATACGGAGTTCATTCCCAGTCTAAGATCAGACCGGACTGAGGGTTGCGGCAGCAGGATCGACAGTACACAGAGGGGGACCCGATCGATCCTCGGCTTGCGCATCCCACCCCTTTGGCAGGTTGAGTGCCCGCATGCTCGTTTTATGGGTTGACTTAGGCATACGGTGATCATTCCCAGTCTAAGCATACGGAGTTCATTCACAGTCTAAGATTGGATCGGACCGAGGGTTGCGGCAGCAAATGCTAGGCTTAGGAATGTGCTGCTGTCATATTTTTCTTCATCGGGGCACCATCGTCGGAGCATCGTCGGAGAACCTGACCGACGGCATTGGGGTTCCGACGATCGGAGGGGCCGGGGGGGTGTACGCACATGATGTGCGATGGGTGCTGGTACTTGGCCCTTATATTGGCCCCCTATCCCTCATCAAACCTCGAGAACTCACACCCCCTTAAAGAGCATTTGAGATTTTACAGGTTTGCTACCAGTAGCCATTAAAGTGTCTGAAATGGGGACACTTTTTTCAAATGGTCACAAAATCTTGTACACTTCGAGTTTTTAGCTGAATGTTTTTGTGCATTCCAACAAAAAGACAAGGATCACGTCTACCAAGTTTGGGGCCAAAACTCCTTCCGAAAAAATTTTAAAAAATCTCGAACCACAAAAAGTTTTCGAAATCGTGAAAAATAGAAAACGAGTCGTCTTGCCATGAAACTTCACGTGAAGGCTTAAGGGACCATTGTATGAATTTACAAGCCATAAAAATGGCATTGGCATGCACAAATATGAAGATGTGCCTAAACCCACCAACCACCCTATCGATTCACGGCTTGCGCATTCGTCTCTCTGGCCGACGTAATGCCCGCCCGCCCACCCGCCCGCCTGCTCGTTTCATCGAATGGCTTAGGCATGCAGAGTTCATTCCCAGTATAAGATTAGATCAGACTGAGGGTTACGGCAGCAGGATCGGCAGCACGCAAAGGGGGACCCGGTCGATCCCCTGCTTTACGCATCCCACCTCTCTGGTCGACTGAGCGCCTGCACGCTCTTTTCGTGGGTTGATTTAGGCATACGGAGTTCATTCCCAGTCTAAGATCGGACCGAATCGAGGGTTGCGGCAGCACATGCTGGGCTCGGGCATGTGCTGGTGCCGTATTTTTCTTCGTCGGGGCACCATCGTCAGAGCATCACCAGAGAACCTGACCGGCGGGATTGGGGTTCCGACGATCGGGGGGCCATGGGGGTTGTGCGCACATGATGTGCGATGGGTGCTGGTACTTGGCTCTTATATTGGCCCCCTATCCCTCATCAAACCTCGAGAACTCACACCCCCTGAAAAAGCATTTGAGATTTTACAGGTTTGCTGCCAGTAGCTATTAAAGTGTCTAAAATGGGGACACTTTTTTCAAATGGTCACAAAATCTTGTACACTTTGAGTTTTTAGCTGAATTGTTTTATGCATGCCAAAAAAAATACAAGGATCACGTCTAAAAAGTTTGGGGTCAAAACTCCTTCCAAAAAAATTTTAAAAAATCTGGAACCGCAAAAAGTTTTGAAAATCATTAAAAATAGAAAACGAGTCGTCTTACCATGAAACTTCACGTGAAGGCTTAAGGGACCATTGTATGAATTTACAAGCCATAAAAATGGCATTGGCACGCAGAAATATGAAGATGTGCCCAAACCCACCTACCACTCTATCGATCCACGCCTTGCGTATCCCGTCTCTCTAGCCGACGTAGTGCCCGCCCGCCTGCTCGTTTCATCGATTGGCTTAGGCATACGGAGTTCATTCCCAGTCTAAGATTCGACTGGACTGAGGGTTGCGGCAGCAGGACCGGCAGCACGTAGAGGGGGACCCGATTGATCCCCGACTTGCGCATCCCGCCCCTCTGGCCGGCTGAGCGCCTGCACGCTTGTTTCGTGAGTTGACTTAGGCATACGGAGTTCTTTCCCAGTCTAAGCATACGGAGTTCATTCCCAGTCTAAGATCGGATCAGACCGAGGGTTACGGCAGCACATGCTGGGCTCGGGCATGAGCTGGTGCCACATTTTTCTTCGTCGGGGCACCATCGCCGGAGCATCACCGGAGAACCTGACCGACGACATTGGGGTTTCGACGATCGATGGGGCCGGGGGGTGTGCGCACATGATGTGCGATGGGTGCTGGTACTTGGCCCTTATATTGGCCCCGTATTCCTCATCAAAACTTGAGAACTCACACCCCTTTAAAGAGCATTTGAGATTTTACAGGTTTGCTGCCAGTAGCCATTAAAGTGTTTGAAATGGGGACATTTTTTTCAAATAATCACAAAATCTTGTACACTTCATGTTTTTTGCTGAATCTTTTTGTGCATACCAACAAAAATACAAGGATCATGTCTACCAAGTTTGGGGCCAAAACTCCTTCCAAAGAAATTTTAAAAAATCCCAAACCGCAAAAAGTTTTCAAAAATTGTTAAAAATATAAAATGAGTCGTCTTGCCATGAAACTTCGCGTGAAGGCTTAAGGGACCATTGTATGAATTTACATGCCATAAAAATGGCATTTGCATGCAAAAATATGAAGATGTGCCTAAACCCACCTACCACCCTATCGATCCATGGCTTGCGCATCCCGTCTCTCTGGCTGACGTAGTGCCCGCCCGCCCGCCCGTCCGCTCATTTTGTCTGTTAGCTTAGGTATACGGAGTTCATTCCTAGTCTAAGATCAAACCAGATCAGGGTTGTAGCAGCAGGATCGGTAGCACGCAGAGGAAGACCCGACCGATCCCCGACTTGAGCATCCCGTCCCTCTAGCCAGCTAAACGCCCGTACGCTCGTATCGTGGGTTGACTTAGGCGTACGGAGTTCATTCCCAGCCTAAGATCGGACCGGACCAAAGGTTACGGTAGCACATGCTGGGCTCAGGCATGTGCTGGTGCCACATTTTTCTTCGTCAGGGCACCATCGTCGGTGCATCGCCGGAGAACCTGACCGACGGCATTGGGGTTTTGGCGATCAGGGGCCGGGGCGGTGTGCGCACATGATGTGCAATGGGTGCTGGTACTTGGCCCTTATATTGGCCCCCTATCCCTCATCAAACCTTGAGAACTCACACCCCCTTAAAGAGCATTTGCGATTTTACAGGTTTGCTGCCAGTTGCCATTAAAGTGTCTGAAATGGGAACACTTTTTTCAAATGGTCACAAAATCTTGTACACTTCGAGTTTTTACCTGACTGTTTTGTGCATGCTAGAAAAAAATACAGGGATCATGTCTACCAAGTTTGGGGCCAAAACTCCTTTCGAAAAAATTTAAAAAAATCTCGAATCGTAAAAAGTTTCAAAAATCGTGAAAAATAGAAAACGAGTCGTCTTGCCATGAAACTTCACGTGAAGGCTTCAGGGACCATTGTATGAATTTACAAGCCATAAAAATGGCATTGGCATGTAGAAATATGAAGATGTGCCTAAACCCACCTACCACCGTATTGATCCATGGCTTACGCATCCCGCCTCTCTTGCTGGCGTAGTGCCCGGCCGCCCGCCCGCTCGTTTCGTCGGTTGGCTTAGGCATATGGAGTTCATTCCCAGTCTAAGATCGGACCGGATTGAGGGTTGCGGCAGAACGCAAAGGGAGACCCAGTCGATCCCCGGCTTGCGCATCCCGCCCCTCTGGCCGGCTGAGCGCCCGCACGCTCGTTTCATTCCCATTCTAAGCATACAGAGTTCATTCCTAGTGTAAGATCGGACCGGACTGAGCGTTGCGGCTGCACATGCTAGGCTCGGGCATGTGCTGGTGCCGCATTTTTCTTCGTCGGGGCACCATCACCGGAGCATCGCTAGAGAAACTGACCGACGGCGTTGGGGTTTCGACGATTGGGGGGGCCGGGGGGTGCGCGCACATCATTTGCAATGGGTGCTGGTGCTTGGCCCTTATATTGGCCCTCTATCTCTCATCAAACCTCGAGAAATCACACCCCCTTAAAGAGCATTTGAGATTTTACAGGTTTGCTGCCAGTAGCCATTAAAGTGTCTGGAATGGGGACAGTTTTTTCAAATGGTCACAAAATCTTGTACACTTCGAGTTTTTACCTGAATTTTTTGGCACATGCCAACAAAAAATACAAGGATTACGTCTAGCAAGTTTGGGGCCAAAACTCCTTCTGAAAAAATTTTAAAAATATCGAACCGTAAAAAGTTTCGAAAATCGTGAAAAATAGAAAACGAGTCGTCTTGCCATGAAACTTCACACGAAGGGTTCAGGGACCATTGTATGAATTTACAAGCCATAAAAATGGCATTGGCACATAGAAATAAGAAGATGTGCAGAAACCCACCTGCCACCCTATCGATCCACGGCTTGCGCATCCCGCCTCTCTGGCCGACGTAGTGCCCGCCCGCCTGTCTGCTCATTTCGTCGGTTGGCTTAGGCATACGAAATTCATTCCCAGTCTAAGATCAGATCAGATCGAGGGTTACGGTAGCACGTAGAGGGGGACCCGGCCGATCCCCGGCTTGCACATCCCAACCCTCTGGCCGGCTGAGCGCCCACACGCTTGTTTCGTGGGTTGACTTAGGCATACGGAGCTCATTCCCTGTCTAAGCATACGGAGTTCATTCCCAGTCTAACATCAGACTGGATCGAGGATTACAGTAGCAGATGCTGGGCTCGGGCATGCGCTGGTGCCACATTTTTCTTAATCGGGGCACCATCGTCGGAGCATCCCCGGAGAACCTGACCGATGACGTTAAGGTTCTGGTGATCGGGGGGGCCGGGGGGTGTTCGCACATGATGTGTGATGGGTGCTGGTGCTTGACCCTTATATTGGCCCCCTATCCCTCATCAAACCTCGAGAACTCACACCCCCTTAAAGAGCTTTTAAGATTTTACAGGTTTGCTGTCACTAGCCCTTAAAATGTTTGAAATGGGGACACTTTTTTCAAATGGTCACAAAATCTTTTACAGTTCTAGTTTTTAGCTGAATTTTTTTGTGCATGCAAAAAAAATACAAGGATCACGTCTGCCAATTTTGGGGCCAAAAATCCTTCAGAAAAAATTTAAAAAAATCTCGAACCGCAAAAAGTTTCAATAATCGTGAAAAATAGAAAACGAGTTGTCTTGCCATGAAACTTCACACGAAGGCTTAAGGGACCATTGTATGAATTTACAAGCCATAAAAATGGCATTGGCACACAAAAATATGAAGATGTGCCTAAACCCACCTACCACTCTATCGATCCATGGCTTACGCATCCCGCCTCTCTGGTCGGCCTACTAGCCGCCCGCTCGCCCGCTCGTTTCGTCGTTTGGCTTAGGCATACGGAGTTCATTCCCAATCTAAGATCGGACTAGACTGACGATTGCGGCAGCAGGATCAGCAGCACGCAGAGGGGGACCCGACCGATCCTCGGCTTACGCATCCCGCCCCTCTGGTCGGCTAAGCACCGGCATGCTCGTTTCGTGGGTTGACTTAGGCATACGGAGTTCATTCCCAGTCTAAGATCGAACCAGAGCGAGGGTTGCAGTAGCACATGCTTGGCTCAGGCATGTGCTGGTGCCACATTTTTCTTCGACGGGGCACCATCGCCGGAGCATCACCGGAGAACCTGACCGGCGGCATTGGGGTTCCGGCGATCCGGGGGCCGGGGGGTGTGCGCACCTGATATGCGATGGGTGCTGGTGCTTGGCCCTTATATTAGCCACTTATCCCTCATCGAACCTCGAGAACTTGCACCCCCTTAAAGAGCATTTGAGATTTTATAGGTTTGCTGCCAGTAGCCATTAAAATGTCTAAAATGGGGACACTTTTTTCAAATGGTCACAAAATCTTGTACACTTCGAGTTTTTAGCTGAATTTTTTTGTGCATGCCAACAAAATACAAGGATCACGGCTACCAAGTTTGGGGCCAAAAATCCTTTCGAAAAAATTTAAAAAATCTCGAACCGTAAAAAGTTTTAAAAATCATGAAAAATAGAAAACGAGTCGTCTTGCCATGAAACTTCACACGAAGGCTTAAGGGACCATTGTATGAATTTACAAGCCATAAAAATGGCATTGGCACACAAAAATATGAAGATGTGCCTAAACCCACCTACCACCCTATCGATCCACGGCTTGCGCATCCCGCCTCTCTGGCTGGCGTACTGTCGCCCGCTCGCCCGCTCGTTTCATCGTTTGGCCTAGGCATACGAAGTTCATTCCCAATCTAAGATCGGACCGGACTGACGGGTGTGGCAGCAGGATCTGCAGTACGCAGAGGGGGACCCGACCGATCCTCGGCTTACGCATCCCGCCCCTCTGGCCGGCTGAGCGTCGGCACGCTCGTTTCATGGGTTGACTTAGGCATACGGAGTTCATTCCCAGTCTAAGCATACGGAGTTCATTCCCAATCTAAGATCGGACTAGATCGAGGGTTGCGGTAGCACATGCTGGGCTCGGGCATGTGCTTGTGCCACATTTTTCTTTGCCGGGGCACCATCGTCGAAGCATCATCGGAAAACTTGACTGATGGCAATGGGGTTCCGGCGATCGGGGGGGCTATGCACACATGATGTGCGATGGGTGCTGGTGCTTGGCCCTTATATTGGCCCCCTGTCCCTCATCAAAACTGGAGAACTCACTCTTCCTTAAAGAGCATTTGAGATTTTATAGGTTTGCTGCCAGTAGCTATTAAAGTGTCTGAAATGGGGACATTTTTTTCAAATGGTCACAAAATCTTGTACACTTCGAGTTTTTAGCTGAATTTTTTTGTGCATGCCAAAAAAAAAACAAGGATCACGTCTACCAATTTTGTGCCAAAACTCCTTCCGAAAATTTTTTTAAAAATCCCGAACTGCAAAAAGTTTTGAAAATCGTGAAAAATAAAAAATGAGTCATCTGGCCATGATACTTCACACGAAGGCTTAAGGGACCATTGTATGAATTTACAAGCCATAAAAATGGCATTGGCACGTAGAAATATGAAGATGTCCTAAACCCACCAAACACCCTATCGATCCACGGCTTGCGCATCTCGCCTTTCTGGCCGGCATAGTGCCCGCCCGCCCGTCCACTCGTTTCGTCGGTTGGCTTAGGCATACGGAGTTTATTCCCAGTCTAAGATTTGACCAGACCGAGTGCTGCGGCAGCAGGATCGGCAGCACACAAAGGGGGACCCGGCCGATCCCCGACTTGCGCATCCTGCCCCTCTGGCCGACTGAGCACCCACACACTCGTTTCGTGGGTTGACATAGGCATACGGAGTTCATTCCCAGTCTAAGATCAAACCACACCAAGGGTTACGGCAGCACATGCTGGGCTCGGGCATGTGCTAGTGCCCCATTTTTCTTCAACGGGGCACCATCGCCGGAGCATCGTCGGAGAACCTGACCGACGGCATTGGGGTTCCGATGATCAGGGGGGCCGGGCGGGGTGTGCGCACATGGTGTGCGATGGGTGCTGGTGCTTGGCCCTTATATTGGCCTCTTATCCCTCATCAAACCTCGAGAACTCACACCCCCTTAAAGAGCATTTGAGATTTTATAGGTTTGCTGCCAGTAGCTATTAAAGTGTCTAAAATAGGGACACATTTTTCAAACGGTCACAAAATCTTGTACATTTCGAGTTTTTAGCTGAATTTTTTATGCATACCAACAAAAATAAAAGGATCACGTCTATCAAGTTTGGGACCAAAACACCTGCCGAAAAAATTTTTAAAAATCTTGAAGCACAAAAAGTTTCAAAAATCATGAAAAATAGAAAACGAGTCGTCTTGCCTTGAAACTTCACACGAAGGCCTAAGGGAC
Organism: Durio zibethinus; assembly: GCF_002303985.1. The sequence continues at coordinate 18,570,470 of NW_019167926.1, read as the reverse complement.
CATTGTATGAATTTACAAGCCATAAAAATGGCATTGGCACACAGAAATATGAAGATATGGCTAAACCCACCGACCACCCTATCGATCCACGACTTGCGCATCTAGTCTCTTTGGCCGACGTAGAGCCCGCCCGCCAGCCCGCTCGTTTCGTCGGTTGGCTTAGGCATACGGAGTTCGTTCCTAGTCTAAGAAAGGACCAGACAGAGGGATGCGGTAGCAGGATCGACAGCACACAGAGGGGGACCTGACCGATCCTCGGCTTGTGCATCTTGCCCCTCTGCCCGACTGAGCGCCTGCACGCTCGTTTTGTGGGTTGACTTAGGCATATAGAGTTCATTCCCAGTCTAAGCATACGGAGTTCATTCCTAGTCTAAGATCGGACTGGACCGAGGGTTGTGGTAGCACATGCTGGGCTTGGGATGTGCTGTTGCCATATTTTTCTTCAACGGGGCACCATCGTCGGAGCATCACCAGAGAACTTGACCGACGGTATTAGGGTTCCGACGATCAGGGGGCTAGAGGGGTGTGCGCAGATGATGTGCGATGGGTGCTGCTGCTTGGCCCTTATATTGGCCCCCTATCTCTCATCAAACTTCGAGAACTCACACTCCCTTAAAGAGCATTTGAGATTTTACTGGTTTGCTGCCAGTAGCCATTAAAGTGTCTAAAATGGGGACACTTTTTTCAAATGGTCACAAAATCTTGTACACTTCGAGTTTTTAGCTGAATTATTTTGTGCATGCCAACAAAATACAAGGATCACGTCTACCAAGTTTGGGGCCAAAACTCCTCCTGAAAATATTTTAAAAAATCCCTAACCGCAAAAAGTTTCAAAAATCGTGAAAAATAGAAAACGAGTCATCTTGCCATGAAACTTCACATGAAGGCTTAAGGGACCATTGTATGAATTTACAACCATAAAAATGGCATTGGCATGCAGAAATATGATGATTTGCCTAAAACCACCTACCACCCTATCGATCCACGGCTTACGCATCCTGCCTCTCTGGTCGGCGTAGTGCCCGCTCACCCGCTCGTTTCGTTGGTTGGCTTAGGCATACGGAGTTCATTCCCAGTCTAAGATCGGACCGGACCAAGGGTTGCAGTAGCAGGATTGGCAGCCACAGAGGGGGACCCGATCGATCCCTGGCTTGCGCATCCCGCCCCTCTGGCCGGCTGAGCGCACGCACGCTCATTTCGTGGGTTAGCTTAGGCATACGGAGTTCATTCCCAGTCTAAGCATACGGAGTTCATTCCCAGTCTAAGATCGGACGAGACCAAGAGTTGCGACAGCACACACTGGGCTCGACCATGTGCTGGTGCCGTATTTTTCTTCATCGGGGCACCATCGTCGGAGCATTGCCGGAGAACCTGACCGGTGGCATTGGGGTTCCAACGATCGGGGGGCCGGAGGGGGGGTGTGCGCACATGATGTGTGATGGGTGTCAGTGCTTGGCCCTCATATTAGCCCCCTATCCCTCATCAAACCTCAAGAACTCACACCCCCTTAAAGAGCATTTGAGATTTTACAGGTTTGCTGCCAGTAGCCATTAAAGTGTCTGAAATGGGGACACTTTTTTCAAGTGGTGACAAAATCTTGTACACTTCGAGTTTTTAGTTGAATTTTTTTTTGCATGCCAACAAAAATACAAGGATCACGTCTACCAAGTTTGCGGCCAAAACACCTTCCGAAAAAATTTTAAAAAATCCCTAACCATATAATATTTCAAAAATCGTGAAAATTAGAAAACGAGTCGTCTTGCCATGAAACTTCACACGAAGGCTTAAGGGACCATTGTATGAATTTAAAAGCCATAAAAATGGCATTGGCATGCAGAAATATGAAGATGTACCTAAACCCACCTACCACCCTATCGATCCACAGCTTGCGCATCCCGCCTCTCTGGCCGACATACTGGCCGCCCACCCACCCGCTCGTTTTGTCGGTTGGCTTAGGCATACGGACTTCATTCCCAGTCTAAGATCAGACCGAACTGAGGGTTGCAGCAACAGGATCGATAGTCGATAGAGGGGGACCTGGCCGATCCCCTGCTTCCGCTTCCCGGCCCTATGGCCGGATGAACGCCCGCACGCTCGTTTCATGGGTTGACTTAGGCATACGGAGTTCATTCCTAGTCTAAGCATACGTAGTTCATTCCAGTCTAAGATTGGATTGGACCAAGGGTTGCGGCAGCACATGCTGCGCTTAGGCATGTGCTGGTGCCGCATTTTTCTTCGGCGGGGCACCATCGTCGGAGCATCACCGGAGAACCTGACCGATGGCATTGGGGTTTTGACGATCGGGGGGCCGAGGGGTTTGCGCACATGATGTGCGATGGGTGCTGGTGCTTGGCCCTTATATTGGCCCCTTATCCCTCATCAAACCTCGAGAACTCACACCCCTTTAAAGAGAATTTGAGATTTTACAGGTTTGCTACCAGTAGCCATTAAAGTGTCTGAAATGGGGACACTTTTTTCAAATGGTCACAAAATCTTGTACACTTTGAGTTTTTAGCTGAATTTTTTGGTGCATACCAACAAAAACTCAAGGATCACGTCTACCAAGTTTGGGGCCAAAAGTCCTTCGAAACAATTTTAAAAAATCTCGAACCGTAAAAAGTTTTGAAAATCGTGAAAATAGAAAACGAGTCGTCTTGCCATGAAACTTCACACGAAGGCTTAAGGGACCATTGTATGAATTTACAAGAAATAAAAATGGCATTGGCATGCAGAAATTTGAAGATGTGCCTAAACCCACCTACCAACCTATCGACCCACGGCTTGCGCATCCCACCTCTCTGGCCGGCGTACTGGCCGCTCACCCGCACGCTCGTTTCATCAGTTGGCTTAGGCATACGGAGTTCATTCCCAGTCTAAGATAGGACCAGACCGAGGGTTGTGGTAGCAGGATAAGCAGCACGCAGAGGGGGACCCGACCGATCCTCGGCTTGCACATCCCACGCTTCTGGCCGGCTGAGCACCCACACGCTCGTTTCATGGGTTGACTTAGGCATACGGAGTTCATTCCCAGTCTAAGATTGGAATGGACTTAGGGTTACGGCAGCACATGCTGGGCTCGGGCATGTGCTGGTGCCGCATTTTTCTTCGTCGGGGCACCATCGTCGGAGCATCACGGGAGAACCTGACCGACGGCATTGGGGCTCCGACGATCGGGGTGGTCGAGGGGGTGTGCACACATTATGTGCGATGGGTGCTGGTGCTTGGCCCTTATATTGGCCCCCTATCCCTCATCAAACCTTGAGAACTCACACCCCCTTAAAGAGCATTTGAGATTTTACAGGTTTGCTGCCAATAGCCATTAAAGTGTCAGAAATTGGGACACTTCGAGTTTTTAGGTGAATTTTTTTGTGCCTGCCAACAAAAATAAAGGGATGATGTCTACCAAGTTTGAGGCCAAAACTCCTTCCAAAAAAATTTTAAAAAATCCTGAACCGCAAAAAGTTTCAAAAATTGTGAAAAATAGAAAATGAGTCGTCTTGCCATGAAACTTCACGATAAGGCTTAAGGGACCGTTGTATGAATTTACAAGCCATAAAAATGGCATTGGCATGAAGAAATATGAAGATGTGCCTAAACCCACCTACCAACCTATCGATCCACGGCTTGCGCATCCCGCCTATCTGGTCGGTGTAGTGCCCGCCCGCCCGCTCGCTCATTTCGTCGGTTGGCTTAGGCATACGGACTTAATTCCTAATCTAAGATTGGATCGGACCGAGGGTTACGGTAGCAGGATCAGCAGCACGTAGAGGGGGACTCGACTGATCCCCGACTTACGCATCCTGCCCCTCTAGCTGGCTGAGTGCCCGCACGCTTGTTTCATGGGTTGACTTAGGCATACGGAGTTCATTCCTAGTCTAAGCGTACGGAGTTCATTCCCAGTTTAATATCGGATCGGACTGAGGGTTACGGCAGCACATGCGGGGCTTGCGCATGTGCTGGTGCCGCATTTTTCTTCGACGGGGCACCATCGTTGGAGAACCTGACCGGTGGCATTGGGATTCTGACGATCGGGGGAGCTGGGGGGTGTGCGCACATGATGTGCGATGGGTGCTGGTGCTTGGCCCTTATATTGGCCCCCTATCCCTCATCAAACCTCGAGAACTCACACCCCCTTAAAGAGCATTTGAGATTTTAAGGGTTTGCTGCCAGTAGCCATTAAAGTGTCTGAAATGGGGACACTTTTTTCAAATGGTCACAAAATCTTGTACACTTCGAGTTTTTACTGAATTTTTTTGTGCAAGCCAACAAAAATACAAGGATCACGTCTGCCAAGTTTGGGGCCAAAACTCCTTCTAAAAAAATTTTAAAAAATCTCAAACCGTAAAAAGTTTCAAAAATCATGAAAAATAAAAAACGAGTCGTCTTGCCATGAAACTTCACATGAAGGCTTAAGGGACAATAAAAATATAAAGATGTGCCTAAACCCACCTACCACCCTATTGATCCACGGCTTGCGCATCCTGCCTCTCTGGCCGACGTAGTGCCCACCCGCCCGCCTGCTAGTTTCGTCGGTTGGCTTAGGCATACGAAGGTCATTCCCAGTCTAAGATTAGACCAGATTGAGGGTTGTGCCAACAAGATCGGCAGCACGCAGAGGGGGACTCGGTCGATCCCCGGCTTGCGCATCCTGCCCCTCTGGGCAGCTGAGCGCTCGAAAGCTCATTTCGTGGGGTGACTTAGGCATACGGAGTTCATTCCCAATCTAAGATCAGACCGGACCGAGGGTTGTGGCAGCACATGCTGGGCTCGGGCATGTGCTGGTGCCGTATTTTTCTTCATCGGGGCACCATCGTCGGAGCATCACCGGAGAACCTGACCGACAGCATTAGGGTTCCGACGATTGGGGGGGCCGGGGGGGTGTGCGCACATGATGTGCGATGGGTGCTGGTGCTTGGCCCTTATATTGGCCCCCTATCCCTCATCAAACCTCGAGAACTCACATCCCCTTAAAGAGCATTTGAGATTTTACAGGTTTGCTGCCAGTAGCCATTAAAGTGTCTGGAATGGGGACACTTTTTTCAAATGGTCACAAAATCTTGTACACTTTGAGTTTTTAGCTGAATTTTTTGTGCAAGCCAAAAAAAATACAAGGATCACGTCTACCAAGTTTGGGGCCAAAAATCCTTACAAAAAATTTTAAAAAAATCCCGAACCGTAAAAACTTTCAAAAATCGTGAAAAATAGAAAACGATTCATCTTGCCATGAAACTTCATACAAAGGCTTAAGGGACCATTGTATGAATTTACAAGCCATAAAAATGGCATTGGCATGCAGAAATATGAAGATTTGCCTAAACCCACCTACCACCCTATCGATCCACGGCTTGCGCATCCCGCCTCTCTGGTCGACGTAGTGCCTGCCCGTCCGATCGCTCGTTTCGTCGTTTAGCTTAGGCATACAGAGTTCATTCCCAGTCTAAGATCAGACTAGATAGAGGGTTGCGGCAGCAGGATTGGCAGCACGCAGAGGGGACCCAGCCGATCCCTGGCTTACGCATCCCACCCCTCCGGTCGGCTGAGCGCCCGCACGCTCGTTTCGTGGGTTGACTTAGGCATACGAAGTTCATTCTTACTCTAAGCATACGGAGTTCATTCCAAGACTAAGATCGGATCAGATCGAGGGTTAGGGCAGCACATGCTGGGCTCAGGCTTGTGCTGGTGCCCCATTTTTCTTCACCTGGGCACCATCGCCGGAGCATCACCGGAGAACCTGACCGGCAGCATTAGGGTTCCGATGATCAGAGGGGTCGGGGGGGTGTGCGCACATGATGTTCGATGGGTGCTGGTGCTTGGACCTTATATTGGCCCCCTATCCCTCATCAAACCTCGAGAACTCACACCCCCTTAAAGAGCATTTGAGATTTTATAGGTTTGCTGCCAGTAGCCATTAAAGTGTCTGAAATGGGGACACTTTTTTCAAATGGTCACAAAATCTTGTACATTTCGATTTTTTAGCTGAATTTTTTTGTACATGCCAACAAAAAAACAAGGATCATGTCTACCAAGTTTGGGGCCAAAACTCCTTCCAAAAAAATTTTAAAAAATCCAGAACCGCACAAAGTTTCAAAAATCATGAAAAATAGAAAACAAGTCGTCTTGCCATGAAACTTCACACGAAGGCTTAAGGGACCATTGTATGAATTTACAAGCCATAAAAATGGCATTGGCATGCAGAAATATGAAGATGTGCCTAAACCCACCTACCACCCTATCGATCCACGGCTTACTTAACCTGTCTCTCTGGCCGGCGTTGTCCCCGCCCGCACACCCGCCCACACACCTGTTTCGTCGGTTGGCTTAGGCATATGGAGTTCATTCCTAGTCTAAGATCAAACCAGACCAAGGGTTTTTGCAGCACATGCTGGGCTCGGGCATGTGCTGGTTTCACATTTTTCTTCACCGGGGCACCATCGTCGGAGCATCATCGTAGAACCTGATCGGTGGCATTGGGTTCGACAATCGGGGGGGCCGGGGGGTGTGTGCAAATGATGTGCGATGGGTGCTGGTACTTGGCCCTTATATTGGCCCCCTATCCCTCATCAAACCTCGAGAACTCACACCCCTTAAAGAGCATTTGAGATTTTACAGGTTTGCTGCCAGTAGCAATTAAAGTGTCTGAAATGGGGACACTTTTTTCAAATGGTCACAAAATCTTGTACACTTCGAGTTTTTAGCTGGTTTTTTTTGTGCATGCCAACAAAAATACAAGGATCTTGTCTACCAAGTTTGGGGCCAAAACTCCTCCTGAAAAAAGTTTAAAAAATCCTGAACCACAAAAAGTTTGGAAAATCGTGAAAAATAGAAAACGACTCATCTTGCCATGAAACTTCACGTGAAGGCTTAAGGGACCATTGTATGAATTTAAAAGCCATAAAAATGGAATTGGCATGCAGAAATATGAAGATGTGCCTAAAGCCACCTACCACCCTATCGATCCACGACTTGCGCATCCCATCTCTCTGGCCGGAGTAGTGCCTGCCCAGCCTCCCGCCGCTCATTTCGTCGACTGGCTTAGGCATACGGAGTTCATTCCCAGTCTAAGATCAGATTGGACTGAGGGTTGCAGCAGCACATGTTGGGCTCGGGTATGTGCTGGTGCCGCATTTTTGTTCGCTAGGGCACCATCGTCGGAGCATCGTCAGAGAACCTGACCGACGACGTTGGGGTTTCGACGATCGAGGGGCCAGGGGGTGTGCGCACATGATGTGCGATGGGTGCTGGTACTTGGCCCTTATATTGGCCCCCTATCCCTCGTCAAACCTCGAGAACTCACACCCCCTTAAAGAGCATTTGAGATTTTACAGGTTTGCTGCCAGTAGCCATTAAGTGTCTGAAATGTGGACACCTTTTTTCAAATGGGTCGCAAAATCTTGTACACTTCAAGTTTTTAGCTGATTTTTTTTGTGCATGACAAAAAAATACAAGGATCACGTCTACCAGTTTGGGGCCAAAACTCCTTCCAAAAAAATTTTAGAAAATCCTGAACCACAAAAGGTTTGGAAAATCATGAAAAATAGAAAACGACTTGTCTTGCCATGAAACTTCACGTGAAGGGTTAAGGGACCATTGTATGAATTTATAAGCCATAAAAATGGCATTGGCATGCAGAAATATGAAGATGTGCCTAAACCCACCTACCAACCTATCGATCCATGACTTGCGCATCCCGTCTCTCTGGTCGAAGTAGTGCCTGCCCACCCTCCCGCCCGCTCGTTTCGTTGACTGGCTTAGGCATACGGAGTTCATTCCCAGTCTAAGATCGGACAGGACCGAGGGTTGCAGCAGCAGGATCGGCAGCACGTAGAGGATGACACGATCGATGCCCGGCTTGCACATCCCGCCCCTCTGGCCGGCTGAGCGCCCACACGCTCGTTTCATGGGTTGACTTAGGCATACGGAGTTTATTCCCAGTCTAAGCATACGGAGTTCATTCACAGTCTAAGATCAAACCAGACCGAGGGTTATGGTAGCACATGCTGGGCTCAGGCATGTGCTGGTGTCGTATTTTTCTTCGTCGAGGCACCATCGCCAGAGCATCGTCAGAGAACCTGACCAGCGGCATTAGGGGTTCCGACGATCGGGGCGGCCGGGGAGGGTGTGTGCACATGATGTACGATGGGTGCTGGTACTTGGCCCTTATATTGGCCCCTTATCCCTTATCAAACCTCAAGAACTCACACCCGCTTAAAGAGCATTTGAGATTTTACAGGTTTGCTACCGGTAGCCATTAAAATGTCTGAAAATGGGGACACTTTTTTCAAATGGTCACAAAATCTTGTACACTTTGAGTTTTTAGCTGATTTTTTTTTTTGCATGCCAACAAAAATACAAGGATCACATCTACCAAGTTTGAGGCCAAAACTCCTTCCAAAAAAATTTTAAAAAATCCCGAACCGCAAAAAGTTTCAAAAATCGTGAAGAATAAAAAACGAGTCGTCTTGCCAAGAAACTTCACGTGAAGGCTTAAGGGACCATTGTATGAATTTACAAGCCATAAAAATGGCATTGGCATGCAGAAATATGAAGATGTGCCTAAACCCACCTACCACCCTATTGATCTACGGCTTGCGCATCCCGTCTCTCTGGCCGGCGTAGTGCCCGCCCGCTCGCCTGATCGTTTCGTCAGTTGGCTTAGGCATACGGAGTTCATTCCCAGTCTAAGATCGGATAGGATCGAGGGTTATGGTAGCACATGCTGGGCTCGGGCATTTGCTGGTGCTGCATTTTTCTTTGTCGAGGCACCATCGTCAGAGCATCATTGGAGAACCTGACCGACGGCACTGGGTTCCGACGATCGGGGGGGCCGGGGGGTATGCACACATGATGTCCAATGGGTGCTGGTTCTTGGCCCTTATATTGGCCCCCTATCTCTCATCAAACCTCGAGAACTCACACCCGCTTAAAGAGCATTTGAGATTTTACAGGTTTGCTGCCAGTAGCCATTAAAGTGTCTGAAATGGGGACACTTTTTTCAAATGGTCACACAATCTTGTACACTTCAAGTTTTTAGCTGAATTTTTTTGTGCATGCCAAAAAAAATACAAGGATCACGTCTACCAAGTTTGGGGCCAAAACTTCTTCTGAAAGAATTTAAAAAAATCCTGAACCGCAAAAAGTTTCAAAAATCGTGAAAAATAGAAAACGAGTTGTCTTGCCATGAAACTTCACGTGAAGGCTTAAGGGACCATTGTATGAATTTAAATGCCATAAAAATGGCATTGGCACGTAGAAATATGAAGATGTGCCTAAACCCACCTACCACCCTATCGATCTACGGCTTATGCATCCTGTCTCTCTGGCCGGCGTAGTGCCCGCCTGCCCGCCCGCCCGCTCGTTTCGTCAGTTGGCTTAGGCATACGGAGTTCATTAACAGTCTAAGATCAGACCAAACCTAGGGTTGTGGTAGCAAGATCGGCAGCATGCAGAGGGGGACCTGGCCGATCCACGGCTTGCGCATCCTGCCCCTATGGCCGGTTGAACGCCCGTACGCTCGTTTCGTGGGTTGACTTAGGCATACGGAGTTCATTCCCAGTCTAAGCATAGGAGTTCATTCCCAGTCTAAGATCGAATCGGATCGAGGGTTGCGACAGCACATGATGTGCTCGGGCATGTGCTGGTGTCACATTTTTCTTCGTCGGGGCACCATCATCGGAGAACCTGACCGACGGCATTGGGGTTCCGTCGATCGGGGGGGCCGGGGGGTGTGTGCACATGATGTGCGATCGGTGCTGGTACTTGGCCCTTATATTGGCCCCCTATCCCCCATCAAACCTTGAGAACTCGCACCCCCTTGTAGAGCATTTGAGATTTTACAGGTTTGCTATCAGTAGCCATTAAAGTGTCTAAAATGGGGACACTTTTTTCAAATGGTCACAAAATCTTGTACACTTTGAGTTTTTAGCTGATTTTTTTTTTGTGGATGCCAACAAAAATAAAAGGATCACGTCTACCAAGTTTAGGGCCAAAACTCCTACCAAAAAAATTTTAAAAAATCCTGAACCACAAAAAGTTTTGAAAATCATGAAAAATAGAAAACGAGTCGTCTTGCCATGAAACTTCACGTGAAGGCCTAAGGGACCATTGTATGAATTTACAAGCCATAAAAATGGCATTGGCACACAAAAATATAAAGATGTCCCTAAACCCACCTACCATCCTATCGATCCACGGCTTGCACATCCCGTCTCTCTGGCCGACGTAGTGCCCGCCCGCCCGCCCGCTCGTTTCGTCGGTTGGTTTAGGCATACGGAGTTCATTCCCAGTCTATGATCGACCGGACCGAGGGTTGCTGCAGCACATGCTGGGCTCGAGCATGTGCTGGTGCCGTATTTTTCTTCACCGGGGCACCATCGTCGGAGCATCGCCGGAGAATCTGACTGGCAGCATTGGGGTTCCGGCGATCGGGGGGACTGGTGGCGGGTGTGTGCACATGATGTGCGATGGGTGATGGTACTTAGCCCTTATATTGGCCCCCTATCCCTCATGAAACCTTGAGAGCTCACACCCTTTTAAAGAGCATTTGAGATTTTACAAGTTTGCTGCCAGTAGCCATTAAAGTGTCTGAAATGGGGACACTTTTTTCAAATGGTCACAAAATCTTGTACATTTCGAGCTTTTAACTGAATTTTTTTGCGCATGCCAAAAAAAATACAAGGATCATGTCTGCCAAGTTTGGGGCCAAAACTCCTTCCGAAAAAATTTTAAAAAAATCCCGAACAGTAAAAAGTTTCAAAAATCATGAAAAATAGAAAACGAGTCGTCTTGCCATGAAACTTCACGTGAAGGCTTAAGGGACCATTGTATGAATTTAAATGTCATAAAAATGGCATTGGCATGCAAAAATATGAAGATGTGCCTAAACCCACCTACCACCCTATCGATCCACGGCTTGCGCATCCCGTCTCTCTGGCCGGCGTAGTGCCCGCCCGCCAGCTCGCCCATTCGTTTTGTTGTTCGTTTAGGCATACGAAGTTCATTCCAATCTAAGATCAGACCGGGACGAGGGTTGCTAACCAGCACCATGCTGGGCTCGACATGTGCGGTGCCGCATTTTTCTTGTCGGGCACGCATCGCCAGGCATCGCCGGAGAACCTGACTGGCCGGCATTAGGGTTCTGGCGATCGGGGGCCGAGGGCGGGTGGCGCACGTGATGTGGATGGTTTCTGGTTACTTAGCCATTTAATATTGACCCCTATCCCTCATAGAAACCTTGCAGACTCAACACCTTAAAAGCATTGAGATTTTTACAGGTTTGCTACCAGTAGCCATTAAAGTGTCTGAAATGGGGACACTTTTTTCAAATGGTCAAAAATCTTGTACACTTCGAGTTTTAGCTGAATTTTTTTGTTCATTTCAAAAAAGAAAAAATGATCACGTTACAAGTTTGGGGAAGAACGCTTTCCGAAAAAATTTTAAAAAATCCTGAACTGTAAAAAGTTTCAAAAATCATGAAAATTAGAAAACGAGCCATCTTGCCATTAAACTTCACGTGAAGGCTTAGGAGACCATTGTATGAATTTACAAGCCATAAAAATGGAACTGGCACGCAGAAATAAGAATATGTGCCTAAACCCACCTACCACCCTATCAATCCACGGCTTGCGCATCCCGTCTCTCTGGCCAGCGTAGTGCCCGCCCGCCCGCCCTTCCGCTCATTTCGTCGGTTGGCTTAGGCATACGGAGTTCATTCCCAGCCTAAGATCGGACTCGACCGAGGGTTACGAGCATATGCTAGGCTCGCGCATGTGCTGGTGCCTCATTTTTCTTCACCGGGGCACCATCGTCGGAGCATCACCGGAGAACCCGACTGGTGGCATTGGGGTTCCGACGATCGGGGGGGCCGGGGGGTGTGCGAACATGATGTGCGATGGGTGCTGATACTTGGCCCTTATATTGGCCCCCTATCCCTCATCAAACCTCAAGAACTCACCCCCCTTAAAGAGCATTTGAGATTTTACAGGTTTGTTGCCAGTAGCCATTAAAGTGTCTGAAATGGGGACACTTTTTTCAAATGGTCATAAAATCTTGTACACTTCTAGTTTTTAGCTGAATTTTTTTGTTCATGCCAAAAAATATGCAAGGAACACGTCTACCAGGTTGGGGGCCAAAACTCCTTCCGAAAAAATTTTAAAAAATCCCAAACCGCAAAAGGTTTCAAAAATCATGAAAAATAGAAAACCAGTCGTCTTGCCATGAAACTATACGTGAAGGCTTAAGGGACCATTGTATGAATTTAAAAGCCATAAAAATAGCATTGGCATGCAGAAATGTGAAGATGTGCCTAAACCCACCTACCACCCTATCTATCCATGGCTTGCGATCCCGTCTCTCTGGCCAGCGTAGTGCCCGCCCGCCCGCCCGCTCGTTTCGTTGGTTGGCTTAGGCATACAGAGTTCATTCCCAATGTAAGATTGGACCAGATCGAGGGTTGCGGTAGCAGGTTCAATAGACGTAGAGGGGGACCCGACCGATCCTTGGCTTGCGCATCTCGCCCCTCTAGCTGGTTGAGCGCCCGCACTTTCGTTTCATGGGTTGACTTAGGCATATAGAGTTCATTCCCAGTCTAAGATTGGATCAGACCGAGGGTTACGGTAGCACATGCTGGGCTCAGGCAAGTCCTAGTGCTGCATTTTTCTTTGCCGGGGCACCATCGTCGGAGCATCATCAGAGAACTTGACCGGCGGCATTAGGGTTCTGACAATCGAGGGGGCCAGGGGGTATGCACACATGATGTGCGATGGGTGCTGGTACTTGGCCCTTATATTGGACCCCTATCTCTCATCAAACCTCGAGAACTCACACCCCCTTAAAGAGCATTTGAGATTTTACAGGTTTGCTGCCAGTAGCCATTAAAGTGTCTGAAATGGGGACACTTTTTTAAAATGGTCACAAAATCTTGTACACTTCGAGTTTTTAGCTGAATTTTTTTGTGCATGCCAACAAAAATACAAGGATCACGTCTACCAAGTTTGGGCCAAAACTCCTTCTGAAAAAATTTAAAAAAATCCCGAACCCCAAAAAGTTTCAAAAATCGTGAAAAATAGAAAACGAGTTATCTCGCCATTAGACTTCACATGAAAGCTTAAAGGACCATTGTATGAATTTACAAGCCATAAAAATGGCATTGGCACGAAGAAATATGAAGATGTGCCTAAACCCACCTACCACCCTATCGATCCACGGCTTGCGCATCTCGTCTCTCTAGCCGGCGTAGTGCCTGCCCACCTGCCCGCTCGTTTCGTTGGTTGACTTTGGCATATAGAGTTCATTCCCAGTCTAAGCATACGGAGTTCATTCCCAGTCTAAGATCGGACTGGACCAAGGGTTGTGGCAGCACATGCTGGGCTCAGGCATGTGCTGGGCCACCCTTTTCTTCACCGGCGCACCATCGTCGGAGCATCGCCGGAGAACCTGATCGGCGACATTGGGGTTCCGACGATCGATGGGGCCAGGAGGGGTGTGTGCACATGATGTGCAATGGGATTGCGACAGTCTAAGATTGGATCGGACCGAGGGTTGCTGTAGGAGGATCGGCAGCACACAGAGGGGGACCCGATCGATCCCCGGGTTGAGCATCCCGCTCCTCTGGCCGGCTGAGCGCCCGTACACTCGTTTCATGGGTTGACTTAGGCACACAGAGTTCATTCCCAGTCTAAGCATACGAAGTTCATTCCCAGTCTAAGATCGAACCAGACCGAGGGTTGCGGCCGTACATGCTGGGCTCGAGCATGTACTGGTGTCGAATTTTTCTTCGTCGGGGCACCATCGTCGAAGCATCGCCGGAGAACCTGACAGGCGGCATTAGGGTTCCGACGATCGGGGTGGCCGGGGGGTGTGCGCACATGATGTGCGATGGGTGCTGGTACTTGGCCCTTATATTAGCCCCCTATCTCTCATCAAACCTTGAGAACTCATACCCCCTTAAAGAGCATTTGAGATTATACAGGTTTGCTACCAGTAGCCATTAAAGTGTCTGAAATGGGGACACTTTTTTCAAATGGTCACAAAATCTTGTACACTTCGAGTTTTTAGATGAATTTTTTTGTGCTTGCCAACAAAAATACAAGGACCACGTCTACCAAGTTTGGGGCCAGAAATCCTTCCGAAAACATTTTAAAAAATCTCGAACCGTAAAAAGTTTGGAAAATCATGAAAAATAGAAAACAAGTCGTCTTGCCATGAAACTTCACGTGAAGGCTTAAGGGACCATTGTATGAATTTAAAAGCCATAAAAATGGCATTGGCACACAGAAATATGAAGATGTGCCTAAACCCACCTACCACCCTATCGATCCACGGCTTGCACATCCCGTCTCTCCAACAGGCGTAGTGCCCGCCCGCCTGCCTGCCCGTTCGTTTCGTCGGTTGGCTTAGGCATACGGAGTTCATTCCAGTCTAAGATCGGACCGGACCGAGGGTTTTGACAGCACATGCTGGGCTCGGGCATGCGCTGCTACCTCATTTTTCTTCATCGAGGCACCATCGTCGGAGCATCACCGGAGAACTTGACCAATGGCATTGGCGTTTCGACGATCGGGGGGGCTGGGGGGGTGTGCACACATGATGTATGATGGGTGCTGGTACTTGGCTCTTATATTGGCCCCCTATTCCTCATCAAACCTCGAGAACTCACACCCCCTTAAAGAGCATTTGAGATTTTATAGGTTTGCTGCCAGTAGCCATTAAAGTGTCTGAAATGGGGACACTTTTTTAAAATGGTCACAAAATCTTGTACACTTCGAGTTTTTAGCTGAATTTTTTTGTGCATGCCAAAAAAAATACAAGGATCATGTCTACCAAGTTTGGGGCCAAAAATCTTTTCGAAAAAATTTTAAAAAATCCCGAACTACAAAAAGTTTTAAAAATCATGAAAATTAGAAAACGAGTCGTCTTGCCATGAAACTTCAGGTGAAGGCTTAAGCGACCATTGTAGGAACTTACAAGCCATAAAAATGGCACTGGTGTAGACACCCAATTGGGTCCGGCCCAGATCAATTGGGCCTGGCCCAAATGGGTAGGGCCCAATTCAATTTGTCCTGTATTATTTTGTATTTTATGTATTTTATTATTATGTATATACTTATTTATTTATTTATTTTTTATTAGATTAGATTTATATGTATATAGTTATATATTTATTATTATTTTTTTTATCTGTTCTAATTTTTCCTGATTATCAGATATTTTTTTTGTAATATCTTTTGATTTATCTTTTCTAATTATCTAGTATTTTTTATTTATTTTGATTTTAATTTTGGAGGGCTGAGATTGAAGGCTGAAGAATCCCATTGGAAATGGGAATTCAATCAGAAGAGTCCAGTGGGATTCAAAGATTGAATTCCCGTCCAAGGAGGAATTGGGATTGATCAGGAACTCCTGATCAATCCCTATAAAAGGGACTCTGGAACAGAATGCAAGACACACAGAAAACAGTAAGCAAAGCTACTGATTTGAGAGAAAATGAGGCGTATAGGAAGTTAGAAAAAGTTTAGGAGTGTTCTGGGAGTGAGAAAAATTTTTTAGAATTTTCTGACGAAAATTCCGGCCAACATTGAAGTTTCCGACGACCTGCCCAGTTTCCGGCGAAGAATCCCAGAAACCGGCGACTTTCCGGCCAACTTCCGGTGAAATTTCCAGATTCCGGCGAAAATTTCCAGAATCCGGCACCGGTGTTCTTCGGTTTCTAGAGAGAAGGGAGAGAAAAAGGAAGAAGAGAGAGAGAGGGGGAGGAGCGTTCTGCCGAAAAACGAAGGAAGGTGCCTTTTATACCCTCCCAAAACGACGTCGTTTTGGCCTTAAGTAACCCAGAGGATCCGCGCGTTTTGCCGTAACCCGACCCGACCCGGGCGTCGACCCGCTTTCTGACCCGCGCGTGCCAGCCCCCTCCGAGCCGAGCCGAGCCGAGCCAAGCCGCCAAGCCGCTCCCCCCCGAGCCGTTTTCCTGCCTTGAGCCGAGCCGAGCCGAGCCGCGATCCGAGCTTTTTTTTTTTTTTCCTTTGTTTATTTGTTTATTTCATTTTTTATTTATTAGATTAGGTTTACGTAATATTCTTTTTATTTATTTTTTATTATTTTATTTTCTTTAAATAAAAATAAAAAAATTCCAAAAAAAATATATTTTGAGGGAAAAGTTGAAAGTAATCAATTTCCTTAGAAATAAATTTCTAAAAAATATTTTTGGGGAAAAGTTGAAAGTATCAATTTTCCTCAGAAATAAATTTCAAAAAAAAATATTTTTAGGGAAAAGTTGAAAGTATCAATTTTCCTTAGAAATAAAATTCCAAAAACTATTTTTGGGGAAAAGTTGAAAGTATCAATTTTCCTTAGAAATAAATTTTCAAAAAAAGGGTTTTTGAGGAAAAGTTGAAAGTATCAATTTTCCTTGAAAATCGAAATTTCCAAAAAAAATATTTTTGGGGAAAAGTTGAAAGTATCAATTTTCCTTAGAAATAAATTTTCAAAAAAAGGGGGGTTTTGAGGAAAAGTTGAAAGTATCAATTTTCCCTACAAAAAAAAAATCATTCTTTCATTCCTTTCTATCTTAATTTTGATTTTGTTTTTTTTTTTTTCTCTTTCTTTAAATAATCCGACGACGGAGCCTCTATAAGTGAAACAGTAGTTTTTCTTGCATACTCTTGAGGTGAGGGAATTTTCTCAATTTTCTGCTAAAAGTATTAGAGTCAATTGAGAATAATTTTCAACAACTAACTACTTGGTAAAATTTTAAGGCTTTTGGATAAAAACAAATTCAAGCTGGTACCATCTTTTGATGGGCGTTGTGAGGGTGCTATAACCTTCCTTACACGTAACCGAACTCCCGAACCCTGTTCTGGTCAGCAGACCTGAACCTATTCTTCTAGGGACCCTTAAACTTAGGTGTTCCCTGGAAGGACAGATTCTTTAGGTGGCCAATCGCACCTAGATAAAAAAGATTGGTGGCGACTCCCTGAAAGTCAATGTCTAGCGATAGATCCCCGGATCTAGACGTTACGACAACTGGCATGCAAAAATATGAAGATGTGCCTAAACCCACCTACCACCTTATTGATCCACGGCTTGCGCATCCTGTCTCTCTGGTCGACGTAGTGCCCGCCCGCCCACCCACTCGCCTGCCCGCTCGTTTCATCGGTTAGCTTAGGCATACGGAATTCATTCCCAGTCTAAGATCAGACCAAACTGAGGGTTGTGGCAGCACATGCTGGGCTCAGGCATGTGCTAGTGCCACATTTTTCTTCGCTGGGGCACCATCGTCGGAGAACCTGACCGACGACATTGGGGTTCTGGCGATTGGGGGGGCCGAGGGGGGTGTGCGTACATGATGTGTGATGGGTGCTGGTACTTGGCCCTTATATTGGCCCCCCCCATCCCTCATCAAACCTCAAGAACTCACACCCCCTTAAAGAGCATTTGATATTTTACAGGTTTGCTGCCAGTAGCTATTAAAGTGTCTGAAATAGGGACACTTTTTTCGAATGGCCATAAAATCTTGTACTCTTCGAGTTTTTAGCTGAATTTTTTTGTGCATGCCGAAAAAAAAGCAAGGATCATGTCTACCAGGTTTGGGGCCAAAACTCCTTCCGAAAAAATTTTAAAAAATCCCGAACTGCAAAAAGTTTCAAAAATCATGAAAAATAGAAAACGAGTCGTCTTGCCATGAAACTTCACGTGAAGGCTTAAGGGACCATTGTATGAATTTACAAACCATAAAAATGGCATTGGCACATAGAAATATGGAGATGGGCCCAAACCCACCTACCACCCTATCGATCCACGCCTTGCGCAACCCGTCTCTCTGGTCGACGTAGTGCCCGCCCGCCCGCCCACTCGTTCATTTTGTCGGTTGGCTTAGGCATACGGAGTTCATTCCCAATCTAAGATTGGATTGGATTGAGGGTTGCTGCAGCACATGCTGGGCTAAAGCATGTGCTGGTGCCACATTTTTCTTCGCCAGGGCAGCATCGTCGGAGCATCGCCGGAGAACCTGACCGGCGGCATTGGAGTTTTGACGATCGGGGGGGCCAAGGGGGTGTGCGCACATGATGTGCGATGGGTGCTGGTACTTGGCCCTTATATTGGCCCCCTATCCCTCATCAAACCTTGAGAACTCACAGCGCCTTAAAGAGCATTTGAGATTTTACAGGTTTGCTGCCATTAGCCATTAAAGTATCTGAAATGGGGACACTTTTTTCAAATGGTCACAAAATCTTGTACAGTTTGAGTTTTTAGCTGAATTTTTTTATGCAAGCCAACAAAAATACAAGGATCATGTCTGCCAAGTTTGGGGCCAAAACTCCTTCCGAAAAAAATTTTAAAAAATCCCGAATCGCAAAAAGTTTCAAAAATCGTGAAAAATAGAAAACGAGTCGTCTTGCCATGACATTTCACGTGAAGACTTAAGGGACCATTGTATGAATTTACAAGCCATAAAAATGGCATTGGCACACAAAAATATGAAGATGTGCCTAAACCCACCCACCACCCTATCGATACATAGCTTGCGCAACCCGTCTCTCTGGCCGGCATAGTGCTCGCCCGTCCGCCCGCCCGTTCGTTTCATCGGTTGGCTTAGGCATATGGAGTTCATTCCCAGTCTAAGATCGGACCGGACCAAGAGTTGTGGCAGCACATGTTGGGCAAGAGTATCTGCTGGTGTCGTATTTTTCTTCGTCGGGGCACCATCGTCGGAGCATCGTCGGAGAACCTGACCGGTGGCATTAGGGTTCCGGCGATCGGGGGGCCCGGGGGGCGTGTGCGCACATGATGTGTGATGAGTGCTTGGTACTTGGCCCTTATATTGGCCCCCTATCCCTCATCAAACCTCGAGAACTCACACCCCTTAAAGAGCATTTGAGATTTTAAAGGTTTGCTGCCAGTAGCCATTAAAGTATCTGAAATAGGGACACTTTTTTCAAATGGTCAACAGATCCTGTACACTTCAAGTTTTTAGCTGAATGTTTTTGTGCATGCCAACAAAAATACAAGGATCACGTCTATGAAGTTTGGGGACAAAACTCTTTCAAAAAAAATTTTAAAAAATCCCGAACTGCAAAAAGTTTCAAAAATCATGAAAAATAGAAAATGAGTCGTCTTGGCATGAAACTTCACGTGAAGGCTTAAGGGACCATTGTATGAATTTACAAGCCATAAAAATGGCATTGGCACACAGAAATATGAAGATGTGCCTAAACCCACCTACCACCCTATCGATCCACGGCTTGCGCATCCCGCCTCTCTGGCCGGCATAGTGCCAGCCCGCCCGCCCGCCCGCCCGTTCGTTTTATCTATTGGCTTAGGCATATGGAGTTCATTCCCAGTCTAAGATCGGATTGGATCGAAGGTTGTGGCAGTAGGATCGGTAGCACGCAGAGGGGGACCCAATCGATCCCCGACTTGCGCATCCGGCCCCTCTGGCCTGCTGAGTGCCTGCACGCTTGTTTTGTCGGTTGACTTAGGCATATGAAGTTCATTCCCAGTTTAAGCATACGGAGTTCATTCTCAATCTAGGATTGGACCGGACCAAGGGTTGCGATAGCACATGTTGGGCTCGGGCATGTGCTGGTGCCATATTTTTCTTCACCGGGGCACCATCACCGGAGTATCGTCGAGAACCTGACCGACGGCATTGGGGTTTCAGTGATCGGAGGGGCCGGGGGGGTCTGCGCACATGATGTACGATGGGTGCTGGTACTTGGCCCTTATATTGGCCCCCTATCCCTCATCAAACCTCGAGAACTCACACCCGCTTAAAGAGCATTTGAGATTTTACAGGTTTGCTGCCAGTAGCCATTAAAGTGTTTGAAATGGGGACACTTTTTTCAAATGGTCACAAAATCATGTACACTTCGAGTTTTTAGCTGAATTGTTTTGTGCATGCCAAAAAAAATACAATGATCACGTTTACCAAGTTTGGGGCCAAAACTTCTTCCGAAAAAATTTTAAAAAATCCCAAATTGCAAAAAGTTTTGAAAATCATGAAAAATAAAAAACGAGTCGTCTTGCCACGAAACTTCACGTGAAGGCTTAAGGGACCATTGTATGAATTTAAAAGCAATAAAAATGGCTTTGGCATGCAGAAATATGAATATGTGTGTAAACTCACCTACCACCCTATCGATCCATGGCTTACGCATCTCGTCTCTCTGCCCGGCGTAGTGCCTGCCCGCCCGCCCTCCCGTTCATTTCGTCAATTGGTTTAGGCATACGAAGTTCATTCCCAGTCTAAGATCGGACCGGATAGAGGGTTGCAGCAGCACATGCTGGGCTCGGGCATGTGCTGGTGCCGCATTTTTCTTCGTCGGGGCACCATCACTGGAGCATCGTCGGAGAACCTGACCGGAGGCATTAGGGTTCAGGTGATCGAGGGGGCCGGGGGGTATGCGCGCAAGATGTGCGATGGGTGCTAGTACTTGGCCCTTATATTGGCCCCCTATCCTCATCAAACCTCGAGAACTCACACCCCCTTAAAGAGCATTTGAGATTTTACAGGTTTGCTGCCAGTAGCCATTAAAGTGTCTGAAATGGGGACACTTTTTTCAAATGGTCACAAAATCATGTACACTTCGAGTTTTTAGCTGAATTTTTTTGTGCATGCCAACAAAAATACAAGGATCACGTCTAGTAAGTTTGGGGCCAAAACTCATTCCAAAAAAATTTTAAAAAATCCCAAACCATAAAAAGTTTCAAAAATCATGAAAAATAGAAAATGAGTCGTCTTGCCATGAAACTTCATGTGAAGGCTTAAGGGACCATTGTATGAATTTACATGCCATAAAAATGGCATTGGCACACAAAAATATGAAGATGTGCCTAAACCCACCAACCACCCTGTCGATCCACAGCTTGTGCATCCCGTCTCTCTGGCCGACATAGTGCCCGCCCGTCCGCCTGTTCGTTTTCGGTTGGCTTAGGCATACGGAGTTCATTCGCAGTCTAAGATCAAACCGAACTGAGGGTTGAGGCAGCAGGATCGGTAGCACACAGAAGGGCACTCGATCGATCCCCGGCTTGCTCATCCCACCCCTCTGGCCGGCTGAGCGCCCGCACGCTCCTTTCATGAGTTGACTTAGGCATACGGAGTTCATTCCCAGTCTAAGCATACGAAGTTCATTCCCAGTCTAAGATCGAATCGGACCGAGGGTTGCGACAGCACATGCTGGGCTCGGGCATGTGCTGGTGTCATATTTTTCTTCGTAGAGGCACCATCTCCGGAGCATCGTCGGAGAACCTGACTGACGGCATTAAGGTTCCGGTGATCGGGGGGCCGGGGGTGTGCGCACATGATGTACGATGCGTGCTCATACTTGGCCCTTATATTGTCCCCCTATCCCTCATCAAAGCTCGAGAACTCACACCCCCTTAAATAGCATTTGAGATTTTATAGGTTTGCTGCCAGTAGCCATTATAGTGTCCGAAATGGGGACACTTTTTTCAAATGGTCACAAAATCTTGTACACTTCGAGTTTTTAGCTGACTTTTTTGTGCATGCCAACAAAAATACAAGGATCACGTCTACCAAGTTTGGGGCCAAAACTCCTTCCGAAAAAATTTTAAAAAATCCCGAATCATAAAAAGTTTCAAAAATCGTGAAAAATAGAAAATGAGTCGTCTCGCCATGAAACTTCCCGTGAAGGCTTAAGTGACCATTGTATGCATTTACAAGCCATAAAAATGGCATTGGCATGCAGAAATATGAAGATGTGCCTAAACCCACCTACCCCCCATCGATCCACGGCTTGCGCATCCCTGTCTCTCTGGCCGACGCTGTGCCCGCCCGCCCACCCGCTCATTTCATCGGTTTGCTTAGGCATACGGAGTTCATTCTCAGTCTAAGACTGAACCGGACTGAGGGTTACGGCAACAGGATTGGTAGCACGTAGAGGGGGACCCGACTGATCCCCGGCTTGTGCATCCCGCCCCTCTAGTCGGCTGAGCGCCCGCACGCTCGTTTCGTGGGTTGACTTACGCATACGGAGTTCATTCCCAGTCTAAGCATACGAAGTTCATTCCCAGTCTAAGATCGGACAAGACCGAGGGTTACGACAGCACATGCTGGGCTTGAGCATGTGCTGGTGCCACATTTTTCTTCCCTGGGGCACCATCGTCGGAGCGTCATCGGAGAACTTGACCGGCGGCATTGGGTTCTGGCGATCAGGGTGGCCGGGGGGGTGTGCGCACATGATGTGCGATGGGTGCTGTTACATGGCCCTTATATTGTCCCCCTATCCCTCATCAAACCTTGAGAACTCACACCCCCTTAAAGAGCGTTTGAGATTTTACAGGTTTGCTGCCAGTAGCCATTAAAGTGTCTGAAATGGGGACACTTTTTTCAAATGGTCACAAAATCTTGTACACTTCGAGTTTTTAGCTGAATTTTTTTGTGCATTCCAAAAAAAATACTAGGATCACGTCTACCAAGTTTGGGGCCAAAAATCCTTCCGAAAAAATTTTAAAACATCTCGAACCGTAAAAAGTTTTGAAAATCGTGAAAAATAGAAAACGAGTCGTCTTGCCATGAAACTTCACGTGAAGGCTTAAAGGACCATTGTATGCATTTACAAGCCATAAAAATGGCATTGGCATGCACAAATATGAAGATGCGCCTAAACCCACTTACCACCCTATCGATCCACGACTTGCACATCCCGTCTCTCTGGCCGACGTAGTGCCCGCCCGCCCGCCCGTCCATTTGTTCGTCGGTTGGCTTAGGCATACGGAGTTCATTCCGAGTCTAAGATCGAACCAGACCGAGGGTTGCAGCAGCAGGATCGGTAGCACGTAGAGGGGGACTCGGTCGATCCTCGGCTTGCGCATCCCACCCCTCTGGCCGATTGAGCGCCCGCACGCTCGTTTCGTGGGTTGACTTAGGCATAGGAGTTCATTCCCAGTCTAAGATCAGACTGGATCGAGGGTTGTGGTAGTACATACTGGGCTCGGGGATGTGCTGGTGTCACATTTTTCTTCGTCGGGGCACCATCTCCGGAGCACCATCGGAGAACTTGACCGACGGCATTGCGGTTCCAACGATCGGGGGGGCCGGGGGGTGTGCGCACATGATGTGCGATGGGTGCTGGTACTTGGCCCTTATATTGGCCCCCTATCCCTCATCAAACCTCGAGAACTCACACCCCCTTAAAGAGCATTTTAGATTTTACAGGTTTGCTGCCAATAGCCATTAATGTGTCTGACATGGGGACACTTTTTTCAAATGGTCACAAAATCTTGTACACTTCGAGTTTTTAGCTGAATTTTTTTGTGCATGTCAACAAAAATACAAGGATCACGTCTACCAAGTTTGGGGAGAAAAATCCTTCTAAAAAATTTTTAAAAATTCTCGAACCGTAAAAAGTTTTGAAAATCATGAAAAATAGAAAACTAGTCGTCTTGCCATAAAACTTCACGTGAATGCTTAAGGGACCATTGTATGAATTTACAAGCCACAAAAATGGAATTGGCATGCAAAAATATAAAGATGTGCCTAAACCCACCTACCACCCTACCAATACACGGCTCGCGCATCCCGTCTCTCTGGCCGGCGTAGTGCCCGCCCGCCCGTCCGCTCGTTTCGTCGGTTGGCTTAGGCATACGGAGTTCATTCCCAGTCTAAGATCGGACCAGACTGAGGGTTGCGGCAAACATGTTGGGCTCGGGCATGTGCTGGTGCCGTATTTTTCTTCGCCGGGGCACCATCGTCGGAGCATCGCCGGAGAACCTGATCGGTGGCATTAGGGTTCCGACGATCGGGGGGGCCGGTGGGGTGTGCGCACATGATGTGCGATGGGTGCTGGCACTTGGCCCTTATATTGGCCCCCTATCCCTCATCAAACCTCAAGAACTCACACCCTCTTAAAGAGCATTTGAGATTTTATAGGTTTGCTGCCAGTAGCCATTAAAGTGTCTAAAATGGGGATGCTTTTTTCAAATGGTCACAAAATCTTATACACTTCGAGTTTTTAGCTGAATGTTTTTGTGCATGCCAATAAAAATACAAGGATCACGTCTATGAAGTTAGGGGCCAAAACCCCTTCCGAAAAAATTTTAAAAAATCCCGAACCATAAAAAGTTTCAAAAATCATGAAAAACAGAAAACGAGTTGTCTTGCCATGAAACTTCACATGAAGGTTAAGGGACCATTGTATGAATTTTCAAGCCATAAAAATGGCATTGGCATGCAGAAAATATGAAGATGTGCCTAAACACACAAACCACCCTATCGATCCCGTCTCCCTGGCCGACGTAGTGCCCGCCCGCTCATTTCGTCAGTTGGCTTAGGCATACGGACTTCATTCCTAGTTTAAGATCAGACCGGATCGAGGGTTGTGGTAGCAGGATCGGTAGCACGCAGAGGGGGACCCGACCAATCCTCAGCTTGCGTATCCTGCCCCTCTGGCAAGCTGAGTGCCCGCACGCTCGTTTCGTGGGTTGACTTAGGCATACGGAGTTCATTCCCAGTCTAAGCAGATGGAGTTCATTCCCAGTCTAAGATCAGATCGGATCGAGGGTTGCGACAGCACATGGTGGGCTCCGACATGTGCTCGTGCCACAGTTTTCTTCGTCGGGGCACCATCGTCAGAGCCTCGCCGGAGAACCTGATCGGATGCTTTAGGGTACCGACGGCATTGGGGTTACGGTGATCGGGGGGGCCGGGGGGCTGTGCGCACATGATGTGCAATGGGTGCTGGTACTTGGCCCTTATGTTGGCCCCCTATCCCTCATCAAATCTCGAGAACTCACAACCCCTTAAAGAGCATTTGAGATTTTACAGGTTTGCTGCCAGTAGTCATTAAAGTGTCTGAAATGGGGACACATTTTTCAAATGGACACAAAATCTTGTATACTTTGAGTTTTTAGCTGAATTTTTTTGTGCAAGCCAAAAAAAATACAAGGATCACGTCTACCAAGTTTGGGGCCAAAATTCCTTCCGAAAAAATTTTAAAAAATCCCGAACCGTAAAAATTTTTGAAAATCATGAAAAATAGAAAACAAGTCGTCTTGCCATGAAACTTCACGTGAAGGATTAAGGGACCATTGTATGAATTTACAAGCCATAAAAATGGCATTGGCACGTAGAAATATGAAGATGTGCCTAAACCCACCTACCACCTTATCGGTCCACGGCTTGCGCATCCCGCCTCTCTAACCGACGTAGTGCTCGCCCGCTCGCCCGCTCGTTTCATCGGTTGGCTTAGGCATACGGAGTTCATTCCCAGTCTAAGATTGGACCAGACCGAGGGTTGCGGCAGTAGGATCGGCAGCACGTAGAGGGGGACCTGACCGATCCCCGGCTTGCGCATCCCCCCCTCTGGTCGGATGAGCGCCCGCACGCTCGTTTCATGGGTTGACTTAGGCATACGACGTTCATTCCCAGTCTAAGCATACACAGTTCATTCCCAGTCTGAGATCAGACTAGACCAAGGGTTGCGGCAGCACATGCTGGGCTCGGGCAAGTGCTAGTAACGTATTTTTCTTTGTCGAGGCACCATCGCCGGAGAACCTGACCGGCGGTATTGGGGTTTCGGGGATCGGGGGGGTGTGCGCACATGATGTGCGCTAGGTGTTAGTACTTGGCCCGTATTTTGGCCCCTTATCCCTCATCAAACCTCGAGAACTCACACCCCCTTAAAGAGCATTTGAGATTTTACAGGTTTGCTGCCAGTAGCCATTAAAGTATCTGAAATGGGGATACTTTTTTCAAATGGTCACAAAATCTTGTACACTTCGAGTTTTTAGCTGAATTTTTTTATGCATGCCAAAAAAAAGACAAGGATCACGTCTACCATGTTTGGGGCCAAAAATCCTTCTGAAAAAATTTTAAAAAATCTGGAACCGTAAAAAGTTTGAAAAATCATGAAAAATAGAAAACAAGTCGTCTTGCCATGAAACTTCACGTGAAGGCTTAAAGGACCATTGTATGAATTCACAAGCCATAAAAATGGCATTGGCATGCATAAATATGAAGATGTGCCTAAACCCACCTACCACCCTATCGATCCTCGGCTTACGCATCCTATCTCTCTGGCCGACGTAGTGCCCACCCATCCGCTCATTTCGTCGGTTGGCTTAGGCATACGGAGTTTATTCTTAGTCTAAGATCAGACCGGACCGAGGGTTGTGGCAGTAAGATCGGCAGGACGCAAAGGGGGACCCGACCGATCCCCGACTTTCACATCCCACCCCTCTGGTCGGCTGAGCGCCCGCACGCTTGTTTCGTGGGTTGACTTAGGCATACGGAGTTCATTCCCAGCCTAAAATCGGATCAGACCGATGGTTGCAGTGGCACATGCTGGAATCGGGCATGTGTCGGTGCCACATTTTTCTTCGTCGGGGCACCATCGCCAGAGAACCTGACCGACGGCATTAGGGTTCCGACGATCGGGGTGCTCGGGGGGGTACGCACACATGATGTGTGATGGGTGCTGGTACTTGCCTCTTATATTGGCCCCCTATCCCTCATCAAATCTCCAGAACTCACACCTCCTTAAAAAGCATTTGAGATTTTACAGGTTTGCTGCCAGTAGCCATTAAAGTGTCTGAAATGCGGACACATTTTTCAAATGGACACAAAATCTTGTATACTTTGAGTTTTTAGCTGAATTTTTTTGTGCAAGCCAAAAAAAATACAAGGATCACGTCTACCAAGTTTGGGGCCAAATTTCCTTCCGAAAAAATTTTAAAAAATCCCGAACCGTAAAAATTTTTGAAAATCATGAAAAATAGAAAACAAGTCGTCTTGCCATGAAACTTCACGTGAAGGATTAAGGGACCATTGTATGAATTTACAAGCCATAAAAATGGCATTGGCATGCACAAATATGAAGATGTGCCAAAACTCACCTACGAACCTATCGATCCATGGCTTGCGCATCCCGTCTCTCTGGCCGGCATAGTGCCCGCCCGCCCGCTCGTTTCGTCGGTTGGCTTAGGCATACGGAGTTCATTCTCAGTTAAGATCGGACCAGACCAAGGGTTGTGCTAGCACATGCTAGGCTTGGGCATGTGCTGGTGCCACATTTTTCTTTAACGGGGCACCATCGCCGGAGCATCACCGGAGAACTTGACCGGCAACATTGGGGTTCCGACGATCGGGGGGGCCGAGGGGTATGCGCACATGATGTGCGATGGGTACTGGTACTTGGCCCTTATATTGGCCCCCTATCCCTCATCAAACGTCGAGAACTCACACCCCTTTAAAGAGCATTTGACATTTTACAGGTTTGCTGCCAGTAGCCATTAAAGTGTCTGAAATGGGGTCACTTTTTTCAAATGGTCATAAAATCTTGTACAGTTCGAGTTTTTAGCTGAATTTTTTTGTGCATGCCAACAAAAATACAAGGATCATGTCTATCAAGTTTGGGGCCAAAACTCCTTCCGAAAAAATTTTAAAAAATCCTGAACCGTAAAAGGTTTCCAAAATCGTGAAAAATAGAAAATGAGTCGTCTTCCCATCAAACTTCACGTGAAAGCTTAAGGGACGGTTGTATGAATTTACAAGCCATAAAAATGGCATTGGCACGCAGAAATATGAACGTGTGCCTAAACCCACCTACCACCCTATCGATCCATGGCTTGCGCATCCCGTCTCTCTGGCCGACGTAGTGCTTGCCCGCCCGCCCTCTTGTTTCGTCGGTTGGCTTAGGCATACGGAGTTCATTCCCAGTTTAAGATTAGACCGGACTGAGGGTTACGGTAGTAGGATCGACAGTACGCAGAGGGGGACCCGATCGATCCCCGGCTTGCGCATTTCGCCCCTCTGGTCGGCTGAGCGTCGGCACGCTCGTTTCGTGGGTTGACTTAGGCATACGGCGTTCACTCCCAGTCTAAGCATACGAAGTTCATTCCTAGTCTAAGATCATATCAGACCGAGGGTTACGGTAGCACATGCTGGGCTCGAGCATGTGCTGGTGCCACATTTTTCTTCGTCGGGGCACCATCGTCGGAGCATCGCCGGAGCATCGCCGGAGAACCTGACCGACGGCATTAGGGTTCTGGCGATCGGGAGGGCCGGGGGGGTGTGCGCACATGATGTGGGATGACTTTTGGTACTTGGCCCTTATATTGGCCCCCTATCCCTCATCAAACCTTGAGAACTCACCCCCCCATAAAGAGCATTTGGGATTTTACAGGTTTGCTGCCAGTAGCCATTAAAGTGTTTGATATGGGGACAATTTTTTCAAATGGCCACAAAATCTTGTACACTTTGATTTTTTATCTGAATTGTTTTGTGCATGCCAACAAAAATACAAGGATCACATCTACCAAGTTTGTGGCAAAAACTCCATCCGAAAAATTTTTAAAAAATCTTGAACCGTAAAAAGTTTCAAAAATTGTGAAAAATAGAAAACGAGTCGGCTTGCCATGAAACTTCACGTGAAGGCTTAAGGGACCACTGTATGAATTTACAAGCCATAAAAATGGCATTGGCATGCAAAAAATATAAAGATTTGCCTAAACCCACCTACCACCCTATCGTTCCACAGCTTGCGTATCCCATCTCTCTGGCCGGCGGAGTGCCCGCCCGCTTGCTCGTCCGCTCGTTTCGTCGGTTGGCTTAGGCATACGGAGTTCATTCCCAGTCTAAGATTGGACCAAACTGAGGGTTGCAATAGCAAGATCTGCAGCACGTAGAGGGGAACCCGACCGATCCCCGGCTTGCGCATGTCGTCTTTCTGACTGGCTGAGTGCCCGCACGCTCGTTTCGTGGGTTGACTTAGGCATACATAGTTCATTCCCAGTCTAAGCTTACGAAGTTCATTCCCAGTCTAAGATCGGACCGGATTGAGGGCTGCGGTAGCACATGCTGGGCTCGGGCATGTGCTGGTGCCACATTTTTCTTCGTAGAGGCACCATCACTGGAGCATCATCAGAGAACCTTACCGATGGCATTAGGGTTCCGACGATCGGGGGGCCGAGGGGGGTGTGTGCACATGATGTGCGATTGGTGCTGGTACTTGGCCCTTATATTGGCCCCATATCCCTCATCAAACCCTGCGAACTCACACCCCTTAAAGAGCAGTTGAGATTTTACAGGTTTGCTTCCAGTAGCTATTAAAGTGTCTGAAATGGGGACACTTTTTTCAAATGGTCACAAAATCTTGTACACTTAGAGTTTTTAGCTGAATTGTTTTGTGCATGCCAACAAAAATACAATGATCATGTCTACCAAGTTTGGGGCCAAAAATCCTTCAGAAAAAATTTTAAAAAATTTTGAACCATAAAAAGTTTCAAAAATCATGAAAAATAGAAAACTGGTCGTCTTGCCATGAAACTTCACGTGAAGGCTTAAGGGACCATTGTATGAATTTACAAGCCATAAAAATGGCATTGGCATGCACAAATATGAAGATGTGCCTAAACCCACCTACCACCTTATCGATCCACGACTTGCGCATACCATCTCTCTCGTCGACGTAGTGCCCGCCCGCCCGCTTGTTTCGTCGATTGGCTTAGGCATATGGAGTTCATTCCCAGTCTAAGATCAGATCAGATCGAGGGTTGCGGTAGTAGGATCGGTAGAACGTAGAGGGGGACCCGTTCGATCCCCGTCTTGAGCATCCCGTCGCTCTGGCCGCTGAGCGCCCGCACGGTTGTTTCGTGGGTTCACTTAGGCATACGAAGTTCATTCCCAGTCTAAGCATACGGAGTTCATTCCCAGTCTAAGATCAGATCAGACCGAGGGTTGCGGCAGAACATGCTGGGCTCGGGCATGTGCTGGTGTCGCATTTTTCTTCGTCGGGGCACCATCGCTGGAGCTTCGTTGGGGAACCTGACCGACGGCATTAGGGTTCCGGGGATCGGGGGGGCCGGGGGGGTGTGTGCACATGATGTGCCATGGGTGCTGGTACTTGGCCCTTATATTGGCCCCCTATCCCTCATCAAACCTCGAGAACTCACACCCCCTTAAAAAGCATTTGAGATTTTACAGGTTTGCTGCCAGTAGCAATTAATGTGTCTGACTTGGGGACACTTTTTTCAAATGGTCACAAAATCTTGTACTCTTCGAGGTTTTAGCTGAATTTTTTTGCGCACACCAACAAAAATACAAAGATCACGTCTACCAAGTTTTGGGCCAAAACTCCTTCCGAAAAACTTTTAAAAAATCCCGAATCGTAAAAAGTTTCAAAAATCGTGAAAAATAGAAAACGAGTCGTCTTGCCATGAAACTTCACGTGAAGGCTTAAGGGACCATCATATGAATTTACAAGCCATAAAAATGGCATTGGCATGCACAAATATGCAGATGTGCCCAAACCCACCTCCCACCCTATCGATCCACTGCTTGCGCATACCGTCTCTCTGGCCGACGTAGTGCCCGCCGCCCGCCCGCCCGCCCGCTCGTTTCGTCAGTTGGCTTAGGCATACGGAGTTCATTCCCAGTCTAAGATCGGACCAGATCGAGGGTTACGATAGCAGGATCGGTAACACGCAAAGGGGGACCCGACTGATCCCCGGCTTGCGCATCCAGACCCTCTGGCCGACTGAGCGCCCGCATGCTCATTCCGTGGGTTGACTTAGGCATACAGAGTTCATTCCTAGTCTAAGCATACGGAGTTCTTTCCCAGTCTAGGATCAGACAGAACCGAGGGATGCGGCAGCACATGCTGGGCTTGGGCATGTGCTGGTGCCGCATTTTTCTTCGCCAAGGCACCATCGCCGGAGCATCGCCGGAGAACCTAGCCGGCGGCATTTGGGTTCCGCTATCGGGGGGCCGGGGGGGTGTGCGCACGTATGTACGATGGGCACTGGTACTTGGCCCTTATATTGGCCCCCTATCCCTCATCAAACCTAGAGAACTCATGCCCCCTTAAAGAGCATTTGAGATTTTACAGGTTTGTTGCCAGTAGCCATTAAAGTGTCTGAAATGGGGACACTTTTTTCAAATGGTCACAAAATCTTGTACATTTTGAGTTTTTAGCTGAATTTTTTTGGGCATGCCAACAAAAATACAAGGATCATGTCTACCAAGTTTTGCACCAACACTCCTTTCGAAAAAATTTTAAAACATCCCGAACCGCAAAAAGTTTGAAAAATTGTGAAAAATAAAAAACGAGTCGTCTTGCCATGAAACTTCACGTGAAGGCTTAAGGGACCATTGTATGAATTTACAAGCCATAAAATGGCATTGACACACAGAAATATGAAGATGTGCCTAAACCCACCTACCACCCTATCGATCCACGGCTTGCGTATCCCGTCTCTCTGGCCGGCTTAGTGCCCACCCGTCCGCCCGCCCGTCCGCTCGTTTTGTCAGTAGGCTTAGGCATACAGAGTTCATTCCAGTCTAAGATCAGACCGAACCGAGGGTTGCGGCAGCAGGATTGGCCACACGCAGAAGGGGACCCGGCCGATCCCCGGCTTGCGCATCCCGCCCCTCTGGCCGACTGAGCGCCCGCACGGTCGTTTCATGGGTTGACTTAGGCATACGGAGTTCATTCCCAGTCTAAGCATACGGAGTTCATTCGCAGTCTAAGATCGGACCGGACCGAGGGTTGCGACAGCACATGCTGGGCTCGGACATGTGTTGGTACCGCATTTTTCTTTGCCGGGGCACCATCACTGGGGCATCATCGGAGAACCTGACAGGAGGTATTGAGGTGTCGACGATCGAGGGGGCCGGGTGGGGTGTGCGCACATGATGTGCGATGGGTGCTAGTACTTGGCCCTTATATTGGCCCTCTATCCCTCATGAAACCTCGAGAACTCACACCCCCTTAAAGAGCTTTTGAGATTTTACAGGTTTGCTGCCAGTAGCCATTAAAGTGTTTGAAATGGGGACACTTTTTTTAAATGGTTACAAAATCTTGTACTCTTCGAGGTTTTAGCTGAATTTTTTTGTGCACGCCAACAAAAATACAAGGATAACATCTACCAAGTTTTGGGCCAAAACTCCTTTCGAAAAACTTTTAAAAAATCCCGAACCACAAAAAGTTTCAAAAATCATGAAAAATAGAAAACGAGTCGTCTTACCATGAAACTTCACGTGAAGGCTTAAGGGACCATTGTATGAATTTACAAGCCATAAAAATGGTATTGCACGCACAAATATGAAGATTTGCCTAAACCCACCTACCACCCTATCGATCCACGGCTTGCGCATACCGTCTCTCTGGCCGACGCCCGCCCACCCGTTCGTTTCGTCGGTTGGCTTAGGCATACGGAGTTCATTCCCAATCTAAGATCAGACCAGACGGAGGGTTGCGGTAGTAGGATCGGTGACACGTAGAGGGGGACCCGGCTGATCCCTGGCTTGTGCATCCTGCCCCTTTGGCCGGCTGAGCGCCCGCACGCTCGTTTCGTGGGTTGACTTAAGCATGCAGAGTTCATTCCTAGTCTAAGCATATGGAGTTCTTTCCTATCTAAGATCAGACCGGACCGAGGGATGTGGCAGCACAAGTTGGGCTTGGGCATGTGCTGAAGCTGCATTTTTCTTCGTCGGGGCACCATCGTCGGAGAACCTAACCGCGGCATTGGGGTTCCGGCTATCGGGGGGCCGGGGGGGTGTGCGCACATATGTACGATGGCCGTTGGTACTTGGCCCTTATATTGGCCCCCTATCCCTTGTCAAACCTCAAGAACTCATGCCCCCTGAAAGAGCATTTGAGATTTTACAGGTTTGCTGTCAGTAGCCATTAAAGTGTCTGAAATGGGGACACTTTTTTCAAATGGTCACAAAATCTTGTACACTTCGAGTTTTTAGCTGAAATGTTTTTAGCATGCCAAAAAAAATACAAGGATCACCTCTACCATGTTTGGGGCCAAAACTCATTCCAAAAAAATTTTAAAAAATATCGAACCGTAAAAACTTTCGAAAATCATGAAAAATAGAAAACGAGTCGTCTTGCCATGAAATTTCACGTGAAGGGTTAAAGGACCATTGTATGAATTTACAAACCATAAAAATGGCATTGGCATGCAAAAATATGAAGATGTGCCTAAACCCACCTCCCACCCTATCGATCCACAGCTTGTGCATCCCGTCTTTCTAGTCGACGTAGTGCCCACCCGCCCGCTCATTTCGTCGGTTGGCTTAGGCATACGGAGTTCATTCCTAGTCTAAGATCAAATTAGACTGAGGGTTGCGATAGCAAGATCAGCAGCATGCAAAAGGGACCCGACTGATCCCCACTTGCGCATCCCACCTCTCTGGCCGACTGAGCGCCTGCACTCTCGTTTCATGGGTTGACTTAGGCATACAGAGTTCATTCCCAGTCTAAGCATACGGAGTTCATTCCCAGTCTAAGATCGGACCGGACCGAGGGTTGTAACAGCACATGTTGGGCTGGGCATGTGCTGGTGCCGCATTTATCTTCGTCGGGGCACCATCGCCGGACCATCGCCGGAGAACCTAACCGACGACATTGGGGTTCCGACGATCGGGGGGGGGGGTGTGCGCACATGATGTGTGATGGGTGCTGGTACTTGGCCCTTATATTGGCCCCCTATCCCTCATCAAACCTCGAGAACTCATAGCCCCTTAAAGAGCATTTGAGATTTTATAGGTTTGCTGCCAGTAGCCTTTAAAGTGTCTGAAATGGGGACACTTTTTTCAAATGGTCACAAAATCTTGTACACATTGAGTTTTTAGCTGAGTTTCTTTGTGCATGCCAACAAAAATACAAGGATCACGTCTACCAACTTTGTGACCAAAACTCTTAACGAAAAAATTTTAAAAAATCCCGAAACACAAAAAGTTTCAAAAATCATGAAAAATAGAAACCGAGTCGTCTTGGCATGAAACTTCACGTGAAGGCTTAAGGGACCATTGTATGAATTTACAAGCCATAAAAATGGCATTGGCATGCAAAAAAATGAAGATGTGCCTAATCCCACCTACCACCTTATCAATCCACGGCTTGCGCATCCCGTTTCTCTAGCCGACGTAGTGCCCGCTCGTTTCGTCGGTTGGCTGAGGCATACGGAGTTCACTCCCAGTCTAAGATCGGATCGAACCTAGGGTTGGGGCAGCACATGCTGGGCTCGGGTATGTGCTGGTGCCGTATTTCTCTTCGTCGGGGCACCATCGTCAGAGCATCGCCAGAGAACCTGACCGACGGCATTGGGGTTTCGACGATTGGGGGGGCCGGTTAGGGTGTGCGCACATGATGTGCGATGCGTGCTGGTACTTGGCACTTATATTGGCCCCCTATCCCTCATCAAACCTCGAGAACTCACACCCCCTCAAAGAGCATTTGAGATTTTACAGGTTTGCTGCCAGTAGCCATTAAAGTGTCTGAAATGGGGACACTTTTTTCAAATGGTCACAAAATCTTGTACACATCGAGTTTTTACCTGCATTGTTTTGTGCATGCCAAAAAAAATACAAGGATCACGTCTACCAATTTTGGGGCCAAAACTTCGTTCGAAAAAGTTTTTAAAAATCCTGAACCACAAAAAGTTTCAAAAATCGTGAAAAATAGAAAACGAGTCATCTTGCCATGAAACTTCACGTGAAGGCTTATAGGACCATTGCATGAATTTACAAGCCATAAAAATGGCATTGGCATGCAGAAATATTAAGATGTGCCTAAACCCACCTACCATTCTATCGATCCACAGCTTACGCATCTCGTCTCTTTGGCCGGCATAGTGCCCGCCCGCCTACCCGCTCATTTCGTCGGTTGGCTTAGGCATACGGAGTTCATTCCCAGTCTAAGCATACGGAGTACATTCCCAGTCTAAGATCGGGCCAGACCGATGGTTGCGGCAGCACATGCTCGGCTCGAGCATGTGCTGGTGCCACATTTTTCTTCGCTAGGGCACCATCGTCAGGAGCATCACCGGAGAACCTGACCGGCGGCATTGGGGTTCCGATGATCGGGGGGGCGGGGGGGCTGTGCGCACATGATGTGCGATGGGTGCTGGTACTTGGCCCTTCTATTGGCCGCCTATCCCTCATCAAACCTCGAGAACTCACACCCCCTTATAGAGCATTTGAGATTTTACAGGTTTGCTGCCAGTAGCCATGAAAGTGTCTAAAATGGGGATACTTTTTTCAAATGGTCACAAATCTTGTACACTTCGAGTTTTTAGTTGAATTTTTTTGTGCATGCCAACAAAAATACAAGGATCACGTCTACCAAGTTTGGGTCCAAAACTCCTTTCAAAAAAATTTTAAAAAATCCTGAACCGGAAAAAGATTAAAAAATCATGAAAAATAGAAAACCGATGTCGTCCTTGCCATGAAATTCACGTGGAAGGCTTAGGGGAACCATTGTATGAATTTCAAGCCAATAAAAATGGTCATTGGGCACACAAAAATATGAAGATGTCGCTAAAAAAAACCCAAGCCTTTAACCACCCGTATCGATCTCGCGTCCGATCCCTCCTGGCCGATTGTATGCGCCTCTGCCCCCTTCCGCTCAGTTCGTCGGTTGCTTCAGGGCATCGGAATTATTCCAGCCTATAGACGGCTACCGAGGTTCAACAGACATGCTAGGCTCAGCATGTGTTGGTGGGTATTTTCTTTTGTCGGGCACATCTGTCGGAGACATACTCGGCGGCATTGGGTTCCGACGATCGGGGGGTCGGGGGGTGT
Source organism: Durio zibethinus (assembly GCF_002303985.1). The sequence goes on along the minus strand of NW_019167926.1, from coordinate 18,534,922 downwards.
GCGCACAATGATGTGCAATGGTGCGGGTACTTGGCCTTATATTGGCCCCCCTATCCTATCAAACCTCAAGACTCACACTCCCCTTAAGAGAGCATTTGAGATTTTACAGGTTTGCTGCCAGTAGCCATTAAAGTAGTCTGTAATGGGGACACTTATTTCATATGGTCACAAAATCTTGTACACTTCGAGTTTTTAGTTGAATTTTTTTATGCATGCCAAGAAAAATACAAGGATCACGTCTACCAAGTTTGGGGCCAAAACTCCTTCCAAAAAAATTTTAAAAATTTCGAACCGTAAAAAGTTTTGAAAATTGTGAAAAATAGAAAACGAGTCGTCTTGCCAGGAAACTTCACGTGAAGGCTTAAGGGACCATTGAATGAATTTACAACTATAAAAATGGCATTGGCATGCAGAAATATGAAGATGTGCCTAAACCAACCTACCACCCTATCGATCCACGGCTTGCGAATCCTGTCTCTCTGGCCAGCGTAGTGCCCGCCCGTCCGCTCATTTCGTCGGTTGCCTTAGGCATACGGAGTTCATTCCCAGTCTAGGATTAGACCAGACTGAGGGTTGCAGCAGTAGGTTTGGCAGCACATAGAGGGGGACCCGGTCGATCCCCGGCTTGCACATCCTGCCCCTTTGGCCTGCTGAGCGCCCGCACGCTCGTTTCGTGGGTTGACTTAGGCATACGGAGTTCATTCCCAGTCTAAACGTACGGAGTTCATTCCCATTCTAAGAACGGATCGGACCGAGGGTTGCGGTAGCACATGCTGGGCTCGGGCATGTGCTGGTGCCGCATTTTTCTTCGCTGGAGCATCGCCGGAGAACCTGACCGACGGTATTGGGTTTCTGGTGATCGGGAGGGCTGGGGGGGTGTGCGCACATGATGTGCGATGGGTGCTGGTACTTGGCCCATATATTGGCCCCCTATCCTTAATCAAACCTTGAGAACTCACACCCCCTTAAAGAGCATTTGAGATTTTACAAGTTTGCTGCCAGTAGCCATTAAAGTATCTAAAATGGGGACACTTTTTTCAAATCGTCACAAAATCCTATACACTTCGAGTTTTTTGCTGAATTTTTTTTTTGCATATCAAGAAAAATACAAGGATCATGTCTACCAAGTTTGGGGCCAAAACTCCATTTGAAAAAATTTTAAAAAATCCCAAACCATAAAAATTTTTGAAAATCATGCAAAATAGAAAACGAGTCGTCTTGCTATGAAACTTCACGTGAAGGCTTAAGGGACCATTGTTTGAATTTACAAGCCATAAAAATGGCATTGGCACGCAGAAATATGAAGATGTACCTAAACCCACCTACCACCCTATCGATCCATAGCTTACGCATCCTGTCTCTCTGGCCGGCGTAGTGCCCGCCTACCCGGCCGCCCGCTCGTTTCGTCGGTTGGCTTAGGCATACAAAGTTCATTCCCTAGTCGAAGATCAGACTGGACCGAGGGTTGCAACAGCAAGATCGATAGCACACAGAGGGGGACCCGACTGATCCCCAGCTTGCGTATCCCGCCCTTCTGGTCGGCTGAGCGCCCGCACGCTCGTTTAGTGGATTGACTTAGGCATACGGAGTTCATTCCCAGTCTAACCATACGAAGTTCATTCCCAGTCTAAGATCGGACCAGACCGAGGGTTACGACAGCACATGCTGGACTCAGGCATGTGCTGGTGCCGTATTTTTCTTCATCGAGGCACCATCACCAGAGCATCGTCAGAGAACTTGACCGGTGACATTGGGGTTTCGACGATCGGGGGGCCAGGAGGGGTGTACGCACATGATATGCGATGGGTGCTGGTACTTGGCCTTATATTGGCCCTTATCCCTTATCAAACCTTGAAACTCACACCCCCTTAAAGAGCATTTGAGATTTACAGGTTTGCTGCTAGTAGCCATTAAAGTGTCTGAAAATGAGGACACTTTTTCAAATGCGCCAAAAATCTCGTACACTTCAAAGTTTTTTAGCTGAATTTTTTTATGCGTGCCAAAAAAATACAAGGATCATGTCTTACCAAGTTTGGGGCCAAAAACAACTTTTCGAAAAAATTTTAAACAATCCTGAAACACAACAGTTTTCAAAAAATGTGAAAAATAAAAAATGAGTCGTCGTGCCAGAAACATTCTGACTGAAGGCTTAAGGAACCAATGTAGAATGTACAAGCCATAAAAAATGGCATGCACGCCAGAATAGAAGATGTGCCCTAAACCCACCTACCACCTCTAGTTCGATCCACGCTTGCCATCCCTCTTCTGGCGGCGTAGTGCCCTCCCTCCGCCCCCGCTCATTTAGTCGTAGCTTAGGCATACGATTCATTCCAAATCTAAGACGGATCGAACTGACGGTTGAACAGTAGGATCGACAGCACGCAGAGGGGACCCGATCGATCCATGGCTTGCGCATCCTGCCCTTCTAGCCGGCTGAGCGCCTGCATGCTCGTTTCATGGGTTGACTTAGGCATACGGAGTTCATTCCCAGTCCAAGCATACGGAGTTCATTCTCAGTCTAAGATCGGACCAGAGCAAGGGTTGCGACAACACATGTTGGGCTCAGGCATGTGCTAGTGCCGCATTTTTCTTCGCCGGGGCACCATCGCCAGAGCATCACCGGAGAAACCTGACCTGAACCGGCAATTGGGTTTCCGACGATCGGGGGGGTCGAGGGTGTTGCGTACATGATGTACGATGGGTGCTGGTACTTGGCCGCTTTATATTGGCCCCTATCCTCATCAAACTTGAGACTCACACCCCCTTTAAAAGAGGACATTTGAGATTTTACAGGTTTGCTGCCAGTACCCCGTCATTAAAGTGTCTGAAATAGGACCTTTTCTCAAATGGTCACAAAATCTGTACATCTATTGAGTTTTTAGCTGAAATTTTTATGCATGCCAAACAAAAATACAAGGATCACAATCTACCAAGTTGGCCGAACAACTCATTTCGAAAAAATTTAAAAAAAAATCCCGTACTGAAAAAGTTTCAAATCATGAAAACAGAACAAGTCGTGCTTGCCATGAAACTCACGTGAAAGCGTTAAGGGACGATTGATGAATTTACAAGCCCATAAAAATGGCATTGGCCATAGAATATGAAGATGTGCCTAAACCCACCTACCACCCTATCGATCCACGGCTTGCACATCCCGTCTCTCTGGCCGGCGTAGTGCCCGCCCATTCGTCGGCCCGCTCATTTCATCGGTTTACTTAGGCATACGGAGTTCATTCTCAGTTTAAGATCGGATCGGATCGAGGGTTGCTGCAGTAGGTCGACAGCATGTAGAGGGGGACCCGATCAATCCCTGGCTTGCTCTTCCCGCCCTTCTAGCCGGCTGAGCGCCTGCACGCTCGTTTCATGGGTTAACTTAGGCATACGGAGTTCATTCCCAGTCCAAGCGTACGGAGTTCATTCTCAGTCTAAGATCGGACCAGACCAAGGGTTACGACAGCACATGTTGGGCTCAGGCATGTGCTGGTGCCGCATTTTTCTTCGTCGGGGCACCACCGCCAGAGCATCACTGGAGAACCTTACCGGCGGCATTGGCGTTCCGACGATCGGGGGGTCGGGGGTGTGCGTACATGATATGTGATGGGTGCTGGAACTTGGCCCTTATATTGGCCCCCTATCCCTCATCAAACCTGGAGAACTCACACCCCCTTAAAGAGCATTTGAGATTTTACAGGTTTGCTACCAGTACCCATTAAAGTGTCTGAAATAGGGACATTTTTTTCAAATGGTCACAAAATCTTGTACACTTTGAGTTTTTAGCTGAAATTTTTTGTGCATGCCAACAAAAATACAAGGATCACATCTACCAAGTTTGGGGCAAAACTCGTTTCGAAAAAATTTTAAAAAATCCCGAACCGCAAAAAGTTTCAAAAATCGTGAAAAATAGAAAATGAGTCGTCTTGCCATGAAACTTCACGTGAAAGCTTAAGGGACCATTGTATGAATTTACAAGCCACAAAAATGGCATTGGCACATAGAAATATGAAGATGTGCCAAAACCCACCTACCACCCTATCGATCCACAGCTTGCGTATCCTGTCTCTCTGGCCGGCGTAGTGCCCGCCCGTCCGCCCCGCTCGTTTCGTCCGTTTGGCTTAGGCATTTCGGGATTCCATTCCGCAGCTAAGATCAAACTAGACGAGGTGTTACGGTAGCAGGAAGCTAGAACACAAGAGGGGACCCGACCGATCCTCGCTGCGTATGCCCGTCCTTCTGGTCGTTAGCGCCCGCACGTTCCGTTTCGGGTTGGAACTTAGGCATATCGAGTTTCATTCTCCAGTCTGAGCATATGGAGTTCATTCCCAGCTAACATCCAGATCAAAAATTGAGGGTTACGCAGCACATGCTGGCTCGGCGATGTGCGGTGCCGTATTTTTTTCTTCGTCGGGGCACCATCGTCGGAGCATCGCCGGAGAACCTGACAATGGTGTTGGTTACTTGGACCTTATATGGCCCCCTAATCCTCATCAAAACCCGAGAACTCCACACCTTTAAAGATATTGAAGATTTACAGTTTTGCTGCCATAGCTAGTTAAAGTGTCTGAAATGGGGACCACTTTTTTTCAAATGGTGCACAAAATCTTGTACATTTCTAGTTTTTAGCTTAATTTTTTTGTGCATGCCAAAAAAAATACAAGGATCGTATCTAACAAGTTTGGGGCTAAAACTCCATCCGAAAAAATTTTAAAAAATCCTGAACCACAAAAAGTCTCTCTGGCTGGCATAGTGCCCACCCGTCCGCCCGTTCGTTTCGTCAGTTGGCTTAGGCATACGGAGTTCATTCCCAGTCTAAGATTGGACCGGACTGAGGTTTACGATAGCAGGATTGGCAGTACGCAGAGGGGGACCAGGTCGATCCCCGACTTGTGCATCCCGCCCCTCTGGCCGGCTGAGCGCCTGTACGCTCATTTCATGGGTTGACTTAGGCATACGGAGTTCATTCCCAGTCTAAGCATACGGAGTTCATTCCCAGTCTAAGATCAGACTGGATCGAGGGTTGCGGTGGCACATGCTGGGCTCAGGCATGTGCTGGTGCCGCATTTTTCTTCACCAGGGGCACCATCGTCGGAGCATCGCCGGAGAACCTGACTGACGGCATTGGGGTTCCGGCGATCGGGGGGCCTGGGAGGGAGTGTGCGCACATGATGTGCGATGACTGCTGGTACTTGGCCCTTATATTGGCCTCCTATCCCTCATCAAACCTTGAGAACTCACACCCCTTTAAAGAGCATTTGAGATTTTACAGGTTTGCGACCAGTAGCTATTAAAGTGTCTAAAATGGGGACACTTTTTTTAAATTGTCACAAAATCTTGTACACTTCGAGTTTTTAGCTGAATTTTTTTGCGCATGCCAACAAAAATACAAGGATCCTATCTACCAAGTTTGTGGCCAAAACTCTGTCCGAAAAAATTTTAAAAAATCCTAAACCGTAAAAAGTTTCAAAAATCGTGAAAAATAAAAAATGAGTCGTCTTGCCATGAAACTTCACGTGAAGGCTTAAGGGAGCATTGTATGAATTTACAAGCCATAAAAATGGCATTGGTATGCAGAAATATGAAGATGTGCCAAAACCCACCTACCACTCTATCGATCCACGAGTTGCGCATCCCGTCTCTCTGGCCGGCATAGTGCCCGCCCGCCCGCCCGCCCACTCGTTTCGTCGGTTGGCTTAGGCATACGGAGTTCATTCCCAGTCTAAGATTGGACCGGACCGAGGTTTACGGTAGCAGGATCGACAGTAGGCATGGGGGGACCAGGCCGATCCCCGGCTTGCGCATCCCGCCCCTCTGGCCGGCTAAGCGCCCGCACGCTCATTTCGTGGGTTGACTTAGGCATACGGAGTTCATTCTCAGTCTAAGATCGGATCGGACCGAGGGTTACGATGGCACATGCTGGGCTCAGGCATGTGCTGGTGCCATATTTTTCTTCGTCGGGGCACCATCACCGAAGCATCATCAGAGAACCTGATCGACGGCATTGGGGTTCCGGTGATCGGGGGGGCCGGGGGGGTGTGCGCACATGATGTGCGATGGGTGCTGGTACTTGGCCCATATATTGGCCCCCTATCCCCATCAAACCTCGAGAACTCACACCCTTAAAGAGCATTTGAGATTTTACAGGTTTGTTACCAGTAGCAATTAAAGTGTATGAAATAGTGACACTTTTTTCAAATGGTCACAAAATCTTGTACACTTTGAGTTTTTAGCTGAATTTTTTTGTGCATGCCAAAAAAAATACAAGGATCATGTCTACCAAGTTTGGGGCCAAAAATCATTTCGAAAAAATTTTAAAAAATCCCGAACCGCAAAAAGTTTTGAAAATCGTGAAAAATAGAAAACGAGTCGTCTTGCCATGAAACTTGACGTGAAGGCTTAAGGAACCATTGTACGAATTTACAAGCCATAAAAATGGCATTGGCATGCAGAAATATTAAGATGTGCCTAAACCCACATACCACTTTATCGATCCACGACTTGTGCATCCCGTCCCTTTGGCCGATGGAGTTCATTCCCAGTCTAAGATCTGACTAGACGGAGGGTTGCGGTAGCATGCAGAAGGGGACCCGACCAATCCCCAACTTGCGCATCCTGCCCCGCTGGCCAACTGAGCGCCCGCACGCTCGTTTCATGGGTTGACTTAGGCATACAGAGTTCATTCCCAGTCTAAGCATACGGAGTTCATTCTCAGTCTAAGATCGGACCGAACCAAGGGTTACGGCCGCACATGTTGGGATAGGGCATGTCCTGGTGCCGCATTTTTCTTCTCAGGGGCACCATTGTCGGAGCATCGTCGGAGAACCTGACCGGCGGCATTGTGCTTTTGGCGATGAGGGGGCCGGGGGGTGTGCGCACATGATGTGCAATGGCTGCTGGTACTTGGCCCTTATATTGGGCCCCTATCCCTCATCAAACCCCAAGAACTCACACCCCTTAAAGAGCATTTGAGATTTTACAGGTTTGCTGCCAGTAGCCATTAAAGTGTCTGAAATGGGGACACTTTTTTCAAATGGTCACAAAAACTTGTACACTTCGAGTTTTTAGCTGAATTTTTTTGTGCATGCCAACAAAAATACAATGATCACGTCTACCGGCAAAAAATCCTTTTGGAAAAATTTTAAAAAATCTCAAACCGCAAAAAGTTTCAAAAATCATGAAAAATAAAAAACGAGTCGTCTTGCCATGAAACTTCACGTGAAGGCTTAAGGGACCATTGTATGAATTTAGAAGCCATAAAAATGGCATTGGCATGTAGAAATATGAAGATGTGCCTAAACCCACCTACCACTCTATCGATCCACGGCTTGCGCATCCCGTCTCTCTGGCTGGCAAAGTGCCTGTCCGCCCGTCCGCCCGCTCGTTTCATCGGTTGGTTTAGGCATACGGAGTTCATTCCCAGTCTAAGATTGGACCGGACAGAGGTTTACGATAGCAAGATCAGCAGTACGCAGAGGGGGTCCAGGCCGATCCCCGGCTTGCGCATCCTGCACTTCTGGCCAGCTGAACGCCCGAACGCTCATTTCGTGGGTTGACTTAGGCATACGGAGTTCATTCCCAGTCTAAGCATACGGAGTTCATTCCCAGTCTAAAATCAGACCGAAAAGAGGGTTGCGACCACACATGCTGGGCTCGGGCATGTGCTGGTGCCGCATTTTTCTTCACAGGGGCACCATCATCGGAGCATCGCCGGAGAACTTGACCGGCTGCATTAGGGTTCCGGTGATCGGGGGAGCCGAGGGAGTGTGCGCACATGATTTGCGATGGGTACTGGTACTTAGTCCTTATATTGGCCCCCTATCCCTCATCAAACCTCGAGAACTCTCACCCCCTTAAAGAGCATTTGAGATTTTACAGGTTTGCTGCCAGTAGTCATTAAAGTGTCTGAAATGGGGACACTTTTTTCAAAAGGTCACAAAATCTTGTACACTTCGAATTTTTAGCTGAATTTTTTTGTGCATGCCAAAAAAAATACAAGGATCATGTCTACCATGTTTGTGCCCAAAACTCCTTCCGAAAAAATTTTAAAAAATCTCGAACCGTAAAAAGTTTCAAAAATCATGAAAAAGAGAAAACGAGTCGTCCTGTCAAGAAACTTCACGTGAAGGCTTAAGGGACCATTGTATGAATTTACAAGCCATAAAAATGGAATTGGCACACAAAAATATGAAGATGTGCCTAAACCCACCTACCACCCTATCGATCCACAGCTTGCGCATCCGGTCTCTCTGGCTGACGTAGTGTCCGCCCACTCGTTTCATCGATTGGCTTAGGCATACGGAGTTCATTCCCAGTCTAAAGATTGGATCAGACTGAGGGTTGTGGTAGCAGGATCAACAGCACACAGAGGGGGACTCGATCGATCCTCGGCTTGCGCATCCTACCCCTCTGGTCGGTTGAGCACCCGCACGCTTGTTTCGTGGGTTGACTTAGGCATACAGAGTTCATTCCCAGTCTAAGCATACAAAGTTCATTTCCAGTCTAAGATCAGACCGGATCGAGGGTTGCGACAGCACATGCTGGGCTCAGGCATGTGCTGGTGTCGTATTTTTCTTCACCGGGGTGCCATCGCCGTAGCATTGTCAGAGAACTTGACCGGCAGCATTGGGGTTCCGGCGATCAGGGGGGCCGGGGGGGTGCGCACATGATGTGTGATGGGTTCTGGTACTTGGCCCTTATTTTGTCCCCCTATCCCTCATCAACCCTCGAGAACTCACACCCCCTTAAAGAGCATTTGTGATTTTACAAGTTTGCTGCCAGTAGCCGTTAAAGTATCTGAATTGGGGACACTTTTTTCAAATGGTCACAAAATCTTGTACACTTTGAGTTTTTAGCTGAATGTTTTTGTGCATGCCAAAAAAAATACAAGGATCACATCTACCAAGTTTGGGGCCAAAACTCCTTCCGAAAAAATTTTTAAAAATCCCGAACCGATAAAAGTTTCAAAAATCATGAAAAATAGAAAACGAGTCGTCTTGCCATGAAACTTCACGTAAAGGCTTAAGGGGCCATTGGATGAATTTACAAGCCATAAAAATGGCATTGACATGCAGAAATATGGAGATGTGCCTAAACCCACCTACCACCCTATCGATCCACGGCTTGCGCATCCCGTCTCTCTAGCCGGCGTAGTGCCCGCCCGCTCGTTTTGTCAGTTGGCTTGTGCATACGGAGTTCATTCCCAATCTAAGATTGGACCAGACCGAGGGTTGTGGCAGTAGGATCGATAGCACGGAAAGGGGGACCCGATCGATTCACGGCTTGTACATCTCGCCCCTCTGGCCGGCTGAGCGCCCACGCGCTCGTTTCGTAGGTTGACTTAGGCATACGGAGTTCATTCCAGTCTAAGCATATGGAGTTCATTCCTAGTCAAAGATCGGACCGAACGGAGGGTTACGACAGCACATGCTGGGCTCGGGCATGTGCTGGTACCATTTTTTTCTTCATCGGGGCACCATAATCGAAGCATCGTCGGAGAACCTGATCGGTGGCATTGGGGTTACGGTGATCGGGGGGGCGGAGGGGTGTGCACACATGATGTGCGATGGGTGCTGGTACTTGGCCCTTATATTGGCCCCCTATCCCTCATCAAACCTCAAGAACTTACACCCCCTTAAAGAGCATTTGATATTTTACAGGTTTGCTGCCAGTAGCCATTAAAGTGTCTAGAATGGGGACACTTTTTCAAATGGTCACAAAATCTTGGACACTTCGAGTTTTTAGGTCAATTTTTTTTTGCATCCCAAAAAAAATACAAGGATCATGTCTATCAAGTTTGGGGCCAAAACTCCTTCCGAAAAACTTTTAAAAATCCCAAACCATAAAAAGTTTCAAAAATCGTGAAAAATAGAAAAGGAGTTATTTTGCCATGAAACTTCACGTGAAGGCTTAAGGGACCATTGTATGAATTTACAAGCCATAAAAATGGCATTGCCACGTAGAAATATGAAGATGTACCTAAACCCACCTACCACCCTATCGATCCATTGCTTACGCATCCCGTCTCTCTGGCCGACGTAGTGCCCGCCCGCCCGCTCGTTTCATCGGTTGGCTTAGGCATACGGAGTTCATTTCCAGTCTAAGATCAGGCCGAACTGAGGGTTGCGATAGCAGGATTGACAGCACGTAGAGGGGGACTCAACCGATCCCCGACTTACGCATCCTGCCCCTCTAGACGGCTGAGCGCCCGCATGCTTGTTTCGTGGGTTGACTTAGGCATACGGAGTTCATTCCCAGTCTAAGCAAATGGAGTTCATTCCCAGTCTAAGATCAGACCGGACTGAGGGTTGCGGCAGCACATGCTGGGCTCGAGCATGTGCTGGTGCCATATTTTTCTTCATCGGGGCACCGTCACCGGAGCATCACCAGAGAACCTGACCGGCGGCATTAGGGTTTTGACGATCAGGGGGGACAGTTGGGGGTGTGCGCACATGATGTGCGATGGGTGCTGGTACTTGGCCCTTATATTGGCCCCCTATCCCTCATCAAACCTCAAGAACTTACACCCCCTTAAAGAGCATTTGATATTTTACAGGTTTGCTGCCAGTAGCCATTAAAGTGTCTAGAATGGGGACACTTTTTCAAATGGTCACAAAATCTTGGACACTTCGAGTTTTTAGGTCAATTTTTTTTTGCATCCCAAAAAAAATACAAGGATCATGTCTATCAAGTTTGGGGCCAAAACTCCTTCCGAAAAACTTTTAAAAAATCCCAAACCATAAAAAGTTTCAAAAATCGTGAAAAATAGAAAAGGAGTTATTTTGCCATGAAACTTCACGTGAAGGCTTAAGGGACCATTGTATGAATTTACAAGCCATAAAAATGGCATTGCCACGTAGAAATATGAAGATGTACCTAAACCCACCTACCACCCTATCGATCCATTGCTTGCGCATCCCGTCTCTCTGGCCGACGTAGTGCCCGCCCGCCCGCTCGTTTCATCGGTTGGCTTAGGCATACGGAGTTCATTTCCAGTCTAAGATCAGGCCGAACTGAGGGTTGCGATAGCAGGATTGACAGCACGTAGAGGGGGACTCAACCGATCCCCGACTTGCGCATCCTGCCCCTCTAGACGGCTGAGCGCCCGCATGCTCGTTTCGTAGGTTGACTTAGGCATACGGAGTTCATTCCCAGTCTAAGCAAATGGAGTTCATTCCCAGTCTAAGATCAGACCGGACTGAGGGTTGCGGCAGCACATGCTGGGCTCGAGCATGTGCTGGTGCCATATTTTTCTTCATCGGGGCACCGTCACCGGAGCATCACCAGAGAACCTGACCGGCGGCATTAGGGTTTTGACGATCAGGGGGGACAGTTGGGGGTGTGCGCACATGATGTGCGATGGGTGCTGGTACTTGGCCCTTATATTGGCCCCCTCTCCCTCATCAAACATCCAGAACTCACACCCCCTTAAAGAGCATTTGAGATTTTACAGGTTTGCTGCCAGTAGCCATTAAAGTGTCTGAAATTGGGACACTTTTTTCAAATGGTCACAAAATCTTGTACACTTCGAGTTTTTAGCTGATTTTTTTTGTGCATGCCAACAAAAATACAAGGATCACGTCTACCAAGTTTGGGGCCAAAACTCCTTCCAAAAAAATTTTGCAACATCCTGAACCGTAAAAAGTTTCAAAAATCATGAAAAATAGAAAACGAGTCGTCTTGCCATGAAACTTCACGTGAAGGCTTAAGGGACCATTGTATGAATTTACAAGCCATAAAAATGGAATTGGCACACAGAAATATGAATGTGTGCCTAAACCCACCTACCACCTTATCGATCCACGGCTTGCGCATCCCGTCTCTCTGGTCGACGTAGTGCCCGCCTGCCCCCCGCATGCTCGTTTCATCGGTTGGCTTAGGCATACGGTGTTTATTCCCAGTCTAAGATCAGACTGAAGGTTGCGGTAGCAGGATCGACAGCACGCAGAGGGGGACCCGGTCGATCCCCGGCTTGCGCATCCCGCCCCTCTGGCCGACTGAATGCCCGCACGCTCATTTCGTGGGTTGACATAGGCATATGGAGTTCATTCCCAGTCTAAGCATACGGAGTTCATTCGACTCTAAGATCGGACCAGACCAAGTGTTGCGGCAGCACATGCTGGGCCCGGGCATGTGCTGGTGCCGTATTTTTCTACGTCGGGGCACCATCGTCGGAGCATCGTCCGAGAACCTGACCGGATGCATTAGGGTTTCGATGATCGAGGGGGTCGGGGGGTGTGCGCACATGATGTGCGATGGGTGCTGGTACTTGGCCCTTATATTGGCCCCTTATCCCTCATCAAACCTCGAAACTAACACCTCCTTAAAGAGCATTTGAGATTTTACAGGTTTGCTACCAGTAGCTATTAAAGTGTCTAAAATGAGGACACTTTTTTCAAATGGTCACAAAATCTTGTACACTTCGAGTTGTTAGCTGATTTTTTTTGTGCATGCCAACAAAAATACAAGGATCACGTTTGCCAAGTTTGGGGCCAAAAAGCCTTCCGAAAAAATTTAAAAAAATCCCAAACAGCAAAAAGTTTCAAAAATCATGAAAAATAGAAAATAAGTCGTCTTGCCATGAAACTTCACGTGAAGGATTAAGGGACCATTGTATGAATTTCCAAGCCATAAAAATGGCATTGGCATGCAAAAATACAAAGATGTACCTAAATTCACCTACTACCCTATCGATTCATGGCTTGCGCATCCCGTCTCGTTGGCTGACGTAGTGCCCGCCCGCCCGCCCGTTCGTTTCGTCAGTTGGCTTATGCATATGGAGTTCATTCCCAGTCTAAGATCGGACCAGATCGAGGGTTGCAGCAGCACATTCTGGGCTCGAGCATGTGCTGGTGCCACATTTTTCTTCGTCGGGGCACCAACGTCGGAGCATGGCCGGAGAACCTGACCGACGGCATTGGAGTTCCAACAATCGGGGGGGCGGGGGGTGTGCGCACATGATGTGCGATGGGTGCCCGTAGTTGGCCTTTATATTGGCCCCCTATCCCTCATCAAACCTCGAGAACTCACACCCCCTTAAAGAGCATTTGAGATTTTACAGGTTTGCTACCAGTAGCCATTAAAGTGTCTGAAATGGTGACACGTTTTTCAAATGGTCACAAAATCTTATACACTTCGAGTTTTTAGCTGATTTTTTTTGTGCATGCCAACAAAAATACAAGGATCACGTCTACCACGTTTGGATCCAAAACTCCTTTCGAAAAAATTTTAAAAAATCCTGAACCATAAAAAGTTTCAAAAATCGTGAAAAATAGAAAACGAGTCTTCTCGCCATGAAACTTCATGTGAAGGCTTAAGGGACCATTGTATGAATTTACAAGCCATAAAAATGGCATTGGCACATAGAAATATGAAGATATGCCTAAACCCACCTACCACCCTATCAATCCACGATTTGCGCATCCCGTCTCTCTGGTCGGCATAGTGCCCGCCCGCCAGCCCTCTCGTTTCATCGGTTCACTTAGGCATACGGAGTTCATTCCCAGCCTAAGATTGGATCGAACTAGGGGTTGCGACAGTAAGATTGGCAGCACGCAGAGGGGGACCCGATCGATCCCCGGCTTGTGCATCCCACCCCTCTGGCCAACTGAGTGCCCGTACGCTCGTTTCGTGGGTTGACTTAGGCATACAGAGTTCATTCCCAGTCTAGGCATACGGAGTTCATTCCCAGTCTTAATATCGGATCAGATCAAGGGTTGTGGCAGCACATGCTGGGCTCGGGCATGTGTTAGTGCCACTTTTTTCTTCGTCGGGGCACCATCACCGGAGCATCGTCGGAGCATCGTCAGAGAACCTGGTCGGCGGCATTAGGGTTCCGACAATCGAGGGGGCCGAGCGGGGGGGTGTACGCACATGATGTACGATGGGTGCTGGTACTTGGCCCTTATATTGGCCCCCTATCCCTCATCAAACCTCGGGAACTCACACCCCCTTAAAGAGCATTTGAGATTTTATAGGTTTTCTGCCAGTAGCCATTAAAGTGTCTAAAATGGGGACACTTTTTTCAAATGGTCACAAAATCTTGTACACCTCGAGTTTTTAGCTGAATTTTTTTGTGCAAGCCAAAAAAAGTACAAGGATCACTTCTACCAAGTTTGGGGCCAAAACTCCTTCTGAAAAAATATTAAAAAATCCCAAACCGCAAAAATATTCAAAAATCAGGAAAAATAGAAAGCGAGTCATCTTAACATGAAACTTCATGTGAAGGCTTAAGGGACCATTGTATGAATTTACAAGCCATAAAAATGGCATTGGCACGTAGAAATATGAAGATGTGCCTAAACCCACCTACCACCCTATCAATCCACGTCTTGCGCATCCTGTCTCTCTGGCCGGCATAGTGCTCGACCACCCGTTCGCCCGCTCATTTCGTCAGTTGGCTTAGGCATACAGAGTTCACTCCCAGTGTAAGATCGAACCGGACCGAGGGTTGTGGTAGCTGGATCGGCAGCACACAGAGGGGGACCCGACCGATCCCCGGCTTGCGCATCTCACCCCTCTGGCCGGCTGAGCGCCCGCACGCTCATTCTGTTGGCTGACTTAGGCATATGGAGTTCATTCCCAATCTAAGCATGCGAAGTTCATTCCCAGTCTAAGATCAGACCAGACCAAGGGTTGCGGCAACAAATGCTGGGCTCGAGCATGTCCTGGTGCCCCATTTTTCTTAGCCAGGGCACCATCGTCGGAGCATCGCCGGAGAACCTGATCGGCGACATTGGGGTTCCGACGATCAGGGGGGTCGGGGGGTTGGTGTGCACACATGTTGTGCAATGGGTGCTGGTACTTGGCCCTTATATTGGCCCCCTATCCCTCATCAAAGCTCAAGAACTCAAACCCCCTTAAAGAGCATTTGAGATTTTACAGGTTTGCTACTAGTAGCCATTAAAGTGTCTGGAATAGGGACACTTTTTTCAAATGGTCACAAAATCTTGTACACTTCAAGTTTTTAGCTAAATCTTTTTGTACATGCCAACAAAAATACATGGATCATGTCCACCAAGTTTGGGTCCAAAAATTCTTCCAAAAGGGTTTTAAAAAAATCCCGAACCGTAAAATGTTTTAAAAATCATGAAAAATAGAAAACGAGTCATCTTGCCATGAAACTTCATGTAAAGGCTTAAGGGACCATTGTATGAATTTACAAGCCATAAAAATGGCATTGGCACATAGAAATATGAAGATGTGCCTAAACCCACCTACCACCCTATCGATCCACGATTTGCGCATCCCGTCTCTCTGGTCGGCATAGTGCCCGCCCGCCAGCCCTCTCGTTTCATCGGTTCACTTAGGCATACGGAGTTCATTCCCAGCCTAAGATTGGATAGAACTGAGGGTTACGATAGTAAGATTGGCAGCACGCAGAGGGGGACCCGATCGATCCCCGGCTTGTGCATCCCACCCCTCTGGCCAACTGAGTGCCCGTAAGCTCGTTTCGTGGGTTGACTTAGGCATACAGAGTTCATTCCCAGTCTAGGCATACGGAGTTCATTCCCAGTCTTAAGATCAGATCAGATCAAGGGTTGTGGCAGCACATGCTGGGCTCGGGCATGTGCTGGTGCCATTTTTTTCTTCATCGGGGCACCATCGTCGGAGCATCGCCGAGGAACCTGGCCGACGGCATTAGGGTTCCGACAATCGAGGGGGTCGAGCGGGGGGGTGTACGCACATGATGTACGATGGGTGCTGGTACTTGGCCCTTATATTGGCCCCCTATCCCTTATCAAACCTCGGGAACTCACACCCCCTTAAAGAGCATTTGAGATTTTATAGGTTTGCTGCCAGTAGCCATTAAAGTGTCTAAAATGGGGACACGGCTTAGGCATACAGAGTTCATTCCCAGTCTAAGATTAGACCAGACTGAGGGTTGAGGCAACAGGATCAGCAGCACGTAGAGGGGACCGATCGATCCCCGGCTTGCGCATCCCGTTCTTGCTGGCTGACTGAACGCCCGCACGCTCGTTTCGTGCGTTGAGTTAGGCTTACGGAGTTCATTCCCAATCTAAGCATACGGAGTTCATTCCCATTCTAAGATTGGACCGAACCGAGGGTTGCGGCAGCACATGCTGGGCTTGAGCATGTGCTGGTGCCATATTTTTCTTCGTCAGGGCACCATCGCCGGAGCATCGTCGGAGAACCTGACCGGCGGCATTAGGGTTTCAGGGATCGGGGGGGCCGAGGGGGTGTGCCCACATGATGTGCGATTGGTGCTGTTACTTGGCCCTTATATTGGCCCCTTATCCCTCATCAAACCTCAAGAACTCACACCCCCTTAAAGAGCATTTGAGATTTTACAGGTTTGCTGCCAGTAGCCATTAAAGTGTCTGAAATGGGGACACTTTTTTCAAATGGTCACAAAATCTTGTACACTTCGAGGTTTTAGCTGAATTTTTGTGTGCATGCCAATAAAAATACAAGGATCGCGTCTACCAAGTTTGGGGCCAAAAATCCTTCCGAAAAAATTAAAAAAATCTCGTACCGTAAAAGTTTCAAAAATCGTGAATAATAGAAAAAGAGTCGTCTTGCCATGAAACTTCATGTGAAGGCTTGAGGGACCATTGTATGAATTTACAAGCCATAAAAATGGCATTTGCATGCAGAAATATGAAGATGTGCCTAAACCCACCTACCACCCTATCGATCCATGGCTTGCGCATCCTGTCTCTCTGGCCGGCGTAGTGCCCGCCAGCCCGCCCGCTCATTTCGTCGGTTGGCTTAGGCATATAGAGTCCATTCCCAGTCTAAGATAGGATCAGACCGAGGGTTACGGTAGCAGGATTGGCAGCACACAGAGGGGGACCCAACTATTCCCTGACTTGCATATCCTGCCACTTTGGCCGGCTGAGTGCCCGCACACTCGTTTCATGGTTTGACTTAGGCATACAGAGTTCATTCCCAGTCTAAGCATATAGAGTTCATTCCTAGTCTAAGATCAGACCGAACTTAGGTTTGCGGCAGCACATGCTGGGCTCAAGCATATGCTGGTGCCGTATTTTTCTTCATCGGGGCACCATCGTCGAAGAACCTGACCGACGGCATTGGGGTTCCGACGATCGAGGGGGCTGAGGGGGTGTGCGCACATGGTGTCTAAAATGGGGACACTTTTTTCAAATGGTCACAAAATCTTGTACCCTTTGAATTTTTATCTAAATTTTTTTGTGCATGCCAACAGAAATACAAGGATCATGTCTACCAAGTTTGGGGCCAAAACATGTTCTAAAAAAATTTTAAAAAATCCCGAACCGTAAAAAGTTTTAAAAATCGTGAAAAATAGAAAACAAGTCGTCTTGCCATGAAACTTCACACGAAGGCTTAAGGGACAATTGTATGAATTTACAAGCCATAAAAATGGCATTGGCATGCAGAAATATGAAGATTTGCCTAAACCCACCTACCACCCTATCGATCCACAGCTTGTGCATCTCGCCTCTCTGGCTGGCGTAGCGCTCGCCCGCCCACCCGTGGGTTTCGTCAGTTGGCTTAGGCATATGGAGTTCATTCCCAGTCTAAGAGATGACCAGATCGAGGGTTACGACAGCAGGTTTGGCAGCACGCAGAGGGGGACCTGGTCGATCCCCAGCTTACGCATCCCGCCCCTCTGGCCGGCTGAGCGCCCACACGTTCGTTTCGTGGGTTGACTTAGGCATACGAAGTTCATTCCCAGTCTAAGCATAGGCTTAAGGGACCATTGTATGAATTTACAAGCCATAAAAATGGCATTGGCATGCAGAAATATGAAGATGTGCCTAAACCCACCTACCACCCTATCGATCCATGACTTGAGCATCCCGCCTCTCTGGCCGGCGTAGGTCCCGCCCGCCCGCCCGCTCGTTTCGTCGGTTGGCTTAGGCATACAGAGTTCATTCCCAGTCTAAAATTGGATCGAACTGAAGGTTGTGGTAGCAGGATCGGCAGCACACAAAGGGGGACCCAATCGATCCCCGGCTTGCACGTCCCGCCCCTCTGGCCGGTTGAGCGCCCACATGCTCGTTTGATGGGTTCACTTAGGCATACGGAGTTCATTCCCAGTCTAAGCGTATGGAGTTCATTCGCAGTCTAAGATCAGACCGGACTGAGGGTTGCGGCAGCACATGCTAGGCTCGAGCATGTGCGGGTGTCACATTTTTCTTCGTCGGGTCACCATCGCTAGAGCATCACCGGAGAACCTGACCAGCGACATTGGGGTTCCGGCTATCGGGGGGGTCGGGGAGGGTGTGACCACATAATGTGCGATGGTGCTGGTGCTTGGCCCTTATATTGGCCCCCTATCCCTAATCAAACCATGAGAACTCACACCCCCTTAAAGAGCATTTGAGATATTACAGGTTTGCTGCCAGTAGCCATTAAAGTGTCTCAAATGGGGACACTTTTTTCAAATGGTGAAAAAATCTTGTACACTTCGAGTTTTAGCTGAATTTTTTTGTGCATGCCAACAAAAATACAAGGATCACATCTACCAAGTTTGGGGCCAAAAATCTTTCCCAAAAAATTTTAAAAAATCTCGAACCGTAAAAAGTTTTGAAAATCATGAAAAATAAAAAAACGAGTCGTCTTGCCATGAAACTTCACACGAAGGCTTAAGGGACCATTGTATGAATTTACAAGCCATAAAAATGGCATTGGCACATAGAAATATGAAGATGTACCTAAACCCACCTACCACCCTATCGATCCACGGCTTGCTCATCCCGCCTCTCTGGCCGACGTAGTGCCCGCCCGCCCGATCGCTCGTTTCGTCGGTTGGCTCAGGCATACGGAGTTCATTCCCAGTCTAAGATTAGGTCAGACCGAGGGTTGTGGTAGCAAGATCGGCAGCACACAGAGTGGGACCCGACCGATCCTCGGCTTGTGCATCCCGCCCCTCTGGCCAGCTGAGAGCCCGCAAGCTCATTTCATGGGTTGACTTAGGCATACGGAGTTCATTCCCAGTCTAAGATCAGACCGAATCGAGGGTTATGCCAGCACATGCTGGGCTCGAGCATGTCTTGATGCCACATTTTTCTTCACCTGGGCACCATCATCGGAGCATCACCGGAGAACCTGACCGACGGCATTGGGGTTCCGGCGATCGGAGGGGTCGAAGGGGTGTGCACACATAATGTGCGATGGGTGCTGGTGCCTGGCCCTTATATTGGCCCCTATCCCTCATCAAACCTTGAGAACTCATGCCCCCTTAAAAAGCATTTGAGATTTTACAGGTTTGCTACCAGTAGCCATTAAAGTGTCTGAAATGGGGATACTTTTTTCAAATGGTCACAAAATCTTGTACACTTCGATTTTTTAGCTGAATTTTTTATGCATGCCAACAAAAATACAAGGATCATGTCTACCAAGTTTGGGGCAAAAAATCCATTCAAAAAAATTTTAAAAAATCCTGAACCACAAAATGTTTCAAAAATCGTGAAAAATAGAAAATGAGTCGTCTTGCCATGAAACTCCACGTGAAGGCTTAAGGGACCATTTTATGAATTTACAAGCCATAAAAATGGCATTGGCATGCAGAAATATGAAGATGTGCCTAAACCCACCTACCACGTTATCGATCCACAGCTTGCGCATCCCGTTTCTCAGGCTGGCGTATCGCCCGCCCGCCCGTCTGCCTGCTCGTTTCGTCGGTTGGCTTAGGCATATGGAGTTCGTTCCCAATCTAAGATCAGACCGGATCGAGGGTTACGGCAACAGGATCGGCAGCGCATAGAGGGGGACTCGGCCGATCCCCGACTTGCGCATCCCGCCCCTCTGGCCAATTGAGTGCCCGTACGCTCGTTTCATGGGTTGACTTAGGCATATGGAGTTCATTCCCAATCTAAGCATACGGAGTTCATTCCCAGTCTAAGATCGGACCGGACCGAGGGTTGTGGCAGCACATGCTGGGCTTGGCCATGTGCTGGTGCCACATTTTTCTTTGTCGGGGCACCATTGTCGGAGCATCGCCGGAGAACCTGATCGGCGGCATTGGGGTTCCGACGATCGAGGGGGCCGGGGGGTGTGCGGACATGATGTGCGATGGGTGCTAGTATTTAGCCCTTATATTGGCCCTCTATCCCTCATCAAACCTCGAGAACTCACATCCCCTCAATGAGCATTTGAGATTTTACAGGTTTGCTGCCAGTAGCCATTAAAGTGTCTAAAATGGGGACTTTTTTTTCAAATGGTCACAAAATCTTATACAATTCGAGTTTTTAGCTGAATTTTTTTGTGCATGCCAAAAAAAATACAAGGATCATGTTTACCAAGTTTGGGGCCAAAACGCCCTTCGAAAAAATTTTAAAAAATCTTGGATTGTTAAAAGTTGCAAAAATTGTGAAAAATAGAAAACGAGTCATCTTGCCATGAAAGTTGACGTGAAAGCTTCAGGGACCATTGTATGAAATTTACAAGCCATAAAAATGGCATTGGCACGTAGAAATATGAAGATGTGCCTAAACCCACCTACCACCCTATCGATCCACGACCTACGCATCCTGCCTCTCTGGCCGGTGTAGTGCCCGCCTGCCCGCCCGCTCGTTTCGTCAATTGGCTTAGTCATACGGGGTTCATTCCCAGTCTAAGATCAAACCGGATTGAGGGTTGCGTCAACAAGATCTACAGCATGCAGAAGGTGACCCGATCGATCCTCGGCTTGCGCATCCCGCCCCTCTGGCCGATTGAGCACCCGCACGCTCGTTTCATGGGTTGACTTAGGCATACGGAGTTTATTCCCAGTGTAAGCATACGGAGTTCATTCCCAGACTAAGATTGGACCGGACCGAGGGCTGCGGCAGCACATGCTGGGCTTGTTTCGTCGGTCGGCTTGGGCATACGGAGTTAATTCCCAGTCTAAGATCGGATCAGACCGAGTGTTGCGGCAGCAGGATCGGCAGCACATAGAGGGGACCCGACCGATCCTGGGCTTGTGCATCCCGCCCCTTTGGTCGGCTGAGCGCCCGTACGCTCGTTATGTGGGTTGACTTAGGCATACGGAGTTCATTCACAGTCTAAGCATACGGAGTTCATTCCCAGTCTAAGATCGGACCGGACCGAGGGTTACGGTAGCACATGCTGGGCTCGGGCATGTGCTGGTGCCGCATTTTTCTTTGCCGGGGCACCGTCGCTGGAGCATCGCCGGACAACCTGACTGGCGGCATTGGGGTTTCGACGATCGGGGGGCCGAGGGGGTGTGCGCACATGATGTGCGATGGGTGCTCGGTACTTGGCCCTTATATTAGCCCCCTATACGTCATCAAACCTCTAGAACTCAAACCCCCTTAAAGAGCATTTGAGATTTCACAGGTTTGCTGCCAGTAGCCATTAAAGTGTCTGAAATGGGGACACCTTTTTCAAATGGTCACAAAATCTTGTACACTTCGAGTTTTTAGCTGAATGTTTTTGTGCATGCCAACAAAAATACAAGGATCACGTCTACCAGGTTTGGCGCCAAAACCCTTCCGAAAAAATTTTAAAAAATCCTGAGCCATAAAAAGTTTCAAAAATCTTGAAAAATAGAAAACGAGTCGTCTTGCCATGAAACTTCGCGTGAAGGCTTAAGGGACCATTGTATGAATTTACAAGCCATAAAAATGGCATTGGCCTGCAGAAATATGAAGATGTGTCTAAACCCACCTACCACCCTATCGATCCACGACTTACCATCCCGTTTCTCTGGCCGACGTATCGCCAACCCACCCGCCCGCTCGTTTCGTCGGTTGGCTTAGGCATACGAAGTTCATTCCCAGTCTAAGATTGGACCAGATCGAGGGTTGCGGCAGCAGGATCGACAGTATGCAGAGGGGGACCCGGTCGATCCCTGGCTTGCGCATCCCGTACCTCTGGCCGGCTGAGCGCCCGCACGCTCATTTCGTGGGTTGACTTAGGCGTACGGAGTTCATTCCCAGTCTAAGCATACGGAATTCATTCCCACTCTAAGATCCGACCGGACCGAGGGTTCCGACAGCACATGCTTGGCTCATGCATGTGCTGTGCCGTATTTTTCTTCGTCGGGGCACCATCGTCGGAGCATGGCCGGAGAACCTAATCGGCGACATTGGGGTTCCGGCGATCGGGGGGGCCAGGGGGGTGTGCGCAAATGATGTGTGATGGGTGCTGGTACTTGGCCATTATATTGGCCTCCTATCCCTCATCAAACCTCGAGAACTCACACCCCCTTAAAGAGCATTTGAGATTTTACAGGTTTGCTGCCAGTAGCCATTAAAGTGTCTGAAATGGAGACACTTTTTTCAAATGGTCACAAAATCTTGTAAACTTTGAGTTTTTAGCTGAATTGTTTTGTGCATGCCAACAAAAATACAAGGATCACGTCTACCAAGTTTGGGGCCAAAACTCATTTCGAAAAAATTTTTAAAAATCCCGAACCGTAAAAAGTTTTGAAAATCGTGAAAAATAGAAAACGAGTCGTCTTGCCGTGAAACTTCACGTGAAGGCTTAAGGGACCATTATATGAATTTTCAAGCCATAAAAATGGCATTGGCACGTAGAAATATGAAGATGTGCCTAAACCCACCTACCACCCTATCAATCCACGGGTCGCGCATCCCGTCTCTCTGGCCGACGTAATGTTCGCCCGCCCGCTCGTTTCGTCGGTTGGCGTAGGCATACGGAGTTCATTCCCAGTCTAAGATCAGACCAGATAGAGGGTTGCAGCAGCAGGATTGCAGCACGCAGAGGGGGACCCAGTCGATCCCCGGCTTGTGCATCCAGCCCCTCTGGTCGGCTGAGCGCCCACATGCTCGTTCCATGGGTTGAATTAGGCATACAGAGTTCATTCCCAGTCTAAGCATACGGAGTTCATTCCCAGTCTAAGATCGAACAAAATGGAGGGTTGCGGCAGCACATGCTGGGCTCGGGCATGTGCTGGTGCCACATTTTTCTTCGTCGGGGCACCATCGTCGGAGAACCTGACCGACGGTATTGGGGTTCCGGCGATCGGGGGGCTGGGGGGTGTGCGCACATGATGTGTGATGGGTGCTGCTACTTGGCCCTTATAGTGGCCCCCTATCCCTCATCAAACCTCGATAACTCACACCCCCTTAAAGAGAATTTGAGATTTTACAGGTTTGCTGCCAATAGCCATTGAAATGGGGACACTTTTTTCAAACGGTCACAAAATCTTGTACACTTTGAGTTTTTATCTGAATTTTTTTGTGCATGCCAACAAAAATACAAGGATCATGACTACCAAGTTTGGGGCTAAAACTCCTTTCAAAAAAATTTTAAAAAATCCCGAACCACAAAATGTTTCAAAAATCATGAAAAATAGAAAATGAGTCGTTTTGCCATGAAACTCCACGTGAAGGCTGAAGGGACCATTGTATGAATTTACAAGCCATAAAAATGGCATTGGCAAGCAGAAATATGAAGATGTGCCTAAACCCACCTACCACCCTATCGATCCACGACTTGCGCATCCCGTCTCTCTGGCCGACGTATCGCCCGCCCGCCCGCCGCTCGTTTCGTCGGTTGGCTTAGGCATATGGAGTTCATTCCCAATCTAAGATTGGACCGGATCGAGGGTTGCGACAACAGGATCGACAGCACGTAGAGGGGGACTCGACCGATCCCCGGCTTGTGCATCCCGCCCCTCTGGCCGGCTGAGCGTCTGCACGCTCGTTTCGTGGGTTGACTTAGGCATATGGAGTTCATTCCCAGTCTAAGCATATGGAGTTCTTTCCCAGTCTAAGATCAGACTGGACGGAGGGTTGTGGCAGCACATGCTGGGCTCGGCCATGTGCTGGTGCAGCATTTTTCTTTGCCGGGGTGCCATCGCAAGACCTTCGTCGGAGAACCTGATCGGCGGCATTAGGGTTCCGACGATTGGGGGGGCCGGGGGGTGTGCGCACATGATGTGCGATGGGTGCTGGTACCTGGCCCTTATATTGGCCCCCTATTTCTCATCAAACCTCGAGAACTCACACCCCCTTAAAAAGCATTTGAGATTTTATAGGTTTGCTGCCAGTAGCCGTTAAAGTGTCTGAAATGGGGACTCTTTTTTCAAATGGTCGCAAAATATTGTACACTTCGAGTTTTTAGCTGAATTTTTTTGTGCATGCCAACAAAAATACGAGGATCACGTCTACCAAGTTTGGGGCCAAAACTCCTTTGGAAAAATTTTAAAAAATCTCGAACCAGAAAAAGTTTCAAAAATCGTGAAAAAGAGAAAACGAGTTATCTTGCCATGAAACTTCACGCGAAGGTTTAAGGGACCATTGTATGAATTCACAAGCCATAAAAATGGCATTGGCATGCAGAAATATGAAGATGTGGTTAAACCCACTACCACCCTATCGATCCATGGCTTGCGCATCCCGCCTCTCTGGCCGGCTGAGCACCCGCACGCTCGTTTCGTAGGTTGACTTAGGCATACGGAGTTCATTCCCAGTCTAAGCATATGGAGTTCATTCCTAGTCTAAGATTGGACCGGATCGAGGGTTGTGGCAGCAGGATTGGCAGCACGCAGAGGGCGACCCGATCATTCCCCGGCTTGCGCATCTCGCCCCTCTGGCCGGCTGAGCGCCCGCACGCTCGTTTCGTGGGTTGACTTAGGCATACGGAGTTTATTCCCAGTCTAAGCATATGGAGTTCATTCCCAGACTATGATCGGACCGGACTGAGGGTTACGGCAGCACATGCTGGGCTCGTTTCATCGGTTGGCTTTGGCATACAGAGTTCATTCCCAGTCTAAGATCAGATCGGACCGAGTGTTGTGGCAGCAGGATCGGCATCACGCAGAAAGGGACCCAACCGATCCCCGGCTTGCGCATCCCGCCCATCTGGTCGGCTGAGCGCCTGCACGCTTGTTACGTGGGTTGACTTAGGCATACGGAGTTCATTCCCAGTCTAAGCATACGGAGCTCATTCCCAGTCTAAGATCGGACCGGACCGAGGGTTACGGCAGCACATGCTGGGCTCAGGCATGTGCTGGTGCCACATTTTTCTTTTCCGGAGCACCGTCGCCGGAGCATCGTCGGACAACCTAACCAGCGGCATTGGGGTTCCGATGATCGAGGGGGTCGGGGGGGATGTGCGCACATGATGTGCAATGGGTGCTGGTAGTTGGACCTTATATTGGCCCCCTATCCCTCATCAAACCTCGAGAACTCACACCCCCTTAAAGAGCATTTGAGATTTTACAGGTTTGCTGCCAGTAGCCATTAAAGTGCCTGAAATTTGGATACTTTTTTCAAATGGTATCAAAATCTTGTACACTTTGAGTTTTTAGCTGAATGTTTTTGTGCATGCCAACAAAAATACAAGGATCACGTCTACCAAGTTTGGGGCCAAAACCCCTTCCGAAAAAATTTAAAAAATCTCCAGCCGTAAAAAGTTTCAAAAATCTTGAAAAATAGAAAACGAGTCATCTTGCCATGAAACTTCACGTGAAGGCTTAAGGGACCATTGTATGAATTTACAAGCCATAAAAATGGCATTGGCACGCAGAAATATGAAGATGTGTCTAAACCCACCTACCACCCTATCGATCCACCGCTTGCGCATCCCGTTTCTCTGGCCGGCGTATCGCCCGCCCGCCCGTTGGCTCGTTTCGTCGGTTGGGTTAGGCATACGGAGTTCATTCCCAGTCTAAGATTAGACTGGATTGACGTTTACGGCAGCAAGATTGGCAGCTTGCAGAGGGGGACTCGACCGATCCCCGGCTTACGCATCACGCACCTCTGGCCTACTGAGCGCCTGCACGCTCGTTTCGTGGGTTAACTTAGGCATACGGAGTTCATTCCCAGTCTAAGCATACGGAGTTCATTCCCAGTCTAAGATCGGGCCAGACCGAGGGTTGCGACAGCACATGCTTGGCTCAGGCATGTGCTGTGCCGCATTTTTCTTCGTCGGGCACCATGGCCGGAGCATGGCCAGAGAACGTAACCGGTGAGATTGGGGTTCCGGCGATAGGGGGGCCAGGGGGTGTGCGCACATGATGTGTGATGGGTGCTGGCACTTGGCCGTTATATTGGCCCCCTATCCCTCATCAAACCTCGAGAACTCACACCCCTTAAAGAGCATTTGAGAGTTTACAGGTTTGCTGCCAATAGCCATTAAAATGTTTGAAATGGGGACACTTTTTTCAAATGGTCACAAAATCTTGTACACTTTGAGTTTTTGGCTGAATTGTTTTTTGCATGCCAAAAAAATACAAGGATCACGTCTACCAAGTTTGGGGCCAAAACTCCTTTCGAAAAAATTTTAAAAAATCTCGAAACGTCAAAAGTTTTGAAAATCGTGAAAAATAAAAAACGAGTCGTCTTGCCGTGAAACTTCACGTGAAGGCTTAAGGGACCATTATATGAATTTTCAAGCCATAAAAATGGCATTGGCATGTAGAAATATGAAGATGTGCCTAAACCCACCTACCACCCTATCGATCCACGGGTCGCGCATCCCGTCTCTCTGGCCGACGTAGTGCCCACCCGCCCGTTCGTTTCGTCGGTTGCATAGGCATACGGAGTTAATTCCCAGTCTAACATCAGACCAGACTGAGGGTTGCAGTAGCAGGATCGACAGCACGCAAAGGGGGACCCGATTGATCCCCAGCTTGTGCATCCAGCCCCTCTGGCCGACTGAGCGCTCGCATGCTCGTTTCGTGGGATGACTTAGGCATACAAAGTTCATTCCCAGTCTAAGATTGCACCGAACCGAGGGTTGCGGCAGCACATGCTGGGCTCGGGCATGTGCTGGTGCCACATTTTTCTTCTCCGGGTCACCATTGTCAGAGCACCTGACCGGCAGCATTGGGGTTTCGGCGATCGGGGGGCCGGGGGGGTGTGCGCACATGATGTGTGATGGGTGCTGGTACTTGGCCCTTATAGTGGCCCCCTATCCCTCATCAAACCTTGAGAACTCACACCCCCTTAAAGAGCATTTGAGATTTTACAGGTTTGCTGCCAGTAGCCATTAAAGTGTCTGAAATGGGGACACTTTTTTCAAATGGTCACAAAATCTTCTACACTTCGAGTTTTTAGCTGAATTTTTTTGTGCATGCCAGAAAAAATACAAGGATCACGACTACCATGTTTGGGGCACAAAACTCTTTCCAAAAAAATTTTAAAAAATCTTGAACCATAAAAAGTTTCAAAAATCGTGAAAAATAGAAAACGAGTAGTCTTGCCATGAAACTTCACGTGAAGGCTTAGGGGACCATTGTATGAATTTAGAAGCCGTAAAAATGGCATTGGCACGTAGAAATATGAAGATGTGCCTAAACCCACCTACCACCCTATCGATCCACAGCTTGCGTATCCCGTCTCTCTAGCCGGTATAGTACCTGCCCGCTCGTTTCGTCGGTTGGCTTAGGCATACGGAGTTCATTCCCAGTCTAGGATCAGCTCAGATCGAGGGTTACGGCAGCAGGATTGGCAGCACACAGAGGGGGACCCGACCGATCCTCGGCTTGTGCATCCCGCCCCTCTGACCGGTTGAGCGACCGCATGCTCGTTTTGTGGGTTGACTTAGGCATATGGAGTTCATTCCCAGTTTAAGCATACAGAGTTCATTCCCGATCTAAGATCATATCGGACGGAGGGTTGTGGCAGCACATGCTGGGCTCGGGCATGTGCTGGTGTCGCATTTTTCTTCGCCGGGGCACCATCGTCGGAGCATCGTCGAAGAACCTGACCGGTGGCATTGGGGTTCCAGCGATCGGGGGGGCCGGGGGGTGTGCGTGCATGATGTGCGATGGGTGCTGGTACTTGGCCCTTATAGTGGCCCCCTAACCCTCATCAAACCTCGAGAACTCACACCCCCTTAAAGAGCAT
Organism: Durio zibethinus; assembly: GCF_002303985.1. The sequence goes on along the minus strand of NW_019167926.1, from coordinate 18,507,158 downwards.
TTGAGATTTTACAGGTTTGCTACCAGTAGGTATTAAAGTGTCTGAAATGGGGATACTTTTTTCAAATGGTCACAAAATCTTGTACACTTCGAGTTTTTAGCTGAATTTTTTGTGCATGCCAACAAAAATACAAGGATCACGTCTACCAAGTTTGGGGACAAAACTCCTTCCAAAAAAATTTTAAAAAATCTCGAACCTCAAACAGTTTAAAAAATCATGAAAAATAAAAAACGAGTCGTCTTGCTATGAAACTTCACGTGAAGGCTTAAGGGACCATTGTATGAATTTACAAGCCATAAAAATGGCATTCACACGCAGAAATATGAAGATGTGCCTAAACCCACCTACCATCCTATCGATCCATGGCTTGCGCATCCCGTCTCTCTGGTCGGCGTAGTGCCCGCCCGCCCACCCGCCCACTCGTTTCGTTGGTTGGCTTAGGCATACGGAGTTCACTCCCAATCTAAGATCAGACCAGACCGAGGGTTGTAGCAGCATGCAGAGGGGGACCTGGCCGATCCTCGGCTTGCGCATCCCGCCCCTCTGCCCGGCTGAGTGCCCGCACGCTCGTTTCGTGGGTTGACTTAGGCATACGGAGTTCATTCCCAGTCTAAGCATACGGAGTTCATTCCCAGTCTAAGATCGGACCGGACCAAGGGTTACGGCAACACATGATGGGCTCGAGCATGTGCTGGGGTCACATTTTTCTTCACCGGGGCAACATCGTCGGAGCATCGACGGAGAACCTGACCGGCGGCATTGGAGTTCCGGCGATTGGGGGGGCCGGGGGGTGTGCGCACATGATGTGCGATCGGTGCTGGTACTTGGCCCTTATATTAGCCCCCTATCCCTCATCAAACCTTGAGAACTTATACCCCTTAAAGAGCTTTTGAGATTTTACAGGTCTGCTCCCAGTAGCCATTAAAGTGTCTGAAATGGGGACACTTTTTTCAAATGGTCACAAAATCTTGTACACTTCGAGCTTTTAGCTGAATTTTTTTGTGCATGCCAAAAAAAATACAAGGATCACATCTAAAAAGGTTGGGGCCAAAACTCCTTCCAAAAAAAATTTAAAAAATCCGGAACCGCAAAAAGTTCTGAAGGTCATTAGAAATAGAAAATGAGTCATCTTGCCATGAAACTTCACGTGAAGGCATAAGGGACAATTGTATGAATTTACAAGCCATAAAAATGGCATTGGCACGTAAAAATATGAAGATGTGCCCAAACCCACCTACCACCCTATCGATCCACGGCTTGCGCATCCTGTCTCTCTGGCCAGCGTAGTGCCCGCCCGCCTGCCCGCCTGCTCGTTTCGTCGGTTGGCTTAAGCATACGGAGTTCATTCCCAGTCTAAGATCAGACTGGACTGAAGGTTGTGGCAGCAGGATCAACAACACACCGAGGGGGACCCGATCGATCCCCGACTTGAGCATCCCGCCCCTCTGGCCGGTTGAGCACCTGCACGCTCGTTTTGTGAGTTGACTTAGGCATACGGAGTTCATTCCCAGTCTAAGCATACGGAGTTCATTCCCAGTCTAAGACCGGACCAAACCGAGGGTTACAGCAGCACATGCTGGGCTCGGGCATGTGCTGGTGCCACATTTTTCTTGACCGGGGCACCATCTCCACAGCATCACCGGAGAACCTGATCGACGGCATTGGGGTTCCGACGATCGGGAGGGCCGGGGGGTGTGCGCACATGATGTACGATGGGTGCTGGTACTTGGCACTTATATTGGCCCCCTATTCCTCATCAAAGCTTGAGAGCTTACACCCCTTTAAAGAGCATTTGAGATTTTACAGGTTTGCTACCAGTAGCCATTAAAGTGTCTGAAATGGGGACATTTTTTTCAAATGGTCACAAAATCTTGTACACTTCGAGTTTTTAGCTGAATTTTTTTATGGATGCCAACAAAATTACAAGGATCACGTGTACCAAGTTTGGGACCAAAACTCTTTCCAAAGAAATTTTAAAAAATCCTGAACCGTAAAAAGTTTTCAAAAATTATGAAAAATAAAAAATGAGTCGTCTTGCCATGAAATTTCACGTGAAGGCTTAAGGGACCATTGTATGAATTTACAAGCCATAAAAATGGGATTGGCATGCAGAAATATGAAGATGAGCCTAAACCCACCTACCACCCTATCGATCCACGGCTTGCGTCTCCCGTCTCTCTGGACGACGTAGTGCCCGCCCGCCCGCCCACTTGTTTCATCGGTTGGCTTAGGCATACGGAGTTCATTCCCAGTCTAAGATTCGACCAGACTGAGGGTTGCGGCAGCAGGATCGGCAGCACATAGAGGGGGACCCGGCCAATCCCCAGCTTGGGCATCCCGTCCCTCTGGCCGCCTGAGTGCCTGCATGCTCGTATCGTGGGTTGACTTAGGCATACGGAGTTCATTCCCAGTCTAAGATCGGATCGGACCGAGAGTTACGGTAGCACATGCTGGGCTCGGGCATGTGCTGGTGCCACATTTTTCTTAGTCGGGGCACCATCACTAGAGAACCTGACCGACGGCATTGGGGTTCCGACGATCGGGGGGGCCGGGGGGGTGTGCGCACGTGATGTGCAGTGGGTGCTGGTACTTGGCCCTTATATTGGCCCCCTATCCCTCATGAAACCTCGAGAACTCACACCCCCTTAAAGAGCATTTGAGATTTTACAGGTTTGCTGCCAGTAGCCATTAAAGTGTCTGAAATGTGGACATTTTTTTCAAATGGTCACAAAATCTTGTACACTTTGAGTTTTTACCTGATTTTTTTTTGTGCATGCGAACAAAAATACAGGGATCACGTCTACCAATTTTGGGGCCAAAACTTCTTCCGAAAAAATTTTAAAAAATCTCGAATCGAAAAAAGTTTTGAAAATCGTGAAAAATAGAAAACAAGTCATCTTGCCATTAAACTTCACGTGAAGGCTTAAGGGACCATTGTATGAATTTACAAGCCATAAAAATGGCATTGGCATGCAAAAATATGAAGATGTGCCTAAACCCACCTGCCACCCTATCGATCCACGGCTTGCGCATCCCGTCTCTCTGGCCGGCGTAGCGCCCGCTTGCCCCCTCGCTCGTTTCGTCGGTTGGCTTAGGCATACGGAGTTCATTCCCAATCTAAGATCAGACCAAACCATGGGTTGCGGCAGCAGGATCGGCAGCACGCAGAGGGGGACCCAACTGATCCTCGGCTTGCGCATCCCACCCCTCTGGCCGGCTGAGTGCCTGCACGCTCATGGGTTGACTTAGGCATACGGAGTTCATTCCCAGTCTAAGATCTTACCGGACCGAGGGTTGTGGCAGCACATACTGGGCTAGGGCATGTGCTGGTGCCACATTTTTCTTCACCGGGGCACCATCGCCAGAGCATCACCGGAGAACCTGACCGATGGCATTGGGGTTCCGGCGATCGGGGGGGCTGGGGGGTGTGCGCACATGATGTGCGATGGGTGCTGGTACTTGGCCCTTCTATTGGCCCCCTATCCCTCATCAAACCTTGAAAACTCACACCCCCTTTAAGAGCATTTGAGATTTTACAGGTTTGCTGCCAGTAGCCATTAAAATGTCTGAAATGGGGACACTTTTTTCAAATGGTCACAAAATCTTGTACACTTTGAGTTTTTAGCTGAATTTTTTTGTGCATGCCTACAAAAATACAAGGATCATGTCTACCAATTTTGGGGCCAAAAATCCTTTCGAAAAAATTTTAAAAAATCTCGAACCGTAAAAAGTTTCAAAAATTGTGAAAAATAGAAAGCGAGTCGTCTTGCCATGAAACTTCATGTGAAGGCTTAAGGGACCATTGTATGAATTTACAAGCCATAAAAATGGCATTGGCACATAGAAATATGAAGATGTGCCTAAACCCACCTACCACTCTATCGATCCACGACTTGCGCATCCCATCTCTCTGGTCGACATAATACCCGCCCGCTCATTTCGTCGGTTGGCTTAGGCATACAGAGTTCATTCCTAGTCTAAGATCGAACCAGACCGAGGGTTACGACAGCAGGATTGGCAGCACGTAGAGGGGGACCCGATCGATCCCTGGTGTCATGAGCCAACCTTGTATAGGGCCATGACCGAGACTTCGGTTGCCATGAGCCACCCATGTATAGGGCCAGGGCCGGGTAGATCCCTTGTGCTAGGAAAAGTGTCCCCATTTAAAACATTGTAATGGTTACTGGTAGTATAGCTCTAAAATCTCTAAGGCTCTTTAGGGGGGTGAGCCGACAACGTAGTGTTGGGCTATCTCACCGGTTGCTATACGAGCTTAGGCTACCCACCAAGGGCTGCCCCCTGGCCCTGGTGACGGTGAGAGGTCCCGATGTATGAGTCTCGTTTATAATAAAACTCATCCCGTTTGAATGTCCCGATTGTTGCCTCGATGTGTTTTTCTTTTTCTTGATGCGAATATGCCTCATTGTGTGTGTGCTTGAGATTGATCTCGAGATGTTGTGCCTTATTGTGAATGCTTGTGACTAACCATAGCTTATGGTTATTTGTTCAGATATCGATCTATTGAAGGCTGACTTGGTTGGGAGCACCCATTCAAGTGCCGCACGGTCTATTGCTTATTGAGAGAAAGCTTAGTCCGTGACACGTGGTATCAGAGCACGGTTGAGAAATGCTAGAAAAATGGATGAGATGGCCACAAATGGTGGACTAGATCATCAAGAGAGAATTGAGGAACTTAAGGCCGCGGTGGCCGTAATGAAAACTCATATGGTGACGAAAGACCAAGTAAGGGAGATCGAGACAACCCAGCGGGAGTTGTCCGACACTCTCTAGAATGTGAGCAAAGAGGCTAGAGATGCCTTGAACATTCTCCAAAAAGAGTTTGAGGAGCTCAGAGCACAGGTGAGCATCCTACAAAAGGCTGTGGCCAAATCGGGTTCAAGCTCGATGAAAAAGGGACAAAGGCCCAAGGTGCCGGAGCCTCGATGCTATGAGGGGGAAGGGATGCTAAGGAACTTGAAAATTTCTTGTTTGACATGAAGCAATACTTTTGAGCTGTACACACAAATTCAGAGGAAGACAAGGTGACAATGGCGCCGATGTACTTCGCAGGGGATGCCAAGCTATGGTGGCGCTCCAAGTTTGTCGATGACGAGTGCCCAATTAAGACTTGGACGAATCTGAAGTGAGAATTGAAAAACCAGTTTTTCCCTGAGAATATGGAGTATATGGCTCGAAGAAGACTTCGAGAGTTGGTGCAAATCGAAACGGTGCGAGAATTTATGAGAAGCTTTTCTACCCTGATGTTGGATATTTGAGACATGTCCGGAAATGACAAGATGTTCTATTTTCTTGAGGGCCTCAAGCCTTGGGCAAGGATAGAACTACAAAGGCAGAAAGTGCAAGATGTGGCCACGGCCATGGCTGGAGCTGAATGTCTTCACGATTACAATGATGGCTCCTTAAAACGAAAAAATCCTCCATTAGCTGGCAGTAGCTTTAACTTTGGGAGTAAGGGAAAGATGACTAGGTTGGACTAACCCTTCAGTGGGGGATCAGACAGGAGGTCCTTTGATCGAGATAGCACCCAGCCCAAGACAAGCAACGTAGGGATTTTCAAGCCTAGGCAACCGCTAGCTTGCTTTCTTTGCAAGGGGCCGCATCAGGTGGCTGAATGCCCGCACAGGGGAGCCCTTAATGCGTTAAAGACCTCATCTCAAGAGTCCGTAAAAGTGCCAGAGAGCATTGAAAAAGGTAAACAGGAGCCAGCCAAGATGGGTTCAATAAGGTTCCTCAATGCCTTTCGCACCTAATTGAACACTATAAAGAAAGAACAGAGTAGAGGCTTGATGTATGTGAACTTGACGATCAATGAGAAAGCCACCAAGGCCATGGTGGATACGGGTGCAACCGACACTTTCATCACACTAGAAGAAGCAAAAAGGTGTGGTCTTTAGATTAGTAAAGACTGTGGATGAATGAAGGCGGTCAATTCGCCAGCCTTTGCGATCAGTGGAAGCTCCAAAAGTGTGACAACCCGATTGGGGCCATGGAAGGGGAAGGTAGACTTTACAGTTTCCCCCATGGATGACTTTGATGTTGTCCTTGGATTGGACTTCATGATGTTGGCTCAGGTCATCCCTATCCCCGCCACTAGCTGCTTGTTGTTCTTAGGAGAACACCCATGTGTGCTGCCAGCCAACATCTTACCAAAGAGTGGGAAGAAAATGATTTCAGCTTTGCAGTTTAAGAAAGGGATAAGGAGAGGGGAACCCTCCTTTGTGGCGGTGTCAATTTACAAAGAAGGGTCAGAAGTAGAATCAATACCTGATGGTGTGGAAAAAGTGTTGGAAGAATTCAAAGAGGTGATGCCAGAGATGTTGCCTAAAGTTCTACCCTCTCGACGAGTAGTGGACCATGAAATCGAGCTCCTCCCCGGAGTGAAACCCCCTGCTAGAGTGCCCTACCGTATGGCCCCGCCAGAGTTGGCCAAACTAAGAAAGCAGTTAGATGAGCTGCTACAAGCCGGGTTCATCAGACCATCAAAGGCTCCTTTCGGAGCGCCAGTGCTATTTTAAAAGAAGCACGATGGAAGTTTGCGATTATGTGTTGACTACAAGAACCTGAACAAAGTCACTATAAGAAACAAATATCTCATTCCCCTTATAGCAGACTTGTTTGATCAATTAAGCCGAGCCAAGTACTTCTCCAAATTGGACCTGAGATCTGGCTACCATCAGGTTCGAATCGTTGAGGGAGATGAGCCAAAGACCACTTGTGTGACACGGTATGGTGCATTTGAATTTCTTGTTATGCCTTTTGGACTGACCAATGCTCCTGCCACATTTTGTACATTGATGAATCAGGTGTTCCATAACTACTTAGACAAATTTATAGTCATCTATTTAGACGATATAGTGGTATATAGCTCCACTTTGGAAGAGCATCAAGAGCACCTGCGTCAGGTACTTCAAAGATTACATGACCACCAGTTATACGTAAAAGGGGAGAAGTGTCCATTTGCTCAGACACGAATCCATTTTCTTGGTCACATTATGAACGTGGCTATATTCGAATGCACATGGAAAAGTTTAGGGCCATCAAGGAGTGGACAACATTGAAGAATGTTAGTGAGCTCTGCTCATTTTTGGGACTAGCCAACTACTATAGAAAGTTTATGGAAGGGTACTCTCGCAAGACCATAGCCCTCACGGAGCTATTGAAGAAGGAGCGTAAATGGTGTTTGACGAGTGAGTGCCAAGAGGCCTTCGAGAGATTGAAGGATGCTATTATGAAGGATCCCATCTTAGCTCTCCCTGATATTGAAAAGCCCTTTGAAGTTCAGACAGATGCATCCGATTTTGCTATTGGAGGAGTGCTTTTGCAACAGCATCACCCAGTAGCATTTGAAAGTAGAAAGCTAAGTGAAGCTGAAAAGAAATATACGACCCAGGAAAAAAAACTCCTCGCAGTGGTTCACTGCTTGAAGGCTTGGCGACATTACTTGTTGGGTTCACACTTTGTCATGAAGACAGACAATACGACCGTTAGCCATTTTTCTCACCCAACAAGGCTTACGGCAAAACAAACTAGGTGGCAAGAATTTTTAGCGGAATTCGACTTTTGTTTTGAGCACACCACTGGAAAGACCAATCAAGTGGCCGATGCATTGAGCAGACGAGCAGATCTAGCGGCCCTTAAAAGAATTGCCCCAATGGCGGCTAGTAGAGCCACTACAGACATTCACAAGTTGATTGGAGATCACTTAGAAAAGGACCCGCAAGCTTGTGCCATCCTGAAGCTAGTGGAAGAAGGGAAGTCCAAGTACTTCTGGCAAGAAAATAAGGTCCTATGGACCAAGGGGCCTCGAGTATTTGTGCTAAGAGCAAAAGGTTTGAGACATATGCTAATGATGGAATGTCATGACACACCATGAGCGGGACACCCGGGTTGGCAACGCACTTTGGCGTTATTGAAACAGGGATACTATTGGCCTCACATGCGACAAGATGTGATGGACTATACGAAGACTTGCCTCATTTGCCAACAAGACAAGGTTGAAAGGAGAAAACCTACAGGCATGCTTGAACCACTACCAGTACCCACCAGACCTTAGGAAAGCATCTCCCTCGATTTCATTTCGAGCCTACCCAAGGTTGGTGACCTTGGAGCGATTTTGGTGGTAATTGATCGATTCTCTAAGTATGCCACATTCATTCCCGCTCACAAGTATTGCACAACGGAAGACACAGCTTGACTATTATTTAAACATGTGGTCAAATACTGGGGCCTCCCTCAAAACATTGTCAGCGATCGAGATCCGAGATTCACGGGGTCCTTCTGGAGAGAACTTTTCAAGATATTGGGGTCCCAACTCAACATTTCCTTAAGCTATCACCCCCAAACCGATGGTTAAATGGAATGGTTCAACAGATTATTAGAGGAATACTTGAGCATTTTGTTCAAGCTAATTAGAAAGACTAGCCTTCATTATTGGATGTGGCTTAACTCTGCTTTAATTCCAACAAAAGCTCTTCCACCAACAAGAGCCCATTTGAGGTGGTCACCAGACAATTACCAAGGCTACCCCACACTTTCTTGGAACAATATGGAGGAAAAAATCTGAGAGCCTTCAATCTCAGTAAAGAGTGGAAACAAAACACAGAGATTGTGCAAGCCTACCTGGAGAAAGCATCAAAACGGATGAAAAAATAGGCAGATAAGGGTCGTAGAGCTCAACAATTTCAAACTGGTGATTTGGTTCTTGTCCGACTAGTTCTTGAATAAACCAGGTTCTTGAGAAAGAGTAATTGTAGACTGGTGCACAAATATGAAGGTCCAGTAAGGGTCCTTTCCAAGGTGGGGAATGCTTCTTACAAAATTGACCCACCAAAGTGGATGAAAGTGCACCCAGTATTTCATGTGAGCAACCTGAAACCTTTCCATACAGATCCTACAGATGCTAGCTGAAGGGAGCCAACCAGAGCCGCCATCACCATAAAGCCACCCTCAGAGCATCGAGTCGAAGAGATCTTAGCTGATAGGGAAACCAAGATATCTCGAAGACTAGTTCGAGAGTACTTAGTGAAGTGGGAGGGATTAGGACTAGAAGAAACTAGCTTAGAGAGAGAACACAACCTCCAGAGATTTCAAAGGAAGATTAAAGAATTTCAAGCCAGCAAGTCGACGAGGACGTCGATAGAATAGGTGGGGCGAAGATGTCATGAGCCAACCTTGTATAGGGCCATAATCGGGACTTAGGTTGCCATGAGCCACCCATGTATAGGGCCATGGTCGGGTAGATCCCTTGTGCTAGGAAAAATGTCCCCATTTTAAACATTGTAATGGTTACTGGTAGCATAGCTCTAAAATCTCTAAGGCTCTTTATGGGGGTGAGCTGGCAGAGTAGTGTTGGGCTGTCTCACCGGTTGCTATGCGAGCTTAGGCCACCCACCAAGGGCTACCCCCTGGCCCTGGTGATGATGGGAGGTCCCGATGTATGAGCCCTATTTATAATAAAACTCATCCCGATTGAATGTCCCGATTGTTGCCTCGATGTGTTTTTTTTTTCTTGATGCGAACATGCCTCCTTGTGTGTGCGCTTGAGATTGATCTCGATATGTTGTGCCTTATTGTGAATGCTTGTGACTAACCATAGCTTATGGTTATTTGTTCAGATATCGATCTATTGAAGGCTGACTTGGTTGGGAGCGCCCATTCAAGTGCCGCACGGTCTATTGCTTGTTGAGAGAAAGCTTAGTCCGTGACACCCGGCTTGCGCGTCTCACCCCTCTGGCCGGTTGAGCGCTCGTATGCTCATTTCGTGGGTTGACTTAGGTATACAGAGTTCATTCCCAATCTAAGCATACGGAGTTCATTCCCAGTTTAAGATCGGACCAGACCGAGGGTTGCAGCAGCACAAGCTGGGCTCGGGCATGTGCTAGTGTCGCATTTTTCTTCGTCGGGGCACCATTGTCGGAGCATCATCGGAGAACCTGACCGGCCGCATTGGGGTTCCGACGATTGGGGGGCCGGGGGGTGTGCACACATGATGTGCGATGGGTGCTGCCAGTAGCCATTAAAGTGTCTGAAATGGGGACACTTTTTTCAAATGGTCACAAAATCTTGTACACTTTGAGTTTTTAGCTGAAATTTTTTGTGCACGCCAAAAAAATACAAGGATCACGTCTACCAAGTTTTGGGCCAAAACTCCTTCCAAAAAAATATGAAAAAATCCTGAACCCCAAAAAATTTCAAAAATCAAGAAAAATAGAAAACGGGTCGTGTTGGCATGAAACTTCACGTGAATGCTTAAGGGACCATTGTATCAATTTACAAGCCATAAAAATGGTATCGGCACGTAGAAATATGAAGAAGTGCCTAAACCCACCTACCACCTTATCGATCCACGGCTTGCGCATCCCGTCTCTCTGGCCCGCGTAGTGCCCCCCCGCCCGCCTGTCCGCTCATTTTGTCGGTTGGCTTAGGCATACGGAGTTCATTCCCAGTCTAAGATCGGACTAGATCGAGGGTTGCAGCAGTAGGATTGGCAGCACACAGAGGGGGACCCGGTCAATCCTCGGCTTGCGCATCCCGCCTCTCTGGCCGGCTGAGCGCCCGCACGCTCGTTTCGTGGGTTAACTTAGGCATACAGAGTTCATTCGCAGTCTAAGCATATGGGGTTCATTTCCAGTCTAAGATCAGATCGGACCGAGGGTTACGGCAGCACAAGCTGGGCTCGGGCATGGGCTGGTGCCGTATTTTTCTTCGTCGGGGCACAATCACGGGAGAATCGTCGGAGAACCTGACCGGCGGCATTGGGTTTTTGGTGATCGGGGGGGCCGGGCGGTGTGCGCACATAAGGTGCGATGGGTGCTGGTACTTGGCCTTTATATTAGCCCCCTATCCCTCATCAAACCTCGAACTCACACCCCCTTAAAGAGCATTTGAGATTTTACAGATTTGCTGCCAGTAGCCATTAAAGTGTCTGAAATGGGGATACTTTTTTCAAATGGTCACAAAATCTTGTACACTTCGAGTTTTTAGCTGAATTTTTTTGTGCATGCCAATAAAAATACAAGGATCATGCCTTCCAAGTTTGGGGCCAAAACTCCTTCCGAAAAAATTTTAAAAAATCTTGAACCGTAAAAAGTTTCAAAAATCGTTAAAAATAGAAAACGAGTCGTCTTGCCATGAAACTTCACGTGAAGGCATAAGGGACCATTGTATGAATTTACAAGCCATGAAAATGGCATTGGCACACAGAAATATGAAGATGTGCCTAACCCACCTACCACCCTATCGATCCACAGCTTGCGCATGCCGCCTCTCTGGCCAGCGTAGTGCCCTCCTGCTCGCCCTTCCGCTCGTCTCGTCGATTGCTTAGGCATACAGAGTTCATTCACAGTCTAAGATTGGACCGAACCGAGGGTTGCGGCAGTAGGATTAGTAGCACACAAAGGGGGACCCGGTCGATCCCCAGCTTGCGCATCCCGCCCCTTTCGCCGATTGAGCGCCAGCACGCTCAATTCGTGGGTTGACTTAGGCATACGAAGTTCATTCCCAGTCTAAGCATACGGAGTTCATTCCCAGTTAAAGATCGGACCAGACCAAGGGTTACGATAGCACATGCTGGGCTCGGGCATGTGCTGGTGCCGTATTTTTCTTCGTCGGGGCACCATCGTCGGAGCATCGTCGAAGAACCTGATCGGCGGCATTGGGGTTCCAGCGATTGGGGGGTTCGGGGGTGGTGTGCTCACATGATGTGCGATGTGTGCTGGTAGTTGGCCCTTATATTGGCCCCCTATCCCTCATCAAACCTGGTGAACTCACACCCCCTTAAAGAGCATTTGAGATTTTATAGGTTTGTTGCCAGTAGCCTTTAAAGTGTCTGAAATGAGGACACTTTTTTCAAATGGTCACAAAATCTTGTACACTTCGAGTCTTTAGCTGAATTTTTTTATGCATGCCAACAAAAATAAAAGGATCACGTCTACCAAGTTTGGGGCTAAAACTCCTTTCGAAAAAATTTTAAAAAATCCTAAACAGTAAAAATTTTGAAAAATTGTGAAAAATAAAAAACGAGTCGTCTTGCCATGAAACTTCACGTGAAGGCATAAGGGACCATTGTATGAATTTAAAAAACATAAAATTGGCATTGGCACACAGAAATATGAAGATGTGCCTGAACCTACCTACCACCCTATCAATCCACGGCTTGCACATCCCGCCTCTTTCGGCGACGTAGTGCCCGCCTACCCGCATGCCCGTTCATTTCGTCGGTTGGCTTAGGCATACGGAGTTCATTCCCAGTCTAAGATCGGACCAGACCGAGGGTTGCAACAGCACATGCTGGGCTCGGGCATGTGCTGGTGCCACATTTTTCTTCGTCGGGGCACCATCGTCGGAGCATCGCCAAAAAATCTGATCGGCGGCATTGGGGTTCCGACGATCGGGGGGGCCGGGGGGGGTGTGCCCACATGATGTAAGATGGGTGCTGGTACTTGGCCCTTATAATGGCCCCCTATCCCTCATCAAACCTCGAGAACTCACACCCCCTTAAAGAGCATTTGAGATTTTACAGGTTCGCTGCCAGTAGCCATTAAAGTGTCTGAAATGGGGACACTTTTTTCAAATGGTCACAAAATCTTTTACACTTCGATTTTTTAGCTGAATTTCATTGTGGATGCCAACAAAAATACAAGGATCACGTCTTCCAAGTTTGGGTCCAAAACTCCTTCCGAAAAAATTTTAAAAAATCTCGGAACACAAAAAGTTTGGAAAATCGTGAAAAATAGAAAACAAGTGTCTTGCCATGAAACTTCACGTGAAGGCTTAAGGGACCATTGTATGAATTTACAAGCCATAAAAATTGCATTGGCACACAGAAATATGAAGATGTTCCTAAACCCACCTACCACTCTATCGATCCATGGCTTGCGAATCCGTCTCTTTGGTCGGGGTAGTGCCCGCCCGCCTGCCCGCCCGCTCGTTTCATCGGTTGGATTAGGCATACGAAGTTCAATTCCAGTCTAAGATCAGACCAGATCGAGGGTTACGGTAGTAGGATCAGCAGCACGCAGAGGGGGACCCGACCGATCCCCAGCTTACGCATCTTGCCCCTCTAGCTGGCTGAGCGTTCGCACGCTCGTTTCGTGGGTTGACTTAGGCATATAGAGTTCATTCCCAGTCTAAGCATACAGAGTTCATTCTCAGTCTAAGAATACGAAGTTCATTCCCAGCCTAAGATCAGACCGGACCGAGGGCTGCGGTAGCACATGCTGGGCTCAGGCATGTGCTGGTGTCGCATTTTTCTTCTCCGGGGCACCATCGTCGGAGAACTTGACCGGCGGCATTAGGGTTTCGACGATCGGGGGGGCCAGGGGGGTATGCGCACATGATGTGCGATGGGTGCTGGTGCTTGGCCCTTATAATGGCCCCCTATCCCTCATCAAAACTTGAGAACTCACACCCCCTTAAAGAGCATTTGAGATTTTACAAATTTGTTGCCAGTAGCCATTAAAGTGTCTGAAATGGGGACACTTTTTTCAAATGGTCACAAAATCTTGTACACTTCGAGTTTTTAGCTGAATGTTTTTTAGCATGCCAACAAAAATACAAGGATCACGTCTACCAAGTTTGGGGCCAAAACTCCTTTTGAAAAAATTTTAAAAAATCCTGAATTGCAAAAAGTTTCAAAAATCGTGAAAAATAGAAAACGAGTCGTCTTGCCATGAAACTTCACGTGAAGGCTTAAGGGACCATTCTATGAATTTTTAAGCCATAAAAATGGCATTGGCATGCAAAAATATGAAGATGTGCCTAAACCCACCTACCACCCTATCGATCCACGGCTTGCGCATCCGTCTCTCTGGTCGGTGTAGTGCCCACCCGCCCGCTCGTTTCGTCGGTTGGCTTAGGCATACAGAGTTCATTCCCAGTCTAAGATCGGATTGGACTGAGGGTTGCAGCAACAGGATCGACAGCATGTAGAGGGGGACCCGGTCGATCCCCGGCTTGCGCATCCCGCCCCTCTGGCCGGCTGAGCGTCCGCACGCTCGTTTCGTGGGTTGACTTAGGCATACGGAGTTCATTCCCAGTCTAAGCATACGGAGTTCATTCCCAGTCTAAGCATACGGAGTTCATTCCCAGTCCAAGATCGGACTAGATCGAGGGTTGCGGCAGCACGTGCTGGGCTCGGGCATGTGCTGGTGCCGCATTTTTCTTCGTCGGGGCACCATGCTGGAGAAACTGACCGGCGGCATTGGGTTCCGACGATCGGTGTCCCGTGGGGGGTGTGTGCACATGATGTTCGATGGGTGCTGGTACTAGGCCCTTATATTGGCCCCCTATCCCTCATCAAACCTTGAGAACTCACACCCCCTTAAAGAGCATTTGAGATTTTACAAGTTTGCTGGCAGTAGCTATTAAAGTGTTTGAAATGGGGACACTTTTTTCAAATGGTCACAAAATCGTTTACACTTCGAGTTTTTAGCTGAAGTTTTTTGTGCATGCCAACAAAATTACAAGGATCACGTCTACCAATTTTGGGGCCAAAATTCCTTCCAAAAAAATTTAAAAAAATCCTGAACCGCAAAAAGTTTCAAAAATCATGAAAAATACAAAACGAGTCGTCTTGCCATGAAACTTCACGTGAAGGCTTAAGGGACCATTGTAAGAATTTAGAAGCCATAAAAATGGCATTGGCATGCAGAAATATGAAGATGTGCCTAAACCCACCTACCACGCTATCGATCCACGGCTTGCGCATCCCGCCTCTCTGGCCGGCGTAGTGCCCGCCCGCCTACCCGCTCGTTTCGTCGGTTGGCTTTGGCATACGGAGTTCATTCACAATCTAAGATCAGATCGGACCGAGGGTTGCAACAGTAGGATCGGTAGCACGTAGAGGGGGACCCGATCGATCCCCGGCTTACGCATCCCGCCCCTCTGGCTGGCTAAGCGCCCGCATGCTCATTTCGTGGGTTGACTTAGGCATACGGAGTTCATTCCCAGTCTAAGCATACGGAGTTCATTCCCAGTCTAAGATCAGACCAGACCGAGGGTTACGGCAGCACACGTTGGGCTCGGGCATGTGCTGGTGCCACATTTTTCTTCGTCGGGGCACCTCATCAGAGCATCGTCAGGGAACCTGACCGACGGCATTGCGGTTCCGACGATCGGGGTGGCTGAGTGGGGTGTGCGCACATGATGTGCGATGGGTGCTGGTGCTTGGCCCTTATATTGGCCCCTTATCCCTCATCAAACCTCGAGAACTCACACCCTTTTAAAAAGCATTTGAGATTTTATAGGTTTGCTGCCAGTAGCCATTAAAGTGTCTGAAATGGGGACACTTTTTTCAAATGGTCACAAAATCTTGTACACTTTGAGTTGTTAGCTGAATTTTTTTGCGCATGCCAAAAAAAATACAAGGATCACATCTACCAAGTTGGGGCCAAACTGCTTCCGAAAAATTTTTTAAACATCCCGAACCGCAAAAAGTTTCAAAAATTATGGAAAATAGAAAACAAGTCGTCTTGCCATGAAACTTCACACGAAGGCTTAAGAGACCATGTATGAATTTACAAGTCATTAAAATGGCATTGGGATGCAGAAATATGAAGATGTGCCTAAACCCACTTACCACCCTATCGATCCACGGCTTGCGCATCCCCCCTCTTCAACCGACGTACTGCCCGCCTGCCCGTCCACTCGTTTCGTCTGTTGGCTTAGGCATACGGAGTTCATTCCCAGTCTAAGATTAGACCGGACTGAGGGTTGCGATAGTAGGATCGACAGCAAGCAGAGAGGGACCCGATCGATCCTCGGCTTGCTCATCCCGCCCCTCTGGCCGGTTGAGCGCCCGCACGCTCGTTTCGTGGGTTGACTTAGGCATATGGAGTTCATTCCTAGTCTAAGCATATCGAGTTCATTCTCAGTCTAAGATCGGATCAGACTGAGGGTTGCGGTAGCACATGTTGGGCTCGAGCATTGTGCTGGTGCCGCATTTTGCTTCGACGGGGCACCATCGTCAGAGCAACGTCGGAGAACCTGACCAACAGCATTGGGGTTTCGGCGATCGGGGGGGCCAGGGGGGTGTGCGCACATGATGTGCGATGGGTGCTGGTGCTTGGCCCTTATATTGGCCCCCTATCCCTCATCAAACCTTGACAACTCGCACGCCCTCAAAGAGCATTTGAGATTTTACAGGTTTGTTGCCAGTAGCCATTAAAGTGTTTGAAATGGGGACACTTTTTTCAAATGGTCACAAAAATCTTGTACATTTCGAGTTTTTACCTGAATTTTTTTGTGCATGTGAACAAAAATACAAGGATGACGTCTACCAAGTTTGGGGCCAAAAATCCTTTCAAAAAAATTTTAAAAAATCTCAAACCGCAAAAAGTTTAAAAAATCGTGAAAAATAGAAAACGAGTCGTCTTGCGATGAAACTTAACACGAAGGCTTAGGGGACCATTGTACGAATTTAGAAGCCATAAAAATGGCATTGGCATGCAGAAATATGAAGATGTGCCTAAACCCACCTACCACGCTATCGATGCATTGCTTGCGCATCCCGCCTCTCTCGCCTACGTAGTGCCCGCCCGGCCGCCCACTCATTTCGTTGGTTGGCTTAGGCATACAGAGTTCATTCCCAGTCTAAGATCGAAGTAGACCGAGGGTTGCGAAAGCACGCAGAGGGGGACCCGACCGATCCCCGGCTTGCGCATCCCACACCTCTGGCCGACTGAGCACCCGCACGCTCGTTTCATGGGTTGACTTAGGCATACGGAGTTCATTTCTAGTCTAAGATCGGACCGGACCGAGGGTTGTGGCAAAACATGCTGGGCTCGGGCATGTGCTGGTTCCGTATTTTTCTTCATTGAGGCACCATCGCAGGAGCATCACCAGGGAACCTGACCGACGGCATTTGGGTTCCGACGATCGGGGGGGCTGAGGGGGGTGTGCGCACATGATGTGCGATGGGTGCTGGTGCTTGGCAATTATATTGGTCCCCTATCCCTCATCAAACCTCGAGAACTCACACCCCCTTAAAGAGCATTTGAGATTTTACAGGTTTGCTGCCATTAGAAATTAAAGTGTCTGAAATGGGGACACTTTTTTCAAATGGTCACAAAATCTTTTACACTTCGTGTTTTTAGCTGAATTTTTTTGTGCATGCCAAAAAAAGTACAAATATCATGTTTACCAAGTTTGGGGCCAAAAATCCTTCTGAAAAAATTTTAAAAAATCCCGAACTGTAAAAAGTTTCAAAAATGATGAAAAATAGAAAACGAGCCGTCTTGCCATGAAACTTCACACGAAGGCTTAAGGAACAATTGTATGAATTTACAAGCCATAAAAATGGCATTGGCATGCAGAAATATTAAGATTTGCCTAAACCCACCTACCACCCTATCGATCCCCGGCTTGCGCATCCCGCCCCTCTGGCCGACTGAGTGCCCGCACGCTTGTTTCGTGGGTTGACTTAGGCATACGGAGTTCTTTCCCAGTCAAGAATATGGAGTTCATTTCCAGTCTAAGATCTGATCGGATCAAGGGTTACGGTAGCACATGCTTGGCTAGGGCTTGTGCTGGTGCCGCATTTTTCTTCGTCGGGGCACCATCATCGGAGCATCGTCGGAGAACCTGACCGACGACATTAGGGTTCCGGCGATTGGGGGGGCCAGGGGGTGTGCGCACATGATGTGCGATGGGTGCTGGTGTTTGGCCCCTATATTGGCCCCCTATCCCTCATCAAACCTCGAAAACTCACACCCCCTTAAAGAGCATTTGAGATTTTACAGGTTTGCTACCAGTAGCCATTAAAGTGTTTAAAATGGGGACACTTTTTTCAAATGGTCACAAAATCTTGTACACTTCGAGTTTTTACCTGAATTTTTTTTTGCATGCCAACAAAAATACAAGGATCAAGTCTGCCTAGTTTGGGGCCAAAACCCCTTCTGAAAAAATTTTAAAAAATCTGGATCCGCATAAAGTTTCAAAAATTACGAAAAAAAGAAAACGAGTCGTCTTGCCATGAAACTTACACGAAGGCTTAAGGGACCATTGTATGAATTTACAAGCCATTAAAATGGCATTGGCACGTAGAAATATGATGATGTGCCTAAACCAACCAACCACCCTATTGATCCACAGCTTGCGTATCCCACCTCTCTGCAGCAGCAGGATCGGCAGCACGCAGAGGGGGTCCGGTTGATCCCCGGCTTGCGCATCTCACCCCTTTGGCTGGCTGAGCGCCCGTACGTTCGTTTCGTTGGTTGACTTAGGCATATGGAGTTCATTCCCAGTCTAAGCATACGGAGTTCATTCCTAATCTAAGATCAGACCGGATCAAGGGTTGCGGTAGCACATGCTGGGCTCGGGCATGTGCTGGTGCCACATTTTTCTTCGTCGGGGCACCATCACCGGAGAACCTAATCGACGGCATTGGGGTTTCGACGATCGGGAGGGTCGAGGGGGTGTGCACACATGATGTGCGATGGGTGCTGGTGCTTGGCCCTTATATTGGCCCCCTATCCCTCATCAAACCTTGAGAACTCACACCCCCTTAAAGAGCATTTGAGATTTTACAGGTTTGCTGCTAGTAGCCATTAAAGTGTTTGAAATGGGGACATTTTTTTCAAATGGTCACAAAATATTGTACACTTCGAGTTTTTAGCTGAATTTTTTTGTGCATGCCAACAAAAATACAAGGATCATGTCTACCAAGTTTGGGGCCAAAACTCCTTTGGAAAAATTTTAAAAAATCCCGAACCACAAAAAGTTTCCAAAATCATGAAAAAGAGAAAACGAGTTGTCTTGCCATGAAATTTCATGCGAAGGCTTAAGGGACCATTGTATGAATTCACAAGCCATGAAAATGGCATTGGCATGCAGAAATATGAAGCTGTGGTTAAACCCACCTACCACCCTATCGATCCACGGCTTGCGCATCCCGCATCTCTGGTCGACTGAGCACCCGCACGCTCGTTTCGTAGGTTGACTTAGGCATACGGAGTTCATTCCCAGTCTAAGGATACGGAGTTCATTCCTAGTCTAAGATTGGACCGGATCGAGGGTTGTGGCAGCAGGATTGGCAGCACGCAGAGGGTAACCCGATCGTTCCCCGGCTTGCGCATCCCGCCCTTCTGGCCGGCTGAGCGCCCGCACGCTCATTTCGTGGGTTGACTTAGGCATACCGAGTTCATTCCCAGTCTAAGCATAGGGAGTTCATTCTCAGTCTAAGATCAAACTGGATCGAGGGTTGCGGCAGCACATGCTGAGCTCGGGCATGTGCTGGTGCTGTATTTTTCTTCACCGGGGCACCATTGCCAAAGCATCGCCGGAGAACTTGACCGGCGACATTGGGGTTCTGGCGATCGGGGGGGCCAGGGGGGGTGTGCGCACATGATGTATGATGGGTGCTGGTGCTTGGCCCTTATATTGGCCCCCTATCCCTCATCAAACCTCAGGAACTCACACCCCCTTAAAGAGCATTTGAGATTTTACAGGTTTGCTGTCGGTAGCCATTAAAGTGTCTGAAATGGGGACACTTTTTTCAAATGGTCACCAAATCTTGTACACTTCGAGTTTTTACTTTTTTTTGCATGCCAACAAAAAAACAAGGATCACGTCTGCCAAG
Organism: Durio zibethinus; assembly: GCF_002303985.1. The sequence continues at coordinate 18,487,561 of NW_019167926.1, read as the reverse complement.
TTTGGGGCCAAAACCCCTTCCGAAAAAATTTTAAAAAATCCTGAACCGTAAAAAGTTTCAAAAATCATGAAAAATAGAAAACGAGTCGTCTTGTCATGAAACTTCACACGAAGGCTTGAGGGACCATTGTATGAATTTACAAGCCATAAAAATGGCATTGGCATGTAGAAATATGAAGATGTGCCTAAACCCACCTACCACCCTATCGATCCACGACTTGCGCATCCCGCCTCTCTGGCCGGCGTAGTGCCCGCACGCCTGCCCGCACGTTTCATCGGTTGTTTTAGGCATACGGAGTTCATTTCTACTCTAAGATCGAATCAGATCGAGGGTTGTGGCAGCAGGATCGGCAGCACGCAGAGGGGGACCGGACCGATCCCCGTCTTGTGCATCCCACCCCTCTGGCCGGCTGAGCGACCGCACGTTCGTTTCATGGGTTGACTTAGGCATACCGAGTTCATTCCCAGTCTAAGCATACGAAGTTCATTCCCAGTCTAAGATCAAACCAGATCGAGGGTTGTGGCAGCACATGCTGGGCTCAGGCATGTGCTGGTGTCGCATTTTTCTTCGTCGGGGCACCATCGCCGAAGCATCGTCGGAGAACCTGACCGGCGGCATTGGGGTTCCGTCGATCGGGGGGGCCGAGGGGGGTGTGCGCACATGATGTGCGATGGGTGCTGGTGCTTCACCCTTATATTGGCCCCCTATCCCTCATCAAACCTCGAGAACTCACACCCCCTTAAAGAGCATTTGAGATTTTACAGGTTTGCTGCCAGTAGCCATTAAAGTGTTTGAAATGGGGACATTTTTTTCAAATGGTCACAAAATATTGTACACTTCGAGTTTTTGGCTGAATTTTTTTGTGCATGCCAAAAAAAATACAAGGATCATGTCTACCAAGTTTGGGGCCAAAACTCTTTTGGAAAAATTTTAAAAAATCCCGAACCACAAAAAGTTTCCAAAATCATGAAAAAGAGAAAACGAGTTGTCTTGCCATGAAATTTCATGCGAAGGCTTAAGGGACCATTGTATGAATTCAGAAGCCATGAAAATGGCATTGGCATGCAAAAATTATGAAGATGTGGTTAAACCCACCTACCACCCTATCGATCCACGGCTTGCGCATCCCACCTCTCTGGCCGGCTGAGCACCCGCACGCTCGTTTCGTAGGTTGACTTAGGCATACGGAGTTCATTCCCAGTCTAAGGATACGGAGTTCATTCCTAGTCTAAGATTGGACCGGATCGAGGGTTGTGGCAGCAGGATTGGCAGCACGCAGAGGGTAACCCGATCGTTCCCCGGCTTGCGCATCCCGCCCTTCTGGCCGGCTGAGCGCCCGCACGCTCATTTCGTGGGTTGACTTAGGCATACCGAGTTCATTCCCAGTCTAAGCATAGGGAGTTCATTCTCAGTCTAAGATCAAACTGGATCGAGGGTTGCGGTAGCACATGCTGGGCTCGGGCATGTGCTGGTGCTGCATATTTCTTTGTCGGGGCACCATCGTCGGAGCATTGGGGTTCTGGCGATCGGGGGGGCCGGGGGGTTGTGCGCACATGATGTGCGATGGGTGCTGGTGCTGGGCCCATATATTGGCCGCTTATCCCTCATCAAACCTCAAGAACTCACACCCCCTTTAAAGAGCATTTGAGATTTTAGAGGTTTGCTGCCAGTAGCCATTAAAGTGTCTGAAATGGGGACACTTTTTTCAAAAGGTCACAAAATCTTGTACGCATCGATTTTTTAGCTGAATTTTTTTGTGCATGTCAACCAAAATACAAGGATCACATCTACCAAGTTTAGGGCCAAAACTCCTTACGAAAAAATTTTAAAAAATCCTGAACCGTAAAAAGTTTCAAAAATCATGAAAAATAGAAAACGAGTCATCTTGCCATGAAACTTCACACGAAGGCTTAAGGGACCATTGTATGAATTTACAAGCCATAAAAATGTCATTGCCATGCAGAAATGTGAAGATCTGCCTAAACCCACCTACCACCCTATCGATCCACGACTTGCGCATCCCGCCTCTCTGGCCAGCGTACTGGCCGCCCGCCAGGCCGCTCGTTTCGTCGGTTGGCTTAGACATACGGAGTTCATTCCCAGTCTAAGATTGGACCAGACTGAGGGTTGTGGCAATAGGATCGGCAGCACGTAGAGGGGACCCGGTCGATCCCCGGCTTGCGCATCCTGCCCCTCTGGCTGGCTGAGCGCCCGTACGCTCGTTTCTTGGGTTGACTTAGGGACACGGAGTTCATTCCTAGTCTAAGCATACGGAGTCCATTCCTAGTCTAAGATCAGACCGGACCGGGGGTTACGGCAGCACATGCTGGGCTCGGGCATGTGCTGGTGCCACATTTTTCTTTGCCGAGGCACCATCATCGGAGAACCTGACCGGCGGCATTGGGGTTTCGACGATCGGGGGGGCCGGGGGGGTGTGCGCACATGATGTGCGATGGGTGCTGGTGCTTGGCCCTTATAGTGGCCCCCTATCCCTCATCAAACCTCAAGAACTCACACCCCCTTAAAGAGCATTTGAGATTTTATAGGTTTGCTGCCAGTAGCCATTAAAGTGTCTGAAATGGGGACACTTTTTTCAAATGGTCACAAAATCTTGTACACTTCGAGTTTTTTGCTGAATTTTTTTGTTCATGCCAAAAAAATACAAGGATCATGTCTATAATGTTTGGGGCCAAAACTCCTTCCAAAAAAATTTTAAAAAATCTTGAACCGAAAAAAGTTTTGAAAATCGTGAAAAATAGAAAACGAGCCATCTTGCCATGAAACTTCACACGAAGGCTTAAGGGACCATTGTACGAATTTACAAGCCATAAAAATGGCATTGGCATGCAGAAATATGCAGATGTGCCTAAACCCACCTACCACCCAATCGATCCACGGCTTGCGCATCCCGCCGCTCTGGCTGGCGTAGTGCCCGTCCGCCCGCCCGCTCGTTTCGTCGATTGGCTTAGGCATACGGAGTTCATTCCCAGTCTAAGATCGGACCAGACTGAGGGTTGTCACAGCAGGATCGGCAGTACGTAGAGGAGCACCCGATCGATCCCCGATTTGTGCATCCTGCCCCTCTAGCCGACTGAGCGCCTGCATGCTCGTTTCATGGGTTGACTTAGGCATACGAAGTTCATTCCCAGTCTAAGCATACGGAGTTCATTCCCAGTCTAAGATAGGATCGAACCAAGGGCTGCGGTGGCACATGCTGGGCTCGGGCATGGGCTGGTGCCGCATTTTTCTTCACTGGGGCACCATCGCCGGAGCATCGTCGGAGAACCTGACCGACGACATTGGGGTTCCGACGATCGGGGGGCCGGGGGGGTGTGCGCACATGATGTGCGATGGGTGCTGGTGCATGGCCCTTATATTGGCCCCCTATCCCTCATCAAACCTTGAGAACTCAAACCCCCTTAAAGAGCATTTGAGATTTTATAGGTTTGCTGCCAATCACCATTAAAGTGTCTGAAATGGGGACACTTTATTCAAATGGTCACAAAATCTTGTACACTTTGAATTTTTAGCTGAATTTTTTTTTGCATGCCAACAAAAATACAAGGATCACGTCTACCAGGTTTGGGGCCAAAACTCCTTCCAAAAAAATTTTAAAAAATCTCTAACCGCAAGAACTTTCGAAAATCATGAAAAATAGAAAAAGAGTCGTCTTGCCATGAAACTTCACACGAAGGCTTAAGGGACCATTGTATGAATTTACAAGCCACAAAAATAGCATTGGCATGCAGAAATATGAAGATGTGCCTAAACCCACCTACCACCCTATTGATCCAAGGCTTGCGCATCCCACCTCTCTGGTCGGCGTAGTGCCCGCCCGCCCGCTCATTTTATCGGTTGGCTTAGGCATACGGAGTTCATTCCCAGTCTAAGATCGAACCGAATCGAGGGTTGCGGCAGCAGGATCAGCAGCACGTAGCGGGGGGACTCGGTCGATCCCCGGCTTGCACATCCCACCCCTTTGGCCGACTGAGCGCCCACACGGTCGTTTCGTGGGTTGACTTAGGCATATCGGGTTTATTCCCAGTCTAAGCATACGAAGTTCATTCCCAGTCCAAGATCAGATCGGACCGAGGGTTACGGTAGCACTTGCTGGGCTCGAGCATGTGCTGGTGCCGCATTTTTCTTCGCCAGAGCATCGTCAGAGAACCTGACCAGCGGCATTGGGGTTCCGAAGATCGGGGGGCAGGGGGTGTGCGCACATGATGTGCGATTGGCACTGGTGCTTGGCCCTTATATTTCCCCCTATCCCTCATCAAACCTCGAGAACTCACACCCCCTTAAAGAGCATTTGAGATGTTACAGGTTTGCTGCCAGTAGCAATTAAAGTGTCTAAAATGGGGACACTTTTTTCAAATAGTCACAAAATCTTGTACACTTCGAGTTTTTAGCTGAATTTTTTTGTGCATGCCAACAAAAATACAAGGATAACGTCTACCAAGATGGGGCCAAAATTTTGAAAAAATTTTAAAAAATCCCAAGCCGTAAAAAGTTTTGAAAATCGTGAAAAATAGAAAATGAGTTGTCTTGCCATGAAACTTCACACGGAGGCTTAAGGGACCATTGTATGAATTTACAAGCCATAAAAAAGGCATTGGCACGTAGAAATATGAATATGTGCCTAAACCCACCTACCACCCTATTGATCCACGGCTTGTGTATCCCGCCTCTCTAGCGGCGTAGTGCCCGCCCACCCGCCCACTCGTTTCGTCGGTTGGCTTAGGCATACAGAGTTCATTCCCAGTCTAAGATAGGACCAGACTGAGGGTTTTGGCAGCATGCAGAGGGGGACCTGGCCGATCGTCGACTTACGTATCTCGCCCCTCTAGCCGACTGAGCGCCCGCACGCTCGTTTCGTGGGTTGACTTAGGCATACAGAGTTCATTCCTAGTCTAAGATCGGATCGGACCGAGGGTTGCAGCAGTAGATGCTGGGCTCGAGCATCTGCTACTGCCACATTTTTCTTCGTCGGGGCACCATCGCCCGAGCATCACCTGAGAACCTGACCGACGGCATTGGGGTTCCGACGATCGGGGGGGCCAGGGGGGGTGTGCGCACATGATGTGCAATGGGTGCTGGTTCGTGGCCCTTATATTGGCCCCCTATCCCTCATCAAACCTCGAGAACTCACACCCCCTTAAAGAGCATTTGAGATTTTGCTGGTTTGCTGCCAGTAGCCATTAAAGTGTCTGAAATGGGGACACTTTTTTCAAATGGTCACAAAATCTTGTACACTTCGAGTTTTTAGATGAATTATTTTGTGCAAGCCAAAAAAAATACAAGGATCATGTCTACCAAGATTGGGGCCAAAACTCCTTCCGAAAAAATTTTAAAAAATCCCTAACCGCAAAAAGTTTCAAAAATCGTGAAAAATAGAAAACGAGTCATCTTGCCCTGAAACTTCACATGAAGGCTTAAGGGACCATTGTATGAATTTACAAGCCATAAAAATGGCATTGGCAAGCAGAAATATGATGATTTGCCTAAACCCACCTACCACCCTATCGATCCACGGCTTGCGCATCCCGCCTCTCTGGCCGGCATAGTGCCCGCCCGCTCGCTCTTTTCGTCGGTAGGCTTAGGCATACGGAGTTCATTCCTAGTCTAAGATCAGACTAGACTGAGGGTTGCAGTAGCAGGATCGTTAGCACGTAGAGGGGGACCCGGCCGATCCCTGGCTTGTGCATCCCGCCCCTCTGGCCGGCTGAGCGCCCACACGCTCGTTTCATGGGTTAACTTAGGCATACGGAGTTCATTCCCAGTCTAAGCATACGGAGTTCATTCCCAGTCTAAGATTGGATTGAAACAAGGGTTGCGAAAGCACATTCTGGGCTCGAGCATGTGCTGGTGTCGCATTTTTTTTCATCGGGGCTTTATCGTCGGAGCATTGCTGAAGAACCTGACCGGTGGCATTGGGGTTCCAGCGATCGGGGGGGTCGGGGGGGTGTGCGCACATGATGTGTGATGGGTGCTGGTGCTTGGCCCTTATATTGGCCCCTTATCCCTCATCAAACCTCAAGAACTCACACTCCCTTAAAGAGCATTTGAGATTTTACAGGTTTGCTGCCAGTAGCCATTAAAGTGTCGGAAATGGGGACACTTTTTTCAAGTGGTCCCAAAATCTTGTACACTTCGAGTTTTTAGCTGAATTTTTTTTTGCATGCCAACATAAATACAAGGATCACGTCTACCAAGTTTGGGGCCAAAACTCCTTCCGAAAAAATTTTAAAAAATCCCGAACCACAAAATGTTTCAAAAATCGTGAAAATTATAAAACGAGATGTCTTGCCATGAAACTTCACATGAAGGCTTAAGGGACCATTGTATGAATTTACAAGCCATAAAAATGGTATTGGCATGCAGAAATATGAAGATGTGCCTAAACCCACCTATCACCCTATCGATCCACGGCTTGCGCATTCCGCCTTTCTGGCCGACATACTGGCCGCTCACCCGTCCGCTCGTTTCGTCGGTTGGCTTAGGCATACGGAGTTCATTCCTAGTCTAAGATCGGACCGAACCGAGGGTTGCAGCAGCAAGATCGGCAGCCCGCAGAGGGGGACTCGGTCGATCCCTTGCTTGCGCATCTCGGTCCTCTGGCTGGCTGAGCGCCCGCACGCTCATTTCGTGGGTTGACTTAGGCATACGGACTTCATTCCTAGTCTAAGCATACGTAGTTCATTCCCAGTCTAAGATCGGACCGGACCAAGGGTTGCAGCAGCGCATGCTGCGCTCAGGCATGTGCTGGTGCCGCATTTTTCTTCGCCGGGGCACCATCATCGAAGCATCGTCGGAGAACCTAACCGACGACATTGGGGTTCCGGTGATCGGGGGGGCCAGGGGGTGTACGCACATGATGTGCGATGGGTGCTTGTGCTTGGCCCTTATATTGGCCCCTTATCCCTCATCAAACCTTGAGAACTCACACCCCCTTAAAAAGCATTTGAGATTTTACAGGTTTGTCGCCAGTAGCCATTAACGTGTCTAAAATGGGACACTTTTTTCAAATGGTCACAAAATCTTGTACACTTCGAGTTTTTAGCTGAATTTTTTTGTGCATGCCAACAAAAATACAACAATCATGTCTACCAAGTTTGATGCCAAAACACCTTTCGAAAAAATTTTAAAAAATCCCGAACCACAAAAACTTTCAAAAATCGTGAAAAATAGAGAACAAGTCATCTTGCCATGAAACTTCACATGAAGGCTTAAGAGACCATTGTATGGATTTACAAGCCATAAAAATGGCATTGGAATGCAGAAATATGAAGATGTGCCTAAACCCACCTACCAACCTATCGACCCAAGGCTTGCGCATCCCGCCTCTCTGGCCGGCGTACTGGCTGCTCGTCCGTCCGCTCATTTCGTCGATTGGCTTAGGCATACGAAGTTTATTCCCAGTCTAAGATCAGATCAAACCGAGGGTTGCGGCAGCAGGATCGGCAGCCCGCAGAGGGGGACCCGACCGATCCCCTGCTTACGCATCTTGGCCCTCTGGCCGGCTGAGTGCCCGCATGCTCATTTCATGGGTTGACTTAGGCATACGGAGTTCATTCCTAGTCTAAGCATACGTAGTTCATTCCCAGTCTAAGATCGGATCGGACCAAGGGTTGCAGCAGCACATGCTGCGCTCAGGCATGTGCTGGTGCCGCATTTCTCTTCGTTAGGGCACCATCGTCGGAGCATCGCCAAAGAACCTGATCGGCGGCATTAGGGTTCCGACGATCGGGGGGGCCGAGGGGGTGTGCGCACATGATGTGCGATGGGTGCTGGTGCTTAGTGCTTATATTGGCCCCTTATCCCTCATCAAACCTTGAGAACTCACACCCCCATAAAAGGCATTTGAGATTTTACAGGTTTGCTGCCAGTAGCTATTAAAGTGTCTGAAATGGGACACTTTTTTCAAATGGTCTCAAAATCTTGTACACTTCACATGAAGGCTTAAGAGACCATTGTATGAATTTACAAGCCATAAAAATGGCATTGGCACGCAGAAATATGAAGATGTGCCTAAACCCACCTACCAACCTATCGACTCACGGCTTGCGCATCCCGCCTCTCTGGCCGGCGTACTGGCCGCTTGCCCGCCCGCTTGTTTCATCGGTTGGCTTAGGCATACGGAGTTCATTCCCAGTCTAAGATTGGACGGGACCAAGGGTTGTGGCAGTAGGATCGGTAGCATGCAGAGGGGGACCCGGCTGATCCCCGGTTTACGCATCCCACGCTTTTGGCTGGCTGAGCGCCCACACGCTCATTTTGTGGGTTGACTTAGGCGTACGGAGTTCATTCTCAATCTAAGATCGGACTGGAATGAGGGTTGCGGCAACACATGCTGGGCTCAGGCATTTGCTGGTGTCGTATTTTTTTTCACCGGGGCACCATCGTCGGAGCATCATGGGAGAACTTGATCGACGACATTGGGGTTCCGATGATCGGGGGAGTCGGGGGGGGGTCTACGCACATGATGTGTGATGGGTGCTGGTGCTTGGCCCTTGTATTCACCCCCTATCCCTCATCAAACCTTGAGAACTCACACCCCCTTAAAGAGCATTTGAGATTTTACAGGTTTGCTGCCAGTAGCCATTAAAGTGTCTGAAATGGGGACACTTTTTTCAAATGGTCACAAAATCTTGTACACTTCGAGTTTTTAGCTGAATTTTTTTGTGCATGCCAACAAAAATACAAGGATCACGTCTACCAGGTTTGGGGCCAAAACTCCTTCTGAAAAAATTTTAAAAACTCCTGAACCACAAAAAGTTTCAAAAATAGTGAAAAATAGAAAACGAGTCGTAGAAATATGAAGATGTGCCTAAACCCACCTCCCAACCTATTGATCCACGGCTTGCGCATCCCGCCAATTTGGCCGACGTAGTGCCCGCCCGCCCGCCCGCTTGTTTCGTCGGTTGGCTTCGACATACGGAGTTAATTCCTAGTCTAAGATTGGATCGGACCGAGGGTTGCGGTAACAAGATCAACAGCACATAGAGGGGGACTCAATTGATCCCCGACTTGCGCATCCTGCTCCTCTAGACGGCTGAGCGCCCGCACGCTCATTTCGTGGGTTGACTTAGGCATACGGAGTTCATTCCTAGTCTAGGCATACGGAGTTCATTCCTAGTCTAAGCATACGGAGTTCATTCCCAGTCTAAGATCGGACCGAACCAAGGGTTGTGGCAGCACATGCGGGGCTTGGGCATGTCCTGGTGTCGTATTTTTCTTTGACAGGGCACCATCACCAGAGAACCTGACCGACGACAATGGGGTTCCGACGATCGGGGGAGCTGAGGGGGTGTGCGCACATGATGTGCGATGGGTGCTTGTGCTTGGACCTTATATTGGCCCCCTATCCTTCATCAAACCTTAAGAACTCACACCCCCTTAAAGAGCATTTGAGATTTTACAGGTTTACTGCCAGTAGCCATTAAAGTGTCTGAAATGGGGACACTTTTTTCAAATGGTCACAAAATCTTGTACACTTCGAGTTTTTAGCTGAATTCTTTTGTGCAAGCCAACAAATATACAAGGATCACGTGTACCAAGTTTGGGGCCCAAACTCCTTCTCACAAAATTTGAAAAAATCCCGAACCGTAAAAAGTTTCAAAAATCATGAAAAATAGAAAACGAGTCTTCTTACCATGAAACTTCACACGAAGGCTTAAGGGACCATTGTATGAATTTCCAAGCCATAAAAATGGCATTGGAATGAAGAAATATGAAGATGTGCCTAAACCCACCTACCACCCTATCGATCCACGGCTTGTGCATCCCGTCTCTCTGGCCGGCGTAGTGCTCGCCCGCCCGCCCGTTCTTTTCGTCGGTTCGCTTAGGCATACATAGGTCATTCCCAGTCTAAGATCCGATTGGACCGAGGGTTACGACAGCAGGATCGGCAGCACGCAGAGGGGGACCTGACCGATCCCATGCTTGCGCATCCTGCCCCTCTGGCCAGCTGAGCGCCCGCACGCTCGTTTCATGGGTTGACTTAGGCATACGGAGTTCATTCCCAGTCTAAGATCGGACCGGACCGAGGGTTACGGCAGCACATGCTGGGCTCGAGCATGTGCTGGTGCCGCATTTTTCTTCGTTGGGGCACCATCGTCGGAGAACCTGACCGGCGACATTGGGGTTCCGGCGATCGGGGGGGCCGGGGGGGTGTGCGCACATGATGTGTGATGGGTGCTGGTGCTTGGCCCTTATATTGGCCCCCTATCCCTCATCAAACCTCGAGAACTCACACCCCCTTAAAGAGCATTTCAGATTTTACAGCTTTACTACCAGTAGGCATTAAAGTGTCTGAAATGGGGACACTTTTTTCAAATGGTCACAAAATCTTGTACACTTCGAGTTTTTAGCTGAATTGTTTTGTGCATGCCAACAAAAATACAAGGATCACGTATACCAAGTTTGCGGCCAAAAATCCATTCGAAAAAATTTTAAAAATCTGGAACCGTGAAAAGTTTCAAAAATCGTGAAAAATATAAAACGAGTCGTCTTGCCATAAAACTTAACGTGAAGGCTTAAGGGACCATTGTATGAATTCACAAACCATTAAAATGGCATTGGCACGCAAAAATATGAAGATGTGCCTAAACCCACCTACCACCCTATTGGTCCATGACTTGCGCATTCCGTCTCTCTGGCTGACGTGGTGCCCGCCCGCCCGCTTGCTCGTTTCATCGATTGGCTTAAGCATACGGAGTTCATTCCTAGTCTAAGATCGGACCAGACTGAGGGTTATGGCAGCACGCAGAGGGGGACCCGACAGATCCCCGACTTGCACATCCCGCCCCACTGGCCGGTTGAGCGCCAGCACGCTCGTTTCGTGGGTTTACTTAGGCATACGAAGTTCATTCCCAGTCTAAGCATACGGAGTTCATTCCCCATCTAAGATCAGACCGAACTGAGGGTTGCAGCCACACATGTTGGGCTCGGGCATGTGCTGGTGCCGTATTTTTCTTCGTCGGGGCTCCATCGCCGGAGCATCGTCGGAGAACCTGATCGGCGGCATTGGGGTTCCAACGATCGAGGGGGCCAGGGGGTGTGTGCGCACATGATGTGCGATGGGTGCTGGTACTTGGCCCTTATATTGGCCCCCTATCCCTCATCAAACCTCGAGAACTCACACCCCCTTAAAGAGCATTTGAGATTTTACAGGTTTGCTGCCAGTAGCCATTAAAGTGTCTGAAATGGGGACACTTTTTTCAAATGGTCTCAAAATCTTGTACACTTCGAGTTTTTAGCTGAATGTGTTTTTCCATGCCAACAAAAATATGAGGATCACATCTACCAAGTTTAGGGCCAAAACCCCTTACGAAAAAATTTTGAAAAACTCATTTCGTCGGTTGGCTTAGGCATACAGAGTTCATTCCCAGTCTAAGATCGGACTGCACCAAGGGTTGCGGTAGCAAGATCGACAGCACACAGAGGGGGACACGATCGATCCCCGGCTTGCGCATCCTGCCCCTATGGCCGGCTGAGCGCCCGCACGTTTATTTCGTGGGTTGACTTAGGCATACGGAGTTCATTCCCAGTCTAAGCATACAGAGTTCATTCCCAGTCTAAGATCGGACCACACCGAGGGTTGAGGCAGCACATGCTAGGCTCGGGCATGTGCTGATGCCACATTTTTCTTCATCGGAGCATCATCGGAGAACCTGACCGACCGCATTGGGGTTCCGACGATCGGGGGGCCGAGGGGGTGTGCCAACATGATGTGCGATGGGTGCTGGTACTTGCCTTTATATTGTCCCCCTATCCCTCATCAAACCTCGAGAACTCAAACCCCCTTAAAAAGCATTTGAGATTTTACAAGTTTCCTGCCAGTAGCCACTAAAGTGTCTAAAATGGGGACACTTTTTTCAAATCGTCACAAAATCTTGTACACTTCGAGTTTTTAGCTGAATTTTTTTTTTGCATGCCAAAAAAAATACAAGGATCACGTCTACCAGGTTTGGGGCAAAACTCCTTCCAAAAAAATTTTAAAAAATCCCGAATCGCAAAAATGTTTGAAAATCGTGAAAAATAGAAAACGCGTCGTCTTGCCATGAAACTTCACGTGAAGGCTTAAGGGACCATTGTATGAATTTACAAGCCATAAAAATGGCAATGGAACATAGAAATATGAAGATGTGCCTAAACCCACCTACCACCCTATTGGTCCATGACTTGCGCATTCCGTCTCTCTGGCTGACGTGGTGCCCGCCCGCTCGCTCGCTTGTTTCATCGATTGGCTTAAGCATACGGAGTTCATTCCCAGTCTAAGATCGGACCAGACTGAGGGTTATGGCAGCACGTAGAGGGGGACCCGACAGATCCCCGACTTGCACATCCCGCCCCACTGGCCGGTTGAGCGCCAGCACGCTCGTTTCGTGGGTTTACTTAGGCGTACGAAGTTCATTCCCAGTCTAAGCATACGGAGTTCATTCCCCATCTAAGATCAGACCGAACTGAGGGTTGCAGCCACACATGTTGGGCTCGGGCATGTGCTGGTGCCGTATTTTTCTTCGTCGGGGCTCCATCGCCGGAGCATCGTCGGAGAACCTGATCGGCGGCATTGGGGTTCCAACGATCGAGGGGGCCAGGGGGTGTGTGCGCACATGATGTGCGATGGGTGCTGGTACTTGGCCCTTATATTGGCCCCCTATCCCTCATCAAACCTCGAGAACTCACACCCCCTTAAAGAGCATTTGAGATTTTACAGGTTTGCTACCAGTAGCCATTAAAGTGTCTGAAATGGTGACACTTTTTCAAATGGTCACAAAATCTTGTACACTTCGAGTTTTTAGCTGAATTTTTTTATGCATGCCAAAAAATATACAAGGATCACACCTACCAAGTTTGGGGTTAAAAATCATTTCGAAAAAGTTTTAAAAAATCCCGAACCGAAAAAGTTTCAAAAATCGTGAAAAATAGAAAACGAGTCATCTTGCCATGAAACTTCACGTGAAGGCTTAAGGGACCATTGTATGAATTTACATGCCATAAAAATGGCATTGGCTTACAGAAATATGAAGATGTGCCTAAACCCACCTACCACCCTATCGATCCACGGCTTACGCATCCCGCCTCTCTGGCCGACGTAGTGGCTGTCCGCCCGCCCGCCCGCTCGTTTTGTCGGTTGGCTTAGGCATACGGAGTTCATTCCCAGTCTAAGATCGGACCAGACCGAGGGTTGCTGTAGCAGGATCAACAGCACACAGAGAGGGATCGGGGCTTGCGCATCCCGCCCCTCTGGCCGGTTGAGCACCCACACGCTCATTTCGTGGGTTGACTTAGGCATACGAAGTTCTTTCCCAGTCTAAGATCGGACCGGACCGAGGGTTATGACAGCACTTGCTACGCTCGGGCATGTGCTGCTGTAGCATTTTTCTTCGCCAGAGCATCGTCGGAGAACCTGACCGGCGGCATTGGCGTTCCGGTGATCGGAGGGGTCGGGGGGGTGTGCGCACATGATGTGCGATGGGTGCTGGTACTTGCCCTTGTATTGGCCCCCTATCCCTCATCAAACCTCGAGAACTCAAACCCCCTTAAAAAGCATTTGAGATTTTATAGGTTTCCTGCCTGTAGCCATTAAAGTGTCTAAAATGGGGACACTTTTTTCAAATGGTCACAAAATCTTGTACACTCCTGAGTTTTTAGCTGTTTTTTTTTTGTGCATGCCAAAAAAAATACAAGGATCACGTCTACCAAGTTTGGGGCCAAAACTCTTTCCGAAAAAATTTTAAAAAATCTTTAACCGTAAAAAGTTTCAAAAATTGTGAAAAATATAAAACGAGTCGTCTTGCCATAAAACTTCACGTGAAGGCTTAAGGGACCATTGTATGAATTTACAAGCCATAAAAATGGCATTGGCAGGCAGTAATATGAAGATGTGACTAAACCCACCTACCACCCTATCGATCCATTGCTTGCGCATCCCATCTCTCTGTCCGGCGTAGTGCCCGCCCGACCGCCCGCTCGCTCGTTTCATCAGTTGGCTTAGGCATACGGAGTTCATTCCCAGTCTAAGATCGGACCAAACCAAGGGTTCAGGCAGCAGGATCGACAGCACGCAGAGGGGGACCCAGTCGATCCCCAACTTGCGTATCCCACCCTGCTAGCCGGCTGAGCTCCCTCACGCTTGTTTCGTGGGTTAACTTAGGCATATGGAGTTCATTCCCTGTCTAACCATACGGAGTTCATTCGCAGTCTAAGATGGACTGGACCGAGGTTGCGGCAGCACATGCTGGGCTGAGGCATATGCTGGTGCCGCATTTTTCTTCACCGAGGCACCATCGCTGGAGCATCACCAGAGAACCTGACCGGCGGCATTGGGATTTCGACGATCGGGGGGGCCGGGGGGGTGTGCGCACATGATGTGTGATGGGTGCTGGTACTTGGCCCTTATATTGGCCCCCTATCCCTCATCAAACCTCGATAACTCACACCCTCTTAAAGAGCATTTGAGATCTTACAGGTTTGCTGCCAGTTGGCATTAAAGTGTCTGAAATGGGGACACTTTTTTCAAATGGTCACAAAATCTTGTACACTTCGAGTTTTTAGCTGAATTTTTTTGTGCATGCCAAAAAAAAATAAAAGGATCACGTCTACCAAGGTTGGGGCTAAAACTCATTCCAAAAAAATTTTAAAAAATCCTAAACCGTAAAAAGTTTCAAAAATCGTGAAAAATAGAAAACGAGTCGTCTTGCCATCAAACTTCACATGAAGGCTTAAGGGACCATTGTATGAATTTACAAGCCATAAAAATGGCATTGGCATGTAGAAATATGAAGATGCACCTAAACCCACCTACCACTCTATCGATCCACAGCTTACGCATCCCGTTTCTCTGGCCGACGTAGTGCCCGCCCGCCCGTCCGCTCATTTCGTCGGTTGGCTTAGGCATAGGGAGTTCATTCCTAGTCTAAGATTAGACCAGACCGAGGGTTGTGAAAGCATGATCGATGGCACACAGAGGGGGACCCGATCGATCCCCGGCTTCCGCATCCCGCCCCTCTGGCCGGCTCAGTGCCCGCACGCTTGTTTCATTGGTTGACCTAGGCATACAGAGTTCATTCCCAGTCTAAGCATATGGAGTTTATTCCCAGTCTAACATCAGACCGGACCGAGGGTTGCGGTAGCACATGTTGGGCTCGAGCATGTGCTGGTGCCGCATTTTTCTTTGTCGAGGCACCATCATCGGAGCATCATTGGAGAACCTGACCGATGGCATTGGGGTTCCGACGATCGGGGGGCCGGGCGGGTGTGTGCACATCATGTGCGGTGGGTGGTGGTACTTGGCCCTTATATTGGCCCCCTATCCCTCATCAAACCTCGAGAACTCACACCCACTTAAAGAGCATTTGAGATTTTACAGGTTTGCTGCCAGTAGCCATTAAAGTGTCTGAAATGGGGACACTTTTTTCAAATGGTCACAAAATCTTGTACACTTCGAGTTTTTAGCTGAAGTTTTTTGTGCAGGCCAACAAGAATACAAGGATCACGTCTACCAAGTTTCAGGTCAAAAATCTTTCTGAAAATATTTTAAAAAATCCTGAACTGTAAAAAGTTTTGAAAATCGTGAAAAATAAAAAACGAGTCTTCTTGCCATGAAACTTCACGTGAAGGCTTAAGGGACCATTGTATGAATTTACAAGCCACAAAAATGGCATTGGCATGCAGAAATATGAAGATGTGCCTAAACCCACCTACCATCCTATCGATCCACGGCTTACGCATCCCGTCTCTCTGGCCGGCGTAGTGCCCGCACGCCTGCCCGCTCGTTTCATCGGTTGGCTTAGGCATACGGAGTTGATTCCCAGTCTAAGATCAGACCAGACTGAGGGTTGCGATAGCAGGATTGGCAACACGAAGAAGGGGACCCGGTCGATCCCCGGCTTGCGCATCCCACCCCTCTTACTGGCTGAGCGCCCACACGCTCGTTTCGTGAGTTGTCTTAGGCATACAGAATTCATTCTGGTCTAAGATCAGATCGGACCGAGGGTTGCGGCAGCACAAGCTAGGCTCGAGCATGTGTTGGTGCCGTAGAAATATGAAGTTGTGCCTAAACCCACCTACCACCCTATCGATCCATGGCTTGCGCATCCCGTCTCTCTGGCCGACGTAGTGCCCACCCGCCCTCCTACTTGTTTCGTCGGTTGGCTTAGGCATACGGAGTTCATTCCCAGTCTAAGATCGGTCCAGACTGAGGGTTGGGGCAGCAGGATCGAAAGCACACAGAAAGGGACCCAACCGATCATCGGCTTACGCATCTCGCCCCTCTGGCTAGCTGAGCGTCCGCACGCTCGATTCGTGGGTTGACTTAGGCATACGGAGTTAATTCCCAGTCTAAGATCAGACCGGATCGAAGGTTGCGGTTGCACATGCTAGGCTCGGGCATGTGCTGGTGCCCTAAAAATATGAAGATGTGCCTAAACACACCTACCACCCTATCGATCCATGGCTTAGGCATCCTGTCTCTCTGGCCAACGTAGTGCCCGCCCGCCCATCTGCCTGCTCTTTTCGTCGGTTGGTTTAGGCATACGGAGTTCATTCCCAGTATAAGCATACGAAGTTCATTCCCAGTCTAAGATCAGACGAGATCGAGGGTTGCGGCAGCAGGATTGGTAGCACGTAAAAGAGGACCCGGTCGATCCTCGACTTACGCATCCCACCCCTCTGGCCGGTTGAGCGCCCGCACGCTCGTTTCATGCGTTGACTTAGACATACAGAGTTCATTCCCAGTCTAAGCATTCAGAATTCATTCCCAATCTAAGATCAGACCAGACTGAGGGTTGCGGCAGCACATGCTGGGCTCAGGCATGTGCTAGTGCCGTATTTTTCTTCACCGGGGCACCATCGCCGGAGCACCGCCGGAGAACCTGACCAGCGGCATTAGGGTTCCGACGATCGGGGGGCTAGGGGGTGTGCGCACATGATATGCGATGGGTGCTGGTACTTGGCCCTTATATTGGCCCCCTATCCCTCATCAAATCTCGAGAACTCACACCCCCTTAATGAGCATTTGAGATTTTACAGGTTTGCTGCCAGTAGCCATTAAAGTGTCTGAAATGGGGACACTTTTTTCAAATGGTCACAAAATCTTGTACACTTCGAGTTTTTAGCTGAAGTTTTTTGTGCAGGCCAACAAGAATACAAGGATCACGTCTACCAAGTTTCAGGCCAAAAATCTTTCTGAAAATATTTTAAAAAATCCTGAACCGTAAAAAGTTTTGAAAATCATGAAAAATAAAAAACGAGTCTTCTTGCCATGAAACTTCACGTGAAGGCTTAAGGGACCATTGTATGAATTTACAAGCCACAAAAATGGCATTGGCATGCAGAAATATGAAGATGTGCGTAAACCCACCTACCATCCTATCGATCCACGGCTTGCGCATCCCATCTCTCTGGCCGGCGTAGTGCCCGCACGCCTGCCCGCTCGTTTCATCGGTTGGCTTAGGCATACGGAGTTGATTCCCAGTCTAAGATTAGACCAGACTGAGGGTTGCGGTAGCAGGATTGGCAACACGAAGAAGGGGACCCGGTCGATCCCCGGCTTGCGCATCCCGCCCTTCTTACTGGCTGAGCGCCCGCACGCTCGTTTCGTGAGTTGACTTAGGCATACGGAGTTCATTCCTGGTCTAAGATCAGATCAGACCGAGGGTTACGGCAGCACAAGCTAGGCTCAGGCATGTGCTGGTGCCGTAGAAATATGAAGTTGTGCCTAAACCCACCTACCACCCTATGTATCCATGGCTTGCGCATCCCGTCTTTCTGGCCGACGTAGTGCCCACCCGCCCTCCTGCTTGTTTCGTCGGTTGGCTTAGGCATACGGAGTTCATTCCCAGTCTAAGATCGGACCAGAATGAGGGTTGGGGCAGCAGGATCGGAAGCATGCAGAAAGGGACCCAATCGATCGTCAGCTTACGCATCCCGCCCTTCTGGCTAGCTGAGCGTCCGTACGCTCGATTCGTGGGTTGACTTAGGCATACGGAGTTAATTCCCAGTCTAAGATCAGACCAGATCGAAGGTTGCGGTTGCACATGCTAGGCTCGGGCATGTGCTGGTGCCCCAAAAATATGAAGATGTGCCTAAACACACCTACCACCCTATCGATCCATGGCTTGGGCATCCTGTCTCTCTGGCCAACGTAGTGCCCGCCCGCCCATCTGCCTGCTCTTTTCGTCGGTTGGTTTAGGCATACGGAGTTCATTCCCAGTATAAGCATACGAAGTTCATTCCCAGTCTAAGATTAGAGGAGACCGAGGGTTACGGCAGCAGGATTGGTAGCACGTAAAAGAGGACTCGATCGATCCTCGACTTACGCATCCCACCCCTCTGGCCGGTTGAGCGCTCGCACGCTCGTTTCATGCGTTGACTTAGACATACAGAGTTCATTCCCAGTCTAAGCATACGGAATTCATTCCCAATCTAAGATCAGACCAGACTGAGGGTTGCGGCAGCACATGCTGGGCTCAGGCATGTGCTAGTGCTGTATTTTTCTTCGCCGGGGCACCATCGTCGGAGCATCGTCGGAGAACCTGACCGGCGGCATTAGGGTTCCGACGATCGGGGGGCTAGGGGGTGTGCTCACATGATATGCGATGGGTGTTGGTACTTGGCCCTTATATTGGCCCCCTATCCCTCATCAAATCTCGAGAACTCACACCCCCTTAATGAGCATTTGAGATTTTACAAGTTTGCTGCCAGTAGGCCATTAAAGTGTCTGAAATGGGGACACTTTTTTCAAATGGTCACAAAATCTTGTACACTTCGAGTTTTTAACTAAATTTTTTTGTACATGCCAACAAAAATACAAAGATCATGTAGCAAGTTTGGGGCCAAAACTCCTTCCGAAAAAATTTTAAAAAATCCCGAACCGCAAAATGTTTTCAAAATCGTGAAAAATAGAAAACGAGTCGTCTTGCCATGAAACTTCACGTGAAGGCTTAAGGGACCATTGTCTGAATTTACAAGCCAGAAAATGGGCATTGGCATGCAGAAATATGAAGATGTGCCTAAACCCACCTACCACCCTATCGATCCACGGCTTGCGCATCCCGTCTCTCTGGCCGGCGTAGTGCCCGCCCGCTCATTTCGTCGGATCGCTTAGGCATACGGAGTTCATTCTGAGTCTAAGATCAGACCAAATCGAGGGTTGTGGCAGCAGGATCGACAGCACGCAGAGGGGGACCCGATCGATCCCTGCTTGCACATCCCGCCTGCCTCCCCGCCCGCCCGCTTGTTTGGTCGGTTGGCTTAGGCATACGAAGTTCAATCCCAGTCTAAGATCGGACCGGACAGAGGGTTGCGGTAGTAGGATCGATAGCACGCAGAGGGGGACCCGAACGATCCCCGACTTGCGCATCCCGCCCCTCTGGCCGGCTAAGTGCTCGCACGCTCGTTTCGTGGGTTGACTTAGGCATACGGAGTTCATTCTCAGTCTAAGATTGGACCGGGCCGAGGGTCGCAGCAGTACATGCTGGGCTCGGGCATGTGCTGGTGCCACATTTTTCTTCGCCAAGGCACCATCGTCGGAGCATCGTAGGAGAACCTGACTGGCGGTATTGGGGTTCCGACGATCGGGGGGGCTAGGGGGGTGTGTGCACATGAGGCGCGATGGGTGCTGGTGCTTGGCCCTTATATTGGCCACCTATCCCTCATCAAACCTTGAGAACTCTCACCCCCTTAAAGAGCATTTGCGATTTTGCAAGTTTGCTGTCAGTAGCCATTAAAGTGTCTAAAATGGAAACACGTTTTTCAAATGGTCACAAAATCTTGTACACTTCGAGTTTTTAGTTGAATTTTTTTGTGCACGCCAATAAAAATACAAGGATCATGTCTACCAGGTTTGGGGCTAAAACTCCTTCCAAAACAATTTTAAAAAATCCCGAACCCCGAAAAGATTTGAAAATCGTGAAAAGTAGAAAACGAGTCCTCTTGCCATGAAACTTCACGTGAAGGCTTAAGGGACCATTGTATGAATTTACAAGCCATAAAAATGGCATTGGCATGCAGAAATATGAAGATGTCCCTAAACCCACCTACCACCCTATCGATCCACGGCTTACGCATCCCGTCTCTCTTACCGGCGTAGTGCCCGTCTGCTCGTTTCATCGGTTGGCTTAGGCATACAGAGTTCATTCCCAGTCTAAGATTAGACTGGACCGAGGGTTGCGGTAGCAGGATCGGTAGCATGCAGAGGGGGATTCAATCGATCCCCGACTTGCGCATCCCACCCCTCTGGCCGGCTGAGCGCCCGCACACTCGTTTCATGGGTTGACATTGGCATACAGAGTTCATTCCTAGTCTAAGCATGCAGAGTTCATTCCCAGTCTAAGATCAGAGCAGTCCGATGGTTGTGACAGCACATGCTAGGCTTGGGCATGTGCTGGTGCCGTATTTTTTTTCACCAGGGCACCATTGTCGGAGAACCTAACTGGCGGCATTGGGGTTCCGACGATCAGGGGGGCCGAAGGGGGGTGTGCGCACATGATGTGCGATTGGTGCTGGTACTTGGCCCTTATATTGGCCCCCTATCTCTCATCAAACCTCGAGAACTCACACCTCCTTAAAGAGCATTTGAGATTTGACCGGTTTGCTGCCAGTAGCCATTAAAGTGTCTGAAATGGGGACACTTTTTTCAAATGGTCACAAAATCTTGTACACTTCAAGTTTTTAGCTGAATTTTTTTGTGCAGGCCAACAAAATATACAAGGATCACGTCTACCAAGTTTGGGGCCAAAACTCCTTTCGAAAAAATTTTAAAAAATCTCGAATCGCAAAAAGTATTAAAAATCGTGGAAAATAGAAAACGAGTTGTCTTACCATGAAACTTCACGTGAAGGCTTAAGGGACCATTGTATGAATTTACAAGCCATAAAAATGGCATTGGCTTGCAAAAATATGAAGATGTGCCTAAACCCACCTACCACCCTATCGATCCACGGCTTGCGCATCCCGTCTCTCTGGACGGCGTATTGCCTGCCCGCCCGCCCGGCTGCTCCTTTCGTCGGTTGGATTAGGCATATGGTGTTCATTCCCAGTCTAAGATCAGACCAAACTGAGGGTTGGGGCAGTAGGATCAGCAGCACGCAAAGGGGGACACGGTCGATCCTCGGCTTGCGCATCCTACCCCTCTGGTCGGTTGAGCGCCTGCACGCTCATTTCGTGGGTTGACTTAGGCATACGGAGTTCATTCCCAGTCTAAGCATACGGAGTTCATTCCCAGTTTAAGATCGGACCGGACTGGAGGTTACGAGAGCACATGCTGGGCTCGGGCATTCGCTGGTGCAGCATTTTTCATCGTCGGGGCACCATCGTCGGAGAACCTGACTGGTGGCATTGGGGTTCCGATGATCGGGGGGGCCGGGGGGTGGTGTGCGCACATGATATGCGATGGGTGCCGGTACTTGGAACTTATATTGGCCCCCAATCCCTCATCAAACCTCGAGAACTCACACCCCCTTAAAAAGCATTTGAGATTTTACAGGTTTGCTGCCAGTAGCCATTAAAGTGTCTGAAATGCGGACACTTTTTTTCAAATGCTCACAAAATCTTGTACACTTCGAGTTTTTAGCTGAATGTTTTTGTGCATGCCAAAAAAAATACAAGAATCATGTCTACCAAGTTTGGGGCCAAAACTCCTTCTGAAAAATTTTTTTTTCATTGGCACAGGGTTGCGGTAGCACATGCTGTGCTCGGGCATGTGCTGGTGCCGAATATTCTTCACCAGGGCACCATCGTCGGAGCATCACCGGAGAACCTGACCGGCGGCATTGGGGTTCCGGCGATCGGGGGGGCCGGGGGGGGTGTGCGCACATGATGTGCGATGGGTGCTGGTACTTGGCCCTTATATTGGCCCCCTATCCCTCATCAAAGCTCGAGAACTCACACCCCCTTAAAGAGCATTTGAGATTTTACAAGTTTGCTACCAGTAGCCATTAAAGTGTGTGAAATTGGGACACTTTTTTCAAATGGTCACAAAATCTTGTACACATCGAGTTTTTAGCTGAATTTTTTTGTGCATGCCAACATAAATACAGGGATCACATCTACCAAGTTTGGGGCCAAAAATCCTACTAAAAAAATTTAAAAAAATCCCAAACCGCAAAAAGTTTCAAAAATCATAAAAAATACAAAACGGATCGTCTTGCCATGAAACTTCACGTGAAGGCTTAAGGGACCATTGTATGAATTTACAAGCCATAAAAATGGCATTGGCATGCAGAAATATGAAGATGTCCCTAAACCCACCTACCACCCTATCGATCCACGGCTTACGCATCCCGTTTCTCTCGCCAGCGTAGTACCCACCTGCCCGCCCGCCCGCTCATTTCGTCGATTGGCTTAGGAATACGGTGTTCATTCCCAATCTAAGATCAGACCAGATTATGGGTTGCGACAGCAAGATCGACAACACACAAAGGGGGACCCGGTCGATCCTCGGCTTGCGCATCCCACTCCTCTGGCCGACTGAGCGCCCGCACGCTCGTTCCATGGGTTGACTTAGGCATACGGAGTTCATTCCCAGTCTAAGCATACGGATTTCATTCCCAGTCTAAGATCGAACTAGACTGAGGGTTGCGGTAGCACATGCTGGGCTCGGGAATGTGCTGGTGCCGCATTTTTCTTCACCAGGGCACTATCACCAGAGCATCGCCGGAGAACCTGACCGGCGGCATAGGGGTTCCGACGATCGGGGGGGCCGGGGTGGTGTGCGCACATGATGTGTGATGGGTGCTGGTACTTGGCCCTTATATTGGCCCCCAATCCCTCATCAAACCTCGAGAACTCACACCCCCTTAAAGAGCATTTGAGATTTTATAGGTTTGCTGCCAGTAGCCATTAAAGTGTCTGAAATGGGGACACTTTTTTCAAATGGTCACAAAATCTTGTACACTTCGAGTTTTTAGCTGAATTATTTTGTGCATGCCAACAAAAATACAAGGATCACGTCTACCAAGTTTGGGGCCAGAAATCCTTCCAAAAAAATTTTAAAAAATCCTGAACCGCAAAAAGTTTAAAAAATCTTGAAAAATAGAAAACGAGTCGTCTTGCCATGAAACTTCACGTGAAGGCTTAAGGGACCATTGTATGAATTTACAAGCCATAAAAATGGCATTGTTATGCAGAAATATGAAGATGTGCCTAAACCCACCTACCACCCTATCGATCCACGGCTTCCACATCCCGTCTCTCTGGCCGACGTAGTGCCCGCCCGCCCGCCCGCTCGTTTCGTCAGTTGGCTTACGCATACAGAGTTTATTCCTAGTCTAAGATTAGACCGAACTGAGGGTTGTGGCAGCAGGATCTACAGCACACATAGGGGGACCCGACCGATCCCCAGCTTACGCATCCCGCCCCTCTGGCCGACTGAGCGCCCGCACGCTCGTTTTGTGGGTTGACTTAGGCATACGAAGTTCATTCCCAGTCTAAGCATACGGAGTTCATTCCCAGTCTAAGATCGCACTGGATCGAGGGTTGCGGCAGCACATGCTGGGCTCGAGCATGTGCTGGTGCCGCATTTTTCTTCGTCGGGGGACCATCACCGGAGCATCGCCAGAGAACCTGACCAACGGCATTGGGGTTCCGACGATCGAGGGCCCGAGGGGGTGTGTGCATAAGATGTGCGATGGGTGCTGGTACTTGGCCCTTATATTGGCTACCCTATGCCTCATCAAACCTTGAGAACTCACACCCCCTTAAAGAGCATTTGAGATTTTACAGGTTTGCTACCTGTAGCCATTAAAGTGTCTGAAATGGGGACATTTTTTCAAATGGTCACAAAATCTTGTACACTTCAAGTTTTTAGCTGAATTTTTTTGTACATGCCAACAAAAATACAAGGATCACGTCTACCAAGTTTGGGGCCAAAACCCATTCCAAAAAAATTTTAAAAAATCTCGAACCGCAAAAAGTTTCGAAAATCATGAAAAATAGAAAACGAGTCATCTTGCCATGAAACTTCACGTGAAGGCTTAAGGGACCATTGTTTGAATTTACAAGCCATAAAAAAGGAATTGGCATGCAGAAATATGAAGATGTGCCTAAACCCACCTACCACCCTATCGATCCACGGCTTGCGCATCCCGTCTCTTTGGATGGCGTAGTGCCCGCCCGCCCGCCCGCTCATTTCGTCGGTAGGCTTAGGCATACGGAGTTCATTCCCAGTCTAAGATTAGATCGGACCGAGGGTTGTGGCAGTAGGATTGACAGCATGCAAAGGGGGACCCAGTCGATCCTCGGTTTGTGCATCCCATCCCTCTGGTTGGCTGAGCGCCTGCACGCTCGTTTCGTGGGTTGACTTAGGCATACGGAGTTCATTCCCAGTCTAAGATCGAACCGGACCGAGGGTTGCGGCAGTACAGGCTAGGATCGGGCATGTGTTGGTGCCGCATTTTTCTTCGTCGGGGCACTATCGTCGAAACATCACCGGAGAACCTGACCGGCGGCATATGGGTTCCGATTATCGGGAGGGCCGGGGGGAAGGGTGTGTGCATATGATGTGTGATGGGTGATGGTACTTGACCCTTATATTGGCCCCCTATCCCTCATCAAACCTCGAGGACTCACAACCCCTTAAAGAGCATTTGAGATTTTACAGGTTTGCTGCCAGTAGCCATTAAAGTGTCTGAAATGGGGATACTTTTTTCAAATGGTCAGAAAATCTTGAACACTTCAAGTTTTTAGCTGAATTTTTTTGTGCATGCCAAAAAAAATACCAGGATCACGTCTACCAAGTTTGGGGCCAAAACTCGTTCCGAAAAAATTTAAAAAAATCTCGAATCGCAAAAAGTTTCAAAAATAGTGAAAAATAGAAAACGAGTCGTCTTGCCATGAAACTTCACATGAAGGCTTCAGGGACCATTGTTTGAATTTACAAGCCATAAAAATGGCATTGGCAGTAGAAATATGAAGATGTGCCTAAACCCACCTACCACCCTATCGATGCACGGCTTGCGCAGCCCGTCTCTCTGGCTGACGTAGTGCCCGCCGGCTCGTTTTGTCGGTGGGCTTAGGCATTCAAAGTTCATTCCCAATCTAAGATCGGACCGGACTGAGGGTTGCGGTAGCAGGATCGGCAGCACACAGAGGGGGACCCGACCTATCCCCGAGTTGCGTATCCCGCCCCTCTAGCCGGCTGAGCACCCACACGCTCATTTTGTGGGTTGACTTAGGCATGCAGAGTTCATTCCCAGTCTAAGTCAGACCGGATCGAGGGTTGCAGCAGCACATGCTGGGCTCGGGCATATGCTGGTGCCGCATTTTTCTTCGTCGGGGCACCATTGTCGGAGCATCGCCGGAGAACCTGACTGGCGGCATTGGGGTTCCAATGATCGGGGGGGCCGGGGGGTGTGCGCACATGATGTGCGATGGGTTCTGGTACTTGGCCCTCATATTGGCCCCCTATCCCTCATCAAACCTCGAGAACTCACACTCCCCTAAAAAGCATTTGAGATTTTACAGGTTTGCTGCCAGTAGCCATTAAAGTGTCTGAAATGGTGACACTTTTTTCAAATGGTCACAAAATCTTGTACACTTCGAGTTTTTAGCTGAATTTTTTTTGCATGCCAACAAAAATACAAGGATCACGTCTACGAAGTTTGGGGCCAAAACTCCTTCCAAAAAAATTCTAAAAAATCTCAAACCGCAAGAAGTTTTGAAAATCGTGAAAAATAGAAAACCAGACGTCTTGCCATGAAACTTCATGTGAAGTCTTAAAGGACCATTGTATGAATTTACAAGCCATAAAAATGGCATTGGCATGCAGAAATATGAAGATGTGCCTAAACCCACCTACCACGCTATCGATCCACGGCTTGTGCATCCCGTCTCTTTGGATGGCGTAGTGCCCGCCCCGCCCGCCCGCTCATTTCGTCGGTAGGCTTAGGCATACGGAGTTCATTCCCAGTCTAAGATTAGATCGGACCGAGGGTTGTGGCATTTGGATTGACAGCACGCAAAGGGGGACCCAGTCGATCCTCGGTTTGTGCATCCCATCCCTCTGGTTGGCTGAGCGCCTGCACGCTCGTTTCGTGGGTTGACTTAGGCATACGGAGTTCATTCCCAGTCTAAGCATACGAAGTTGATTCCCAGTCTAAGATCGAACTAGACCGAGGCTTACGACTGCACATGCTGGGCTCGGGCATGTGCTGGTGCTGCATTTTTCTTCGTCGGGGCACCATCACCGGAGCATCGCCGGAGAACCTGACCGACGGCATTGGGGTTCCGACGATCGGGGGGGTCGGGGGGGGGTGTGCACACATGATGTGTGATGGGTGCTGGTATATGGCCCTTATATTGGCCCCCTATCCCTCATGAAACCTTGAGAACTCACACCCCCTTAAAGAGCATTTGAGATTTTATAGGTTTGCTACCAGTAGCCATTAAGGTGTCTGAAATGGGGACACTTTTTTCAAATGGTCAGAAAATCTTGTACACTTTGAGTTTTTAGTTGAATTGTTTTGTGCATGCCAACAAAAATACAGGGATCACGTCTACCAAGTTTGGGGAAAAAACTCCTTTCGAAAAAATTTTTAAAAATCCCGAACCGTAAAAAGTTTTGAAAATCGTGAAAAATAGAAAACAAGTCGTCTTGCAATGAAACTTCACGTGTAGGCTTAAGGGACCATTATATGAATTTACAAGCCATAAAAATGACATTGGCACATAGAAATATGAAGATGTGCCTAAACCCAATGACCACCCTCTCGATCCACGGTTTGTGCATCCCGTATCTCTAACCGGCGTAGTGCCCGCCCGCCTGCTCGTTTCGTCGGTTGGCTTAGGCATACGGAGTTCATTCTCAGTCTAAGATCAGATCAGACCGAGGGTTGTGGCAGCAGGATTGGCAGCATGCAGAAGGGGACCCGGCCGATCCCCGGCTTACGCATCCCGCCCCTCTGGCCGGCTAAGCGCCCGCACGCTCGTTTCGTGGGTTGACTTAGGCATACGGATTTCATTCTCAGTCTAAGCATACGAAGTTCATTTCCAGTCTAAGATCGGACCGGACCGAGGGTTGCGGCAGCACATGCTGGGCTCGGGCATGTGCTGTTGCCATATTTTTCTTCGTCAGGGCACCATCGTCAGAGAACCTGATCGGCAGCATTGGGGTTCCGACGATCAGGGTGGCCGGAGCGGGTGTGCGCACATGATGTGCGATGGGTGCTGGTACTTGGCCCTTATATTGGCCCCATATCCCTCATCAAACCTTGAGAACTCACACCCCCTTAAAGAGCATTTGAGATTTTACAGGTTTGCTGCCAGTAGCCATTAAAGTGTCTGAAATGGGGACACTTTTTTCAAATGGTCACAAAATCTTGTACACTTCGAGTTTTTAGCTGAATTTTTTTGTGCGTGCCAACAAAAATACAAGGATCACGTCTACCAAGTTTGGGGCCAAAACTCCTTTCAAAAAAATTTTAAAAAATCCCGAACCCCAAAAAGTTTTAAAAATCTTGAAAAATAGAAAACGAGTAGTCTTGCCATGAAACTTCACGTGAAGGCTTAAGGGACCATTGTATGAATTTACAAGCCATAAAAATGGCATTGGCACGCAGAAATATGAAGATGTGCCTAAACCCACCTACCACCCTATCGATCCATGGCTTGCGCATCCTGTCTCTCTGGCCGGCGTAGTGCCCGCCCGCTAGTTTCGTCGGTTGGCTTAGGCATACGAAGTTGATTCCCAGTCTAAAATTGGATTGGACCGAGGATTGTGGCAGCAAGAATGGCAGCATGTAGAGGGGGACCCGACCAATCCCCGACGTGTGCATCCCACCCCTCCGGCCAGCTGAGCGCCTGCACACTCGTTTCATGGGTTGACTTAGGCATACGGAGTTGATTCCCAGTCTAAGCAAACGGAGTTCATTCCTAGTCTAAGATCGGATCAGATCGAGGGTTGCAGTAGCACGTGCTGGGCTCGGGCATGTGCTGGTGCCGTATTTTTCTTCACCGGGGCACCATCGTCGGAGCATCGTTGGAGAACCTGACCGACGGCATTGAGGTTTCGACGATCGGGGAGGCCGGGGGGTGTGCACACATGATGTGTGATGGGTGCTGGTACTTGGCCCTTATATTGGCCCCCTATCCCTCTTCAAACCTCAAGAGCTCACACCCCCTTAAAAAGCATTTGAGATTTTACAAGTTTGTTGATAGTAGCCATTAAAGTGTCTGAAATGGGGACACTTTTTTCAAATGGTCGCAAAATCTAGTACACTTCTAGTTTTTAGCTGAATATTTTTGTGCATGCAAAAAAAAATACAAGGATCAAGTCCACCAAGTTTGGGGCCAAAACTCATTTCGAAAAAAGTTCAAAAAATCTCGAACTGCAAAAAGTTTCGAAAATCATGAAAAATAGAAAACGTGTCGTCTTGCCATGAAACCTCATGTGAAGGCTTAAGGGACCATTGTATGAATTTACAAGCCATAAAAATGGCATTGCCATGCAGAAATATGAAGATGTACCTAAACCCACCTACCACCCTATCGATCCACAGCTTGTGCATCCCGTCTCTTTGGTCGATGTGTGCCCGCCCACCCACTCGTTTCGTCGGTTGGCTTAGGCATACGGAGTTCACTCCCAGTCTAAGATTGGACTGGATCGAGGGTTATGGCAGTAGGATTGACAGCATGCAGAGGAGGACCTGAGCGATCCCCAGCTTACGCATCACGCCCCTATGGCCGGCTGAGCACCCACACGCTCATTTCGTGGGTTGACTTAGGCATACAGAGTTCATTCCCAGTCTAAGCATACGGAGTTCATTCCCAGTATAAGATCAGACCGAACAAAGGGTTGCGACAGCACATGCTGGGCTCGAGAATGTGCTGGTGCCGCATTTTTCTTCATCGGGGTACCATCGCAAGAGCATCGCCGGAGAACCGGACCGGCGGCATTGGGGTTCCGACGATCAAGAGGGCCGCGGGGTGTGTGCACATGATGTGCGATGGGTGCTGGTACTTGGCCCTTATATTGGCCCCCTATCCCTCATCAAACCTCAAGAACTCACACCTCCTTAAAGAGCATTTGAGATTTTATAGGTTTGCTGCCAGTAGCCATTAAAGTGTCTCAAACGGGGACACTTTTTTCAAATGGTCACAAAATCTTGTACACTTTGAGTTTTTAGCTGAATTTTTTGTGCATGCCAAAAAAAATACAAGTATCATGTCTACCAACTTTGGGGCCAAAACTCTTTCCGAAAAAATTTTAAAAAATCCCGAACCGCAAAAAGTTTTGAAAATCATGAAAAATAGAAAACGAGTCGTCTTGCCATGAAACTTCACGTGATGGCTTAAGGGACCATTGTGTGAATTTACATGACATAAAAATGGCATTGGCACACAGAAATATGAAGATGTGCCTAAACCCACCTACCACCCTATCGATCCACGGTTTGTGCATCCCTTCTCTCTAGTCGGTGTAGTGCCCGCTCATTTCATCAGTTGGCATAGGCATACGGAGTTCATTCCCAGTCTAAGATTAGACCGGATTGAGCGTTACAGCAGCAGGATCAACAGCAAACAAAGGGGGACCCGGTCGATCCCTGGCTTGCGCATCCCGCCCCTCTGGCCGACTGAGCGCCCGCACGCTCGTTTCGTGGGTCGACTTAGGCATACGGAGTTCATTCCCAGTCTAAGCATATGGAGTTCAATCCCAGTCTAAGATCAGATCGGACCGAGAGTTGTGACAGCACATGCTGGGCTCGGGCATGTGCTGGTGCCGTATTTTTCTTCGTTGGGGCACTGTCGTCGGAGCGTCGTCGGAGAACCTGACCAGCGGCATTGGGGTTCCGATGATCGGTGGGGCCGGGGGGGGTGTGCGCACATCATGTGCGATGCGTGCTGGTACTTGGCCCTTATATTGGCCCCCTATCCCTCATCAAACCTCAACAACTCACTCCCCCTTAAAGAGTATGTGAGATTTTACAGGTTTGTTGCCAGTAGCCATTAAAGTGTCTGAAATGGGGACACTTTTTTCAAATGGTCACAAAATCTCGTACACTTCGACTTTTTGGCTGAATTTTTTTATGCCTACCAACAAAAATACAAGGTTCACGTCTAGAAAGTTTGGGCCCAAAAATCCTTTGGAAAAAATTTTAAAAAATCCCGAACCGTAAAAAGTTTCAAAAATCGTGAAAAATAGAAAATGAGTTGTCTTGCCATGAAACATCACGTGATGGCTTAAGGGACCATTGTATGAATTTACAAGCCATAAAAATGGCATTGGCACATAGAAATATGAAGATGTGCCAAAACCCACCTACCACCCTATCGATCCACGGCTTGCGCATCCCGTCTCTCTGGCCGGCGTAGTGCCCGCCCGCCCTCTCGCCCCCTTGTTTCGTCGGTTGGCTTAGGCATACGGAGTTCATTCCTAGTCTAAGATCAGACTGGATTGAGGGTTGCGGCAGTAGGATCAGTAGCACACAGAGGGGGACCTGGCCGATCCCCGACTTGCGCATCCCTCCCCGTTGGCCGGCTAAGCGCCCGCACGCTCGTTTCGTGGGTTGACTTAGGCATACGGAGTTCATTCCCAGTCTAAGCATACGGAGTTCATTCCCAGTCTAAGATCAGACCAGACCGAGGGTTGTGGCAGCACATGCTGGGTTCAGGCATGTGCTGGTGCCGCATTTCTCTTCACCGGGGCACCATCATCGGAGCATCACCGGAGACCCTGACCGGCGACATTGGGGTTTCGACAATCGGGGGGGCCGGGGGGGTGTGCGCACATGATGTGCAATGGTGCTGGTACTTGGCCCTTATATTGGCCCCCTATCCTTCATCAGACCTCGAGAACTCGCACCCCCTTAAAGAGCCTTTGAGATTTTACAGGTTTGCTGCCGGTAGCCATTAAAGTGTCTGAAATGGGGACACTTTTTTCAAATGGTCACAAAATCTTGTACACTTCGAGTTTTTAGCTGAATTTTTTTGTGCATGCCAACAAAAATACAAGGATCACGTCTACCAGGTTTGGGGCCAAAACTTCTTCCGACAAAATTTTAAAAAATCTTGAACCGCAAAAAGTTTTGAAAATCGTGAAAAATAAAAAACGAGTCATCTTGCCATGAAACTTCACGTGAGGGCTTAACGGCCCATTGTATGAATTTAAAAGCCATAAAAATTGCATTGGAACACAGAAATATGAAGATGTGCCTAAACCCACCTACCACCCTATCGATCCACAGCTTGTGCATCCCGTCTCTCTGGCCAGCGTAGTGCCCGCACGCCCGCCCAGCCGCTCGTTTCGTCGGTTGGCTTAGGCATACGGAGTTCATTCCCAGTCCAAGATCAGACTAGACCAAAGGTTGTGGCAGCAGGATCGACAGCACGTAAAGGGGGACCCGACCGATCCTCGGCTTGCGCATCCTGTCCCTCTGGCTGGCTGAGCGCCCGCACGCTCATTTCGTGGGTTGACTTAAGCATATGGAGTTCATTCCCAGTCTAAGATCGGACTAGACCGAGGGTTATGGCAGCACATGCTGGGCTCAGGCATGTGGTGGTGCCGTATTTTTTTTCATCGGGGCTCCACCACCGGAGCATCGTCAGAGAACCTAACCGGCGGCATTGGGATTCTGATGATCGGGGGGCCGGGGGGGTCTGCGCACATGATGTGTGATGGGTGCTGGTACTTGCCCTCATATTGGCCCCCTATCCCTCATGAAACCTCGGGAATTCACACCTGCTTAAAGAGCATTTGAGATTTTACAGGTTTGCAACCAGTAGCCATTAAAGTGTCTGAAATGGGGACACTTTTTTCAAATGGTCACAAAATCTTGTACACTTCGAGTTTTTAGCTGAATGTTTTTATGCATGCCAACAAAAATACAAGGATCACGTCTACTGAGTTTGGGGCCAAAACTCCTTCCAAAAAAATTTTAAAAAATCTCGAACCGTAAAAAGTTTTGAAAATCGTGAAAAATAGAAAACGAGTCGTCTTGCCATGAAACTTCACGTGAAGGCTTAAGGGACCATTGTAAGAATTTACAAGCCATAAAAATAGCGTTGGCATGCCAAAATATGAAGATGTGCCTAAACCCACCTACCACCCTATCGATCCACGGCTTGCGGATCCCGTCTCTCTGGTCGGCGTAGTGCCCTCCCTCCTGCCCGCTCGTTTCATCACTTGGATTAGGCATACGGAGTTCATTCCAAGTCTAAGATCAGATCGGACCGAAGGTTGCGGTAGCAAGATCGGCAGCACCCAGAGGGGGACCCGACCGATCCCTGGCTTGCGCCTCTTGCCCATCTGGCCGGCTGAGCGCCCACACGCTCATTTCGTGGGTTGACGTGGGCATATGGAGTTCATTCCCAGTCTAAGCATACGGAGTTCATTCCCAATCGAAGATCGGATCGAACCGAGGGTTGCAGCAGCACATGCTGAGCTTGGGCATGTGCTGGTGCCGCATTTTTCTTCATCGGGGCACCATCGTCTGAGCATCACAGGAGAACTTGACCGGCAGCTTTGGGGTTCCAGCGATCGGAGGGCCAGGGGGGGTGTGCGCACATGATGTGCGATGGGTGCTGGTACTTGGCCCTTATATTGGCCCCGTATCCGTCATCAAACCTTGAGAACTCACACCCCCCTAAAGAGCATTTGAGATTTTACAAGTTTGCTGCCAATAGCCATTAAAGTATCCGAAATGGGGACACTTTTTCAAATGGTCACAAAATCTTGTACACTTTGAGTTTTTAGCTGATTTTTTTTGTGCATGCCAAAAAAACTACAAGGATCACGTCTACTAGGTTTGGGGTAAAAACACCTTTCGAAAAAATTTTAAAAAATCCCAAACCTCAAAAAGTTTCAAAAATCGTGAAAAATAGAAAACGAGTCGTCTTGCCATGAAACCTCACGTGAAGGCTTAAGGGACCATTGTATGAATTTACAAGCCATTAAAATGGCATTGGCATGCAGAAATATGAAGATGTGCCTAAACCCACCTACCACCCTATCGATCCACGGCTTGCACATCCCGTCTCTCTGGCTGACGTAGTGCTCGCCCGCCCGCTCCTTTCGTTAGTTGGCTTAGGCATACGGAGTTCATTTCCAGTCTAAGATCGGACCAGACTGAGGGTTGCGACAGCACATGCTGGGCTCGGGCATGTGCTGGTGACGCAATTTTCTTCATCAGGGCACCATAAACGAAGCATCACCTGAGAACCTGACTGGCAGCATTGAGGTTCCGACGATCGGGGCGGCCGGGGGGTGCGCGCACATGATGTACGATGGGTGCTGGTACTTGGCCCTTATATTGGCCCCCCATCTCTCATCAAACCTCAAGAACTCACACCCCCTAAAAGAGCATTTCAGATTTTACAGGTTTGCTACCAGTAGCCATTAAAGTGTCTAAAATGGGGACACTTTTTTCAAATGGTCACAAAATCTTGTACACTTCGAGTTTTTAGGTGATTTTTTTTGTGCACGCCAACAAAAATACAAGGATCACGTCTACCAAGTTTGGGGCCAAAAATCCTTCCGAAAAAATTTTAAAAAATCCCAAACCGCAAAAAGTTACGAAATCATTAAAAATAGAAAACGAGTCGTCCTACCATGAAGCTTCACATGAAGGCTTAAGGGACCATTGTATGAATTTACAAGCCATAAAAATGGCATTGGCATGCAGAAATATGAAGATGTGCCTAAACCCACCTACCACCCTATTGATCCACGGCTTTCGCATCCCGTCTCTCTGGCTGGCGTAGTGCCCGCCCGCCCGCCTGCCCGCTCTATTTGTCGGTTAGTTTAGGCAGACGGAGTTCATTCCCAGTCTAAGATCAGACCAGACCAAGATTTGTAGCAGCAGGATCGACATTACGTAGAGGGGGACCCAACCAATCCTCAGCTTGTACATCCCGCCCCTCTGGCCAGCTGAGCGCCCACACGCTCGTTTCGTGGGTTGACTTAGGCATACGGAGTTCATTCCCAGTCTAAGCATACGGAGTTCATTCCCAGTCTAAGATCGGACAGGACCGAGGGTTGTGGCAGCCCATGCTGGGCTCGGGCAAGTGCCGGTACCGTAATTTTCTTTGTCGGGGCACCATCGCCGGAGCATCACCAGACAACCTGATCGACGGCATTGGGGTTCCGACGATCGGGGGGGCCAGGGGGTGTGCGCACATGATGTGTGATGGGTGCTGGTACTTGGCCCTTATATTGGCCCCCTATCCCTCATCAAACCTCCAGAACTCACACCCCTTAAAGAGCATTTGAGATTTCACAGGTTTGCTACCAGTAGCCATTAAAGTGTCTAAAATGGGGACATTTTTATCAAATGGTCACAAAATCTTGTACACATCGATTTTTTAGCTGAATTTTTTTGTGCATGCCAACAAAAATACAATGATGACGTCTACCATGTTTGGGGCCAAAACTCCTTCCAAAAAAATTTTAAAAAATCCCAAACCTCAAAAAATTTCAAAAATCATGAAAAATAAAAACGAGTCGTTTTGCCATGAAACTTTGCGGAAGGCTTAAGGGACCATTGTATGAATTTACAAGCCATAAAAATGGTATTGGCACACAGAAATATGAAGATGTGCCTAAACCACCTACACCCTACCGATCTACGGCTTGCGCATCCCGTCTCTCTGGCCGTCGTAGTGCCCGTCCGGCCGCCCGCTCGTGTCGTCGGTTGGCTTAGGCATAAGAAGTTCATTCCCAGTCTAGGATCAGGCTGGACCGAGGGTTGTGGCAGCAGGTTTGATGGCACATCGATGGGGACCGGATTGATCCACGGCTTGTGCATCCAGCCCCTCTGGCCGGCTGAGTGCCCGCACAATTGTTTCATGAGTTGACTTAGGCATATGGAGTTCATTCCCAGTCTAAGCATACGGAGTTCATTCCCAGTCTAAGAACAAACCAAACCGAGGGTTGCAGCAGCACATGCTGGGCTCAGGCATGTGCTGGTGTCGCATTTTTCTTCCCCGGGGCACCATCACCGGAGAACCTGACCGGCGGTATTAGGATTCCGGCGATCGGGGGGGTCGGGGGGTGTGCACGCATGATGTGTGATGGGTGCTGGTATTTGGCCCTTATATTGGCCCCCTATCCCTCATCAAACCTCAAGAACTCACACCCCTTTGAAAAGCATTTGAGATTTTACAGGTTTGCTGCCAGTAGCCATTAAAGTGTCTGAAATGGGGACACTTTTTTCAAATGGTCACAAAATCTTGTACACTTTGAGTTTTTAGCTGAATTGTTTTGTGCATGCCAAAAAAAATACAAGGATCACGTCTACCAAATTTGGGGCCAAAACTCCTTTCGAAAAAATTGTAAAAAATACCGAAGCATAAAAAGTTTCAAAAATCATGAAAAATGGAAAACGAGTCGTCTTGCCATGAAACTTCACGTGAAGGCTTAAGGGACCATTGTATGAATTTACAAGCCATAAAAATGGCATTTGCATGCAGAAATATGAAGATGTACCTAAATCCACCTACCACCCTATCGATCCATGGCTTGCGCATCCCGTCTCTCTAGCCGACGTAGTGCCCGCCCGCCCACCCGCCTGCTCGTTTCGTCAGATGGCTTAGGCATACAGAGTTCATCCCCAGTATAAGATTGAACTGGACCGAGGGTTGTGACAGCAGGATCGGTAGCACGCAGAGGGGGGCCCGGTTGATCCCTGACTTACGCATCCCACCCCTTTGGCCGACTGAGTGCCCGCACGCTCGTTTTGTGGGTTGACTTAGGCATACGGAGTTCATTCCCAGTCTAAGCATACGGAGTTCATTCCCAGTCTAAGATCAGACTGGACGGAGGGTTGCGGTAGCACATGCTGGGCTCGGGCATGTGCTGGTACCGTATTTTTCTTCGTCAGGGCACCATCACCGGAGAACCTGACCGACGGCATTGGGGTTCCGACGATGGGTGGTGTGCGCACATGATGTGCGATGGGTGCTGGTACTTGGCCCTTATATTGGGCCCCTATCCCTCATCAACCCTTGAGAACTCACACCCCCTTAAAGAGAATTTGAGATTTTACAGGTTTGCTGCCAGTAGCCATTAAAGTGTCTGAAATGGGGACACTTTTTTCAAATGGTCACAAAATCTTGTACACTTCGAGTTTTTAGCTGATTGTTTTTGTGCATGACAACAAAAATACAAGGATCATGTCTACCAAGTTTGGGGTCAAAAATCCTTAAGAAAAAATTTTAAAAAATCTCGAACCGTAAATAGTTTCGAAAATCGTGAAAAATAGAAACCGAGTCATCTTGGCATGAAACTTCACGTGAAGGCTTAAGGGACCATTGTATGAATTTACAAGCCATAAAAATGGCATTGGCATGCAAAAATATGAAGATGTGCCTAAACCCACCTACCACCCTATCGATCCACGGCTTGCGCATCCCGTCTCTCTGGACGTTGTAGTGCCCGCCTGCCCGTTCGTTTCGTCGGTTGGCTTAGGCATACAAGGTTCGTTCGCAGTCTAACATCGGACCGGACCAAGGGTTGCGGTAGCACATGTTGGGCTCTGGCAAGTGCGGGTGCCGTAATTTTCTTCGTTGGGGCACCATCGTCGGAGCATCGCCGGAGAACCTAACTGACGGCATTGGGGTTCCGACGATCGGGGGGCCGGGGGGTGTGCGCACATGATGTGCGAAGGGTGCTGGTACCTGGCCCTTATATTGGCCCCCTATCCCTCATCAGACCTCGAGAACTCGCACCCCTTAAAGAGCATTTGAGATTTTACAGGTTTGTTGCCAGTAGCCACTAAAGTGTCTGAAATGGGGACACTTTTTTCAAATGGTCACAAAATTTTGTACACTACGAGTTTTTAGCTGAATTTTTTTGTGCATGCCAAAAAAAATACAAGGATCACGTCTACCAAGTTTGTTGCCACAACTCCTTCCAAAAAAATTTAAAAAAATCTCAAACCGCAAGAAGTTTCAAAAATCGTGAAAAATAGAAAATGAGTCGTCTTGCCATGAAACTTGACGTGAAGGCTTAAGGGTCCATTGTTTGAATTTACAAGCCATAAAAATGGCATTGGCATGCAGAAATATGAAGATGTGCCTAAACCCACCTACCACCCTATCGATCCACGGCTTGCGCATCTCGTCTCTCTAGCCGGCGTAGTGCCTGCCCAACCGCACGCTTGTTCGTTTCGTCGATTCGCTTAGGCATATGGAGTTCATTCCTAGTCTAAGATCAGACTGGACCAAGGGTTATGTCAGTAGGATCGACAGCATGCAGGGGGGACCCGACCGATTTTCGACATGTGCATCCCGCCCCTATGGTCGGTTAAGCGCCCGCACGCTCGTTTCGTGGGTTGACTTAGGCATACGGAGTTCATTCCTAGTCTAAGCATACGGAGTTCATTCCCAGTCTAAGATCGGATTGGACTTAGGGTTGCGATAGCACATGCTAGGTTCGAGCATGTGCTGGTGCCACATTTTGCTTTGCGGGGCACCATCGCCGGAGAACATGGCTTGCGGCATTGGGGTTCCGACGATCGGGGGGCCGGGGGGTGTACGCACATGTTGTGCGATTGGTGCTGGTACTTGGCCCTTATATTGGCCCCCTATCCCTAATCAAACCTCGAGAACTTACACCCCCTTAAAGAGCATTTAAGATTTTACAGGTTTGCTGCCAGTAGCCATTGAAGTGTCTGAAATGGGGACACATTTTTCAAGGATCATGTCCACCAAATTTGGGCCAAAACTTTCCAAAAAGATTTTAAAAAATCCCGAACCGCAAAAAGTTTCAAAAATCGTGAAAAATAGAAAACGAGTCGTCTTGCCATGAAACTTCACGTGAAGGCTTAAGGGACCATTGTATGAATTTACAAGTCATAAAAATGGCATTGGCATGCAAAAATGTGAAGATGTGCCTAAACCCACCTACCACCCTATCGATCCGCGGCTTGCGCATCCCATCTTTCTGGCCGGCGTAGTGCCCGCCCGCCCGCCCACCCGCCCACTCATTTCGTCTGTTGGCTTAGGCATATGGTGTTCATTCCCAGTCTAAGATTGAACCAGATCAAGGGTTGCGGCAGTAAGATCGGTATCACGCAGAAGGGGGCCCGACCGATCCCGCCCTTCTGGCCGGCTGAGCGCCCGCACGCTCGTGGTTGACTTAGGCATACGAAGTTCATTCCCAGTCTAAGATCAGACCAGATCGAGGGTTGCAGTAGCACATGCTGGGCTCAGGCATCTGTTGGTGCCGTATTCTTTTCGTCGGGGCACCATCGTCGGAGCATTGTCAGAGAACCTGACCGGCGACATTAGGGTTCCGGTAATTGGGGGGCCGGGGGGTGTGCGCACATGTTGTGCGATTGGTGCTGGTACTTGGCCCTTATATTGGTCCCCTATCCCTAATCAAACCTTGAGAACTCACACCCTCTTAAAAAGCATTTGAGATTTTACAGGTTTGCTGCCAGTAGCCATTAAAGTGTCTGAAATGGGGACACTTTTTTCAAATGGTCACAAAATCTTGTACACTTCAAGTTTTTAGCTGAATTTTTTTGTGCATGCCAACAAAAATTCAAGATCACGTCTACCAAGTTTGGGGCAAAAACACCTTCCGAAAAAATTTTAAAAAATCTCGAATCGCAACAAGTTTCAAAAATCATGAAAAATAGAAAACGAGTCGTCTTGCCATGAAACTACACGTGAAGGCTTAAGGGACCATTGTATTAATTTACAAGCCATAAAAATGGCATTGGCACACAGAAATATAAAGATGTGTCTAAACCCACCTACCACCCTATCGATCCACGACTTGCGCATCCCGTCTCTCTGGCCGGCGTAGTGCCCGCCCATCCGCCCCCCCGTCCGCTCTCTTATTTCATCGATTGGCTTAGGCATACAGAGTTCATTCCCAGTCTAACATTAGACCGGACCGAGGGTTGCGGCAACAGGATCGACAGCACGTAAAGGGTGACCCGACCGATCCCTGACTGGCGTATCCCACCCATCTGGCCGGTTGAAAGCCTCTACGCTCGTTTTGTGGGTTGACTTAGGTATACGGAGTTCATTCCCAGCCTAAGCATACGGAGTTCATTCCCAGTCTAAGATTGGATCAGAACGAGGGTTGCGGCAGCACATGCTAGGCTCGAGCATGTGCTGGTGCCGCATTTTTCTTCACCCGGGCACCATCATCGAAGCATCGTCGGAGAACCTGACCGGCGGCATTAGGGTTCTGACGATCGAGGGGCGGGGGGGTGTGCGCACATGATTTGTGATGGGTGCTGGTACTTGGCCCTGATATTGGCCCCCTATCCCTCATCAAACCTCGAGAACTCACACCCCTTAAAGAGCATTTGAGATTTTACAGGTTTGCTGCCAGTAGCCATTAAAGTGTCTGAAATGGGGACACTTTTTTCAAATGGTCACAAAATCTTGTACACTTCGAGTTTTTAGCTGAATTTTTTTGTGCATGCCAACAAAATACAAGATCACGTCTACCTAGTTTGGGGCAAAAATACCTTCCAAAAAAATTTTAAAGAAACCCCGAATCGTAACAAGTTTCAAAAATCATGAAAAATAGAAAATGAGTCGTGTTGCCATGAAACTTCACGTGAAGGCTTAAGGGACCATTGTATTAATTTACAAGCCATAAAAATGGCATTGGCACACAGAAATATAAAGATGTGCCTAAACCACCTACCACCCTATCGATCCACGACTTGCGCATCTCGTCTCTTTGGCCGACGTAGTGCCCACCCGCCCGCCCGCTCACTCATTTCGTCGGTTGGCTTAGGCATACGGAGTTCATCCCCAGTCTAACATCAAACCAGACCGAGGGTTGCAGTAGCAGGATCGACAGCACGTAAAGGGTGACCGGTCGATCCCCGGCTGGCGCATCCCACCCTTCTAGCCGGTTGAACGCCCGTACGCTCGTTTCATGGGTTGACTTAGGCATACGGAGTTTATTCCCAGCCTAAGCATCGGAGTTCATTCCCGACCTAAGATCAGATCGAAACGAGGGTTGCGGTAGACATGCTAGGCTCAGGCATGTGCTGGTGCCGCATTTTTCTTCACCCAGGCACCATCGTCGGAGCATCACCGGAGAACCTGACCGGCGGCATTGGGGTTCTGACGATTGGGGGGGCGGGGGGGTGTGCACACATGATTTGCGATGGGTGCTGGTACTTGGCCCTTATATTGGCCCCCTATCCCTCATCAAACCTCAAGAACTGACACCCCCTTAAAGAGCATTTGAGATTTTACAGGTTTGCTGCCAGTAGCCATTAAAGTGTTTAAAATGGGGACACTTTTTTCAAATGGTCGCAAAATCTTGTACACCTCGGGTTTTTAGCTGAATTTTTTTGTGCATGCCAAAAAAATTACAAGGATCACGTCTACCAAGTTTGGGGCCAAAAATCCTTCTGAAAAAATTGTAAAAAATCCCGAACTACAAAAAGTTTTAAAAATCGTGAAAAATAGAAAACGAGTCGTCTTGCCATGAATCTCCACGTGAAGGCTTAAGGAACCATTGTATGAATTTACAAGCCATAAAAATAACATTGGCATGCAGAAATATGAAGATGTGCCTAAACAAACCTACCACCCTATCGATCCACGGCTTGCGCATCCCGTCTCTCTGGCCGACGTAGTGCCTGCCCGCTCGCTCGCTCGTTTCGTCAGTTGGCTTAGGCATACGAAGTTCATTCCCAATCTAAGATCGGATCAGATCGAGGCTTGCGGTAGCAGGATCGACAGCACGCAGAGGGGGACCCGATCGATCCCCAGCTAGCGCATCCCACCCCTTTCGCCAGTTGAGTGCCCGTACGCTCGTTTCGTGCCTTGACTTAGGCATACGGAGTTCATTCCCAATCTAAGTATACGGAGTTCATTCCCAGTCTAAGATCAGACTGGACTGAGAGTTATGGCAGCACATCCTGGGCTCGGGCATGTGCTGGTCCTGCATTTTTCTTCGTCGGGGCACCATCGTCGGACGGCATTAGGGTTCCGGCGATCGGGGGGCCGGGGGGTGTGCGCGCATGATGTGCGATGTGTGCTGGTACTCGGCCCTTATATTGGCCCCCTATCCCTCATCAAACCTCGAGAACTCACACCCCCTTAAAGAGCATTTGAGATTTTAAAGGTTTACTGCCAGTAGCCATTAAAGTGTTTGAAATTGGGACACTTTTTTCAAATAGTCACAAAATCTTGTACACTTCGAGTTTTTAGCTGAGTTTTTCGTGCATGCCAATAAAAATACAAGGATCACGTCTACCATGCTTGGGGCCAAAACTCCTTCTGAAAAAATTTAAAAAAATCTCGAACCACAAAAAGTTTCAAAAATCGTGAAAAATAGAAAACGAGTCGTCTTGCCATGAAACTACACGTGAAGGCTCAAAGGACCATTGTATGAATTTACAAGCCATAAGAATCGCATTGGCACACAAAAATATGAAGATGTGCCTAAACCCACCTACCACCCTATCGATCCACGACTTGCGCATCCCGTCTCTCTTATCGGCGTAGTGCCCGCCTGCCCACCCGCACGTTCGTTTCGTCTGTTGGCTTAGGCATACGGAGTTCATTCCCAGTCTAAGATCAGACCAGACCGAGGGTTGTGACAGTAGGATCGGCAGCACGCAGAGGGGGACCCGACCAATCCCCGGCTCATGCATCCCGCCCCTCTGGGCGCCTGCACGCTCATTTCGTGGGTTGACTTAGGCACACGGAGTTCATTCCCAGTCTAAGCTTACAGAGTTCATTCCTAGTCTAAGATCAGACCGGACTGAGGGTTGCAGTAGCACATGCTAGGCTCGAGCATTTGCTGGTGCCGCATTTTTCTTCGCCGTGGCACCATCGTCGGAGCATCGTCGGAGAACCTTATCGGCGGCATTAGAGTTCCGACGATCGGGGGGGCCGGGAGGGTGTGCGCACATGATGTGCGATGGGTGCTGGTACTTGGCCCTTATATTGGCCCTTATCCCTCATCAAACCTCGAGAACTCACACCTCCTTACAGAGCATTTGAGATTTTACAGGATTGCTGCCAGTAGCCATTAAAGTGTCTGAAATGGGGACACTCTTTTCAAATGGTCACAAAATCTTGTACACTTTGAGTTTTTAGCGAAATTTTTTTGTGCATGCCAACAAAGATACAAGGATCACGTCTACTAACTTTGGGGCCAAAACTCCTTTCGAAAAAATTTTAAAAAATCCTGAACCATAAAAAGTTTCAAAAATCATGAAAAATAGAAAATGAGTCGTCTTCCCATGAAACTTCACGTGAAGGCTTAAGGGACCATTGTATGAATTTACAAGCCATAAAAATGGCATTGGCACGCAGAAATATGAAGATGTGCCTAAACCCATCTACCACCCTATCGATCAACGACTTGCGCATCTCGTCTCTTTGGCTGGCGTAATGCCCGCCCGCTCGCCCGCCCGCACGCTCATTTCGTCGGTTGGCTTAGTCATATAGAGTTCATTCCCAGCCTAAGATCGGACCGCACCGAGGGTTACAGCAGTAGGATCGACGGCACGCAGATGGGGACCCGACCGATCCCTGGCTTGCACATCCCGCCCTTCTAGCCGGCTGACCGCCCGCACGCTCCTTTCGTAGGTTGACTTAGGCATACGGAGTTCATTCCCAGTCTAAGCATATGGAGTTCATTCCCAGTCTAAGATCGGACCAGACCGAGGGTTGTGGCAGCACATGCTGGGCTCAGGCCTGTGCTGGTGCCGTATTTTTCTTCGTCGGGGCACCATCGTCGGAGCATCGCTGGAGAACCTGACCAGCGGCATTGGGGTTCCAGCGATTGGTGGGGCCGGGGGGGTGTGCGCATGTGATGTGCGATGGGTGCTGGTACTTGGCCCTTATATTGGCCCCATATCCCTCATCAAACTTCGAGAACTCACACCCCTTTAAAGAGCATTTGAGATTTTACAGGTTTGCTGCCAGTAGCAATTAAAGTGTCTGGAATGGGGACACTTTTTTCAAATGGTCACAAAATCTTATACACTTCAAGTTTCTAGCTGAATTTTTTTGTGCATGCCGACAAAAATACAAGGATGACATCTACCAATTTTGGGGCTAAAAGTCCTTCCAAAAAAATTTTAAAAAATCCCTAATCGTAAAAAGTTTCAAAAATCATGAAAAATAAAAAACGAGTTGTCTTGCCATGAAACTTCATGTGAAGGCTTAAGGGACCGTTGTATGAATTTACAAGCCACAAAAATGGCATTGGCTCACAGAAATTTGAAGATGTGCCTAAACCCA
This sequence comes from Durio zibethinus, assembly GCF_002303985.1. The sequence goes on along the minus strand of NW_019167926.1, from coordinate 18,444,382 downwards.
CCTACCACCCTATCGATCCACGGCTTGCGCATCTCGTCTCTCTGGTCGGCGTAGTGCCTGCCCGCCCGCCCGCTCGTTTCATCGTTGGCTTAGGCATACGGAGTTCATTCCCAGTCTAAGATTGGACTGGACTGAGGGTTGCGACAGCAGGATCGGTAGCACGTAGAGGGAGACCCGACTGATCCTCGGCTTGCGCATCCAGCCCCACTTGTCGGCTGAGCGCCCGCACGCTCGTTTCTTGGGTTGACTTAGGCATACGGAGTTCATTCCCAGTCTAAGAACGGACTGGACCAAGGGTTACGGTAGAACATGCTGGGCTCGGGCATGTGCCGGTGTCGAATTTTTCTTCGACGGGGCACCATCGCCAGAGCATCACTGGAGAACCCGACCGACGGCATTGGGGTTCTGACGATCGGTGGGGCCAGGGGGGGTGTGCGCACATAATGTGCGATGGGTGCTGGTACTTGGCCCTTATATTGGCCACATATCCCTCATCAAACCTGGAGAACTCACACCCCCTTAAAGAGCATTTGAGATTTTACAGGTTTGCTGCCAGTAGCCATTAAACTATCTGAAATAGGGACACTTTTTTTCAAATGGTCACAAAATCTTGTACACTTCGAGTTTCTAGCTGAATTTTTTTTTGCATGCCAACAAAAATACATGGATCACGTCTACCAATTTTGGGGCTAAAAATCCTTCCAAAAAAAGTTTAAAAAATCCCAAACCGTAAAAAGTTTCACAAATCGTGAAAAATAGAAAACGAGTCATCCTGCCATGAAACTTCACATGAAGTCTTAAGGGACCATTATATGAATTTACAAGCCATAAAAATGGCATTGGCATGCAGAATTATGAAGATGTGCCTAAACCCACCTACCACCCTATCGATCCACAGCTTGTGCATCCCGTCTCTCTGGCTGGTGTAGTGCCCGTCCTCCCGCCTGCCGCTCGTTTCGTCGGTTGGCTTAGGCATACGGAGTTCATTCCCAGTCTAAGATCAGATCGGACTGAGGGTTACAATAGTAGGATCGGTAGCACGCAAAGTGGGACCTGATCGATCCCCGACTTGCGCGTCCCACCCCTCTGGCTGGCTGAGCGCCCGCACGCTCATTTCGTGGGTTGACTTAGGCATACAGAGTTCATTCCCAATCTAAGCATACGGAGTTCATTCCTAGTCTAAGATTGGACCAGACCGAGGGTTACAGCAGCACATGTTGGGCTCGGGCATGTGCTGGTGCCACATTTTTCTTCACCGAGGCACCATCGCCGGAGCATCGCTGAAGAACCTGACCAGCGGCATTAGGGTTCTAGCGATCGGTGGGGCCGGGGGGTGTGTGCACGTGATGTGCGATGGGTGCTGGTACTTGGCCCTTATATTAGCCCCATATCCCTCATCAAACCTTGAGAACTCACACCCCCTTAAAGAGCATTTGAGATTTTACAAGTTTGCTGCCAGTAGCCATTAAAGTGTCTGAAATAGGGACACTTTTTTCCAATGGTCACAAAATATTGTACACTTCGAGTTTCAAAAATCATGATAAATAGAAAACGAGTCGTCTTGCCATGAAACTTCACGTGAAGGCTTTAGGGACCATTATATGAATTTACAAGCCATAAAAATGGCATTGGCATGCAGAAATATGAAGATGTGCCTAAACCCACCTACCACCCCATCGATCCACAGCTTGTGTATCCCGTCTCTCTGGCCGGCGTAGTGCCCGTCCTCCCGTCCGCCCGTTTGTTTCGTCGATTGGCTTAGGCATACGGAGTTCATTCCCAGTCTAAGATCGGACCAGATCAGGGTTGCGACAGTCGGATTGGCAGCACGCAGAGGGGGACCTGGCCGATCCCCGGCTTGCCCATCCCGCCCCTCTGGCTGGCTGAGTGCCCGCACGCTCGTTTCGTGGGTTGAATTAGGCATATGGAGTTCATTCCCAATCTAAGCATACGGAGTTCATTCCCAGTCTAAGATCGGACTGGACCGAGGGTTGCGGTAGCATATGCTGGGCTCGAACATGTGCTGGTGTCGTATTTTTCTTCGTCGGGGCACCATCGTCGGAGCATCGCCGAAGAACCTGACCGACGGCATTAGGGTTCCGACGATCGGGTGGGCCAGGGGGTGTGTGCACATGATGTGTAATGGGTGCTGGTACTTGGCCCTTATATTGGCCCCATATCCCTCATCAAACCTCGAGAACTCACACCCCCTTAAAGAGCATTTGAGATTTTATAGGTTTGCTTCTAGTAGCCATTAAAGTGTCTGAAATGGGGACACTTTTTTCAAATGGTCACAAAATGTTGTACACTTCGAGTTTTTGGCTGCATTTTTTTATGCATGCCAACAAAAGTACAAGGATCACGTCTACCAATTTCGAGGCCAAAACTCCTTCCAAAAAAATTTTAAAAAATACAGAATCGTAAAAAGTTTAAAAAATCGTGAAAAATAGAAAACGAGTCGTCTTGCTATGAAACTTCACGTGAAGGGTTAAGGGTCGTTGTATGAATTTACAAGCCATAAAAATGGCATTGGCACACAAAAATGTGAAGATGTGCCTAAACCCACCTACCACCCTATCGATCCATGGCTTGCGCATCCAGTCTCTTTGGCCGGCGTAGTGCCTGCCCGCCTGCTTGCTCGTTTCTCCTGTTGGCTTTGGCATATGGAGTTCATTCCCAGTCTAAGAACGAACCAGACCGAGAGTTGTAGCAGTAGGATCGGCAGCACACAGAGGGGGACCTGGTCGATCCCCGGCCTGTGCATCCCTCCCCTCTGGCCAGCTGAGCACCCGCACGCTCGTTTCGTGGGTTGACTTAGGCATACGGGGTTTATTCCCAATCTAAGCATATGGAGTTCATTCGCAGTCTAAGATCAGATCGGACCGAGGGTTGTGGCAGCAAATACTGGGCTTGGCCATGTGCTGGTGCCGTATTTTTCTTCGTCGGGGTACCATCGCCAGAGCATCGTCGGAGAACCTAACCGACCGACGCCATCGGGGTTCTGACGATTGGGGGTACCGGGGGGTGTGCACACATATGTGTGATGGGTTCTGGTACTTGGCCCTTATATTTGCCCCCTATCTCTCATCAAACCTCGAGAACTCACACCCCCTTAAAGAGCATTTGAGATTTTACAGGTTTGCTGCCAGTAGCCATTAAAGTGTCTGAAATGGGGACACTTTTTTCAAATGGTCACAAAATCTTGTACACTTTGAGTTTTTAGCTGAATTTTTTTGTGCGTGCCTACAAGAATACAAGGATCATGTCTACCAAGTTGGTGGCCAAAACTCCATCCGAAAAAAATTTTTAAAAATCCTGAACCGCAAAAAGTTTTGAAAATCGTGAAAAATAGAAAACGAGTCGTCTTGCCATGAAGCTTCACGCGAAGGTTTAAGGGACCATTGTATGAATTCACAATCCATAAAAATGGCATTGGCATGAAAAAATATGAAGATGTGCCTAAACCCACCTACCACCCTAGCGATCCATGGCTTGCGCATCCCGTCTCTCTAGCCGACGTAGTGCCCGCCCGCCCGCCCGTTTGCTCGTTTCTTCGATTGGCTTAGGCATACGGAGTTCATTCCTAGTCTAAGATTAGACCGGACTGACGGTTGTGGCAGAAGGATCAATAGCACACAGAGGGGGACCCGGTCGATCCCCGGCTTACGCATCCCGCCCTCTGGCTGGCTGAGCGCCCGCACGCTCATTTCGTGGGTTGACTTAGGCATACGGAGTTCATTCCCAGTCTAAGCATACGGAGTTCATTCCCAGTCTAAAATCGAACCAGACCGAGGGTTGTGGCAGCACATGTTGGGCTCGGGCATGTGCTGGTGCGGCATTTTTTTTAACCGGGGCACCATTGTCGGAGCATCATCGAAGAATGTAACCGGCGACATTGGGGTTCCGGCGATCGGGAGGGCCGGGGGGAGTGCGCACATGATGTGCGATGGGTTCTGGTGCTTGGCCCTTATATTGGCCCCTATCACTCATCAAACCTTCAGAACTCACACTCCTTTAAAGTGCATTTGAGATTTTACAGGTTTGCTGCCAATAGCTATTAAAGTGTCTGAAATGGGGACACTTTTTTCAAATGGTCGCAAAATCTTGTACACTTCGAGTTTTTAGCTGATTTTTTTTGTGCACGGCAACAAAAATACTAGGATCGTGTCTACTAAGTTTGGAGCCAAAACTCCTTCCGAAGAAATTTTTAAAAATCCCGAACCAAAAAAAAGTTTCAAAAATCGTTAAAAATAGAAAACAAGTCGTCTTGCCATGAAACTTCACGTGAAGGCTTAAGGGACCACTGTATCAATTTGCAAGCCATAAAATGGCATTGGCACACAGAAATATGAAGATGTGCCTAAACCCACCTACCACCTTATCGATCCACGGCTTGCGCATCCCGTCTCTCTGGTCGGCGTAGTGCCCGCCCGCCTGCCCGTTCGTTTCGTCGACTGGCTTAGGCATATGGAGTTCATTCCCAGTCTAAGATAGGGCCAGACCGAGGGTTGCAACAGTAAGATCAGCAGCACATAGAGGGGGACCCGGTTGATCCCCGGCTTGCGCATCCCGCCCCTCTGGCCGACTGAGCGCCTGCACGCTCGTTTCGGGGGTTGACATAGGCATATGGAGTTCATTCCCAGTCTAAGATCGAACCAGACCGAGGGTTACGACAGCACATGCTGGGCTCGAGCATGTGCTGGTGCTGCATTTTTCTTCACCGAGACACCATCACCAGAGCATCGTCGGAGAACCTGACCGGTGGCATTAGGGTTCTGGTGATCGGGGGGCCGGGGGGGGTGTGCGCGCATGATGTGCGATTGGTGCTGGTACTTAGCCCTTATATTGGCCCCTTATCCCTCATCAAACCTCCAGATCTCACTGCCCCTTAAAGAGCATTTGAGATTTTACAGGTTTGCTACCAGTAGCCATTAAAGTGTTTGAAATGGGGACGCTTTTTTCAAATGGTCACACAATCTTGTACACTTTGAGATTTTAGCTGAATTGTTTTGTGCATGCCAACAAAAACACAAGGATCATGTCTACCAAGTTTGTGGCCAAAACTCCTTCTGAAAAAATTTTAAAAAATCTTGAACCGAAAAAAGTTTCAAAAATCATGAAAAATAGAAAACGAGTCGTCTTGTCATGAAACTTCACATGATGGCTTAAGGGACCATTGTATGAATTTACAAGTCATAAAAATGGCATTGGCATGCAGAAATTTGAAGATGTGCCTAAACCCACCTACCACCCTATCAATCCACAGCTTGCGCATCCCGTCTCTCTGGCCGGCGTACTGCCCGCCCGCCCATCCGTTCGCTCGTTTCGTCAGTTGGCTTAGGCATACATAGTTCATTCCCAATCTAAGCATACAGAGTTCATTCCCAGTCTTAGATCAGACCAGACCGAGGGTTGCGGCAGCACATGCTGGGCTCAGGCATGTGCTGGTGCCGCATTTTTCTTCCCCGGGGCACCATCGCCGAAGCATCGTTGGAGAACCTGACCGACGGCATTGGGGTTCCGACGATCGGGGGGGCCGGGAGGGGTGTGTGCACATGATGTGCGATGGGTGCTGGTACTTGGCCCTTATATTGGCCCCCTATCCCTCATCAAACCTTGAGAACTCACACCCCCTTAAAGAGCATTTGAGATTTTATAGGTTTGCTGCCAGTAGCTATTAAAGTGTCTGAAATAGGGACACTTTTTTCAAATGGTCACAAAAATCTTTTACACTTCGAGTTTTTAGCTGAATTTTTTTATGCATGCCAACAAAATTACAATGATCATGTCTAATAAGTTTGGGGACAAAACACCTTCCGAAAAAATTTTAAAAAATCCCGAACCGCAAAAAGTTTCAAAAATCATGAAAAATAGAGAACGAGTCGTCTAGCCATGAAACTTCACGTGAAGGCTTAAGGGACCATTGTATGAATTTACAAGCCATAAAAATGGCATTGGCACGTAGAAATATGAAGATGTGCCTAAACCCACCTACCACCCTATCGATCGATGGCTTGCACATCCCGTCTCTCTGGCTGGCGTAGTGCCCGCCCGCCCGCTCGCCCGCTCGCCCACCTGCTTGTTTCGTCGGTTGGCTTAGGCATAAAGAGTTCATTCCCAGTCTAAGATTAGATCGGACCGAGGGTTGTGGCAGTAGGATTGGTAGCACGCAGAGGGGGACCCGGTCGATCCCCGGCTTGCGCATCCCCCCTTCTGGCCGGCTGAGCGCCCGCGCGGTCGTTTCATGGGTTGACTTAGGCATACGGAGGTCATTCCCAGTCTAAGCATACAGAGTTCATTCCCAGTCTAAGATCAGACCAGACCAAGGGTTGCGGCAGCACATACTGGGCTCGGGCTTGTGCTGGTGCCTCATTTTTCTTCGCCGGGGAACCATCATCGGAGCTTCACCGGAGAACCTGACCGACGGCATTAAGGTTTTGACGATTCGGGGGTCGGGGGGTGTGCACACATGATTTGCCATGCGTGCTGGTACTTGGCCCTTATATTGGCCCCTGTCCCTCATCAAACCTCGAGAACTCACACCCCCTTAAAGAGCATTTGAGATTTTACAGGTTTGCTGCCAGTAGCAATTAAAGTATCTAAAATTGGGACACTTTTTTCAAATGGTCACAAAATCTTGTACACTTCGAGTTTTTAGCTCAATTTTTTTGTGCATGCCAAGAAAAATACAAGGATCACATCTACCAAGGACAAAACTCCTTCCGAAAAATTTTTAAAAAATCCCAAACCGTAAAAAGTTTCAAAAATCTTAAAAAATAGAAAACGAGTCGTCTTGCCATGAAACTTCACGTGAAGGCTTAAGGGACCACTGTATGAATTTACAAGCCATAAAAATGGCATTGGCACGCAAAAATATGAAGATGTTCCTAAACCCAGCTACAACCCTATCGATACACAGCTTGCACATCCCGTCTCTCTGGCCGACATAGTGCCTGCCCGCCCGCCCGCAAGGTCGTTTCGTCGGTTGGCTTAGGCATACGGAGTTCAATCCCAGTCTAAGATTGGACCAGACTGAGGATTGCAGTAGCAGGATCAGGAGCACATAGAGTGGGACCCGATCGATCCCCAGCTTGCTTATCTCGCCCCTCTGGTCGACTGAGTGGCCGTACACTCGTTTCGTGGGTTGACTTAGGCATACGGAGTTCAATCCTAGTCTAAGCATATGGAGTTCATTCCCAGTTAATATCGGACTGGACCGAGGGTTGTGGCAGCACATGCTGGGCTTGGGCATGTGCTGGTGCCGCATTTTTCTTCGTCGTGGCACCATCGCCGGAGCATCGTCGGAGAACCTGACCAGCGGCATTTGGGTTCTGACGATCGAGGGGGCCGGGGGGGTGTGCGCACATGATGTGCGATGGGTGCTGATACTTGGCCCTTATATTGGCCCCCTATCCCTCATCAAACCTCTAGAACTCACACCCCCTTAAAGAGCATTTGAGATTTTACAGGTTTGCTGCCAGTAGCCCTTAAAGTGTCTGAAATGGGGACACTTTTTTCAAATGGTCACAAAATCTTGTACACTTCGAGTTTTTAGCTGAATTTTTTTGTGCATGCCAACAAAAATACAAGGATCACGTCTAAAAAGTTTGGGGCCAAAACTCCTTGCGAAAAAAGTTTAAAAAATCCCAAACTGCAAAAAGTTTCAAAAATCATGAAAAATAGAAAATGAGTCATCTTGCCATGAAACTTCACGTGAAGGCTTAAGGGACCATTGTATGAATTTACAAGCCATAAAAATGGCATTGGCATGCAAAAATATGAAGATGTGCCTAAACCCACCTACCACCTTAGCGATCCATGGCTTGCGCATCCCGTCTCTCTGGCCGGCGTAGTGCCCGCCCGCCCGCCCGCCCGTTTGCTCGTTTCTTCTATTGGCTTAGGCATACGGAGTTCATTCCCAATCTAAGAACGGACCAGACCAATGGTTGTAGCAGCAGGATCGACAGCACACAGAGGGGGACCCGGTCGATCCCCGGCCTATGCATCCCGCCCCTCTGGCCAGCTGAGCGCCCGCACGCTCGTTTCATGGGTTAACTTAGGCATACGAGGTTCATTCCCAGTCTAAGATCGGACCGGACCGAGGGTTGCGGTAGCACATGCTAGGCTCGGGCATGTGCTGGTGTCGCATTTTTCTTCGCTTGGGCACCATTGTCGGAGCATCGTCGGAGAACCTGTCGACGGCATTGGGGTTTCGACGATCAGGGGGTCGGTGGTGTGTACGCACGTGATGTGCAATGGGTGCTGGTACTTGGCCCTTATATTGGCCCCTTATCCCTCATCAAACCTTGAGAACTCACACCCCCTTAAAGAGCATTTGAGATTTTACAGGTTTGCAACCAGTAGCCATTAAAGTGTCTGAAATGGGGACACTTTTTTCAAATGGCCACAAAATCTTTTACACTTTAAGTTTTTAGCTGAATTTTTTTGTGCATACCAAAAAAAATACAAGGATCACCTATACCTGGTTTGGGGCCAAAACTCCTTCTGAAGAAATTTTAAAAAATCTCGAACCGTAAAAAGTTTCAAAAATCATGAAAAATAGAAAACGAGTCGTCTTGCC
>NW_019167926.1:18391951-18434801 GCF_002303985.1 Durio zibethinus | reverse complement strand
CTGGACCAAGGGTTACATCAATAGGATCGACAACATGCAGGGGGGACCCGACCGATCCCCGACATGCGCATCCCGCCCCTATGGTCGGTTGAGCGCCCGCACGCTCGTTTCGTGGGTTGACTTAGGCATACGGAGTTCATTCCTAGTCTAAGCATACGGAGTTCATTCCCAAACTAAGATCGGATTAGACTGAGGGTTGCGACAGCACATGCTAGGCTCGGGCATGTGCTGGTGCCACATTTTTCTTTGTGGGGCACCATCGTCGGAGAACATGGCCGACGGCATTGGGGTTCTGACGATCGGGGGGGCCGGGGGGTGTGCGCACATGATGTCCGATGGGTGCTGGTACTTGGCCCTTATATTAGCCCCCTATCTCTCATCAAGCCTCGAGAACTCACACCCCTTAAAGAGCATTTGAGATTTTACCGGTTTGCTGCTAGTAGCCGTTAAAGTGTCTGAAATGGGGACACTTTTTTCAAATGGGCACAAAATCATGTACACTTCAAGTTTTTAGCTGATTCTTTTTGTGTATGCCAACAAAAATACAAGGATCACGTCTACCAAGTTTTGGGCCAAAACTCCATCCGAAAAAAGTTTAAAAAATCCCAAACCGTAAAAAGTTTTGTGAAAAATAGAAAACGAGTCGTCTTGCCATGAAACATCACGTGTAGGCTTAAGGGACCACTGTATGAATTTACAAGCCATAAAAATGGCATTGGCACGCAGAAATATGAAGAAGTGCCTAAACCCACCTACCACCCTATCGATCCACATCTTACGCATCCCGTCTCTCTGGCCGGCGTAGTGCCTGCCCGCCCGCCCTCTCGTTCGTTTCGTCGGTTGGCTTAGGCGTACGGAGTTCATTCCCAGTCTAAGATCGGACTTGACTGAGGGTTGCGGCAGCACATGCTGGGCTCGGGCATGTGCTGGTGCCACAATTTTCTTCGTCGGGGCACCATCGTCGGAGCATCGCTGGAGAACTTGACCGACGGCATTTAGGTTCCGACGATTGGGGGGGTCGGGGGGGTGTGCGCACATCATGTGCGATGGATGCTGGTACTTGGCACTTATATTGTCCCCCTATCCCTCATCAAACCTCGAGAACTCACACCCCCTTAAAGAGCATTTGAGATTTTACAGGTTTGCTGCCAGTAGCCATTAAAGTGTCTGAAATGGGGACACTTTTTTCAAATGGTCACAAAATCTTGCACACTTCGAGTTTTTAGCTGAATTTTTTTGTGCATGCCAACAAAAATACAAGGATCACGTCTACAGAGTTTCGGGCTAAAACTCCTTCCGAAAATATTTTCAAAAATCTCGAACAGCAAAAAGTTTCAAAAATCGTGAAAAATAAAAAACGAATCGTATTGCCATGAAACTTCACGCGAAGGCTTAAGGGACCATTGTATGAATTTACAAGCCATAAAAATGGCATTGGCATGCAAAAATATGAAGATGTGCCTAAACGCGCCTACCACCCTATCGATCCACGGCTTGCGCATCCCGTCTCTCTGGCCGGCGTAGTGCTTGCCCATCCGCCCGCTGGTTTCGTCGTTTGGCTTAGGCATACGGAGTTCATTTCCAGTCTAAGATCGGACCGAACCAAGGGTTGTGACAGCAGGATCGGCAGCACGTAGAGGGGGACCCGGCCGATACCCGATTTGTGCATCCCTCCCCTCTGGCCGACTGAGCGCCCGCACGCTCGTTTCGTGGGTTGACTGAGGCATAAGGAGTTCATTCCCAGTCTAAGATCGGATCAGACCGAGGGTTGAGGCAGCACATGCTAGGCTTGGGCATGTGCTGGTATCGCATTTTTCTTCACCGGGACACCATCGCCGGAGCATTGTCGGAGAACCTGACCGACCGCATTGGGGTTCCGTCGATCGGGGGGGCGAAGGGGGTGCGCGCACATGATGTGCGATGGGTGCTGGTACTTGGCCCTTATATGGGCCCCCCATCCCTCATCAACCCTCGAGAACTCACACCCCCTTAAAGAGCGTTTGAGATTTTACATGTTTGCTACCAGTAGCTATAAAAGTGTCTGAAATGGGGACACTTTTTTCAAATGGTTACAAAATCTTGTACCCTTCGAGTTTTTAGTTGAATTTTTTTGTGCATGCCAATAAAAATACAAGGATCACGTCTACCAAGTTTGGATCCGAAACTCCTTCCAAAAAAATTTTACAAAATCTCGAACCATAAAATGTTTCAAAAATCATGAAAAATAGAAAACGAGTCGTCTTGCCATGAAACTTCAAGTGAAGGCATAAGGGACCATTGTATGAATTTAAAAGCCGTAAAAATGGCATTGGCACGTAGAAATATGAAGATGTGCCTAAACCCACTAACCACCCTATCGATCCACGACTTGCGCATCCCGTCTCTTTGGTCGGCGTAGTGCCCGCCCGCCCGCTCGTTTCGTCGATTGGCTTAGGCATACGGAGTTCATTCCCAGTCTAAGATCAGACCCAACTGAGGGTTGCGGTAGCAGGATCGGTAGCACGCAGAGGGGGACCCGACCGATCCCCGGCTTACGCATCCCGCCCTTCTAGCCGACTAAGCGCCCGCACGTTCGTTTTGTGGGTTGACTTAGGCATACGGAGTTCATTCCCAGTCTAAGATCGGACCGGACCGAGGGTTGCGGCAGCACATGCTAGGCTCAGGCATGTGCTGGAGCTACATTTTTCTTCACTGGAGCACCATCAACGGAGCATCGCCAGAGAACCTGAATGGCGACATTAGGGTTCTGGCAATCGAGGGGGTCGGGGGGGTGTGCACACATGATGTGCGATTTTACAAGCCATAAAAATGGCATTGGCACACAAAAATATGAAGATGTGCCTAAACCCACCTACCACCCTATCTATCCACGGCTTGCGCATCCCGTTTCTCTGGCCGGCGTAGTGACCGCCCGCCCGCCCGCTCGTTTCGTCAGTTGGCTTAGGCATACGGAGTTCATTCCCAATCTAAGATTGGATTGGATCGAGGGTTGCGGCAGCAGGATCGGTAGCACGCAGAGGGGTACCCAGCCAATCCCCGGCATGCGCATCTCGCCCCTCTGGCTGGCTGAGCGCCCGTACGCTCGTTTCATGGGTTGACTTAGGCATACGGAGTTCATTCCCAGTCTAAGATCGGACCGAACTGAGGTTTACGGCAGCACATGCTGGGCTCGGGTATATGCTGTGTCATATTTTTCTTCGTCAGGGCACCATCGTCGGAGCATTGTCGGAGAACCTGACCGGTGACATTCGGGTTCTGATGATCGGGGGGGCCGGGGGGGTGTGCGCACATGATGTGCGATGGGTGCTGGTACCTGGCCCTTATATTGGCCCCCTATCCCTCATCAAAACTCAAGAACTCACACCCCCTTAAAGAGCATTTGAGATTTTATAGGTTTGCTGCCAGTAGCAATTAAAGTGTCTGAAATGGGGACACTTTTTTCAAATGGTCCCAAAATCTTGTACATTTCAAATGCAAGGATCACGTCTATCAAGTTTGGGGCCAAAAATCCTTTCAAAAAAATTTTAAAAAATCACGAACCACAAAAAGTTTCGAAAATCATGAAAAATAGAAAATGAGTTGTCTTGCCATGAAACATCTCATGAAGGCTTAAGGGACCATTGTATGAATTTACAAGCCATTAAAATGGCATTGGCACACAGAAATATGAAGATGTGCATAACCCACTTACCACCCCATTGATCTACCGCTTACGCATCCCGTCTCTCTGGCCGACGTAGTGCCCGCTCGGCCGCTCGTTTCATCAGTTGGCTTAGGCATACGAAGTTCATTCCCAATCTAATATCAGACCAGACCGAGGGTTGCAGCAGCAGGATTGCCAGCACGCAGAGTGGTACCCGGTCGATCCTTGGCTTGCGCATTTCGCCCCTCTGGCTGGTTGAGCACCCGCACGCTCGTTTCGTGGGTTGACTTAGGCATACAGAGTTCATTCACAGTCTAAGACCGGACCGGACCGAGGGTTGTGGCAGCACATGCTGGGCTCGGGCATGTGCTGGTGTCGTATTTTTCTTTGTCGGGGCACCATCACCGGATCATCACCGAAGAACTTGACCGGTAGCATTAAGGTTCCGGCGATCGGGAGGGCCGAGGGGGTGTGCGCACATGATGTGCGATGGGTGCTGGTACTTGGCCTTTATATTGGCCCCTATCCCTCATCAAACCTCTAGAACTCACACCTCCTTACAGAGCATTTGAGATTTTACAGGATTGCTGCCAGTAGCCATTAAAGTGTCTGAAATGGGGACACTTTTTTCAAATGGTCACAAAATCTTGTACACTTTGAGTTTTTAGCGAAATTTTTTTGTGCATGCCAACAAAGATACAAGGATCACGTCTACCAAGCTTGGGGCCAAAACTCCTTCTGAAAAAATTTTAAAAAATCCCGAACCATAAAAAGTTTCAAAAATCGTGAAAAATAGAAAACGAGTCGTCTTGCCATGAAACTACACGTGAAGGCTTAAAGGACCATTGTATGAATTTACAAGCCATAAGAATGGCATTGGCACACAAAAATATGAAGATGTGCCTAAACCCACCTACCACCCTATCGATCCTCGACTTGCGCATCCCGTCTCTCTTGCCGGCGTAGTGCCCGCCTGCCCACCCGCACGTTCGTTTCGTCTGTTGGCTTAGGCATACGAAGTTCATTCCCAGTCTAAGATCAGACCAGACCGAGGGTTGTGACAGTAGGATCGGCAGCACGTAGAGGGGGACCCGACCGATCCCCGACTCGCGCATCCCGCCCCTCTGGCCGGCTGAGCGCCCGCACGCTCGTTTCGTGGGTTGACTTAGGCACACGGAGTTCATTCCCAGTCTAAGCTTACAGAGTTCATTCCTAGTCCAAGATCAAATCGGACTGAGGGTTGCAGTGGCACATGCTGGGCTCGAGCTTTTGCTGGTGCCGCATTTTTCTTCGCCGTGGCACCATCGTCAGAGAACCTTATTGACGGCATTGGGGTTCCGACGATCGGGGGGGCCGGGGGGGTGTGCGCACATGATGTGCGATGGGTGCTGGTACTTGGCCCTTATATTGGTCCCTATCCCCCATCAAACCTCGAGAACTCACACCTCCTTACAGAGCATTTGAGATTTTACAGGATTGCTGCCAGTAGCCATTAAAGTGTCTGAAATGGGGACACTTTTTTCAAATGGTCACAAAATCTTGTACACTTTGAGTTTTTAGCGAAATTTTTTTGTGCATGCCAACAAAGATACAAGGATCACGTCTACCAAGTTTGGGGCCAAAACTCCTTTCGAAAAAATTTTAAAAAATTCTGAACCGCAAAAAGTTTTGAAAATCGTGAAAAATAGAAAACGAGTCGTCTTGCCATGAAGCTTCACGTGAAGGTTTAAGGGACCATTGTATGAATTCACAATCCATAAAAATGGCATTGGCATGCAGAAATAGGAAGATGTGCCTAAACCCACCTACCACCCTAGCGATCCATGGCTTGCGCATCCCGTCTCTCTGGCCGACGTAGTGCCCGCCCGCCGCCCGCTTTGCCGTTTCTTCGGTTGGCTTAGGCATACAGAGTTCATTCCCAGTCTAAGATTAGACCGGACTAACGGTTGCAGCAGAAGGATCAATAGCACACAGAGGGGGACCCGGTCGATCCCCGGCTTACGCATCCCGCCCCTCTGGCTGGCTGAGCGCCCGCACGCTCATTTCATGGGTTGACTTAGGCATATGGAGTTCATTCCCAGTCTAAGCATACGGAGTTCATTCCCAGTCTAAGATCGAACCAGACCGAGGGTTGTGGCAGCACATGTTGGGCTCGGGCATGTGCTGGTGCCACATTTTTTTTAACCAGGGCACCATTGTCGGAGCATCATCGAAGAATCTAACCGGCGGCTTTGGGGTTCCGGCGATCGGGAGGGCCGGGGGGTGTGCGCACATGATGTGCGACGGGTGCTGGTGCTTGGCCCTTATATTGGCCCCCTATCCATCATCAAACCTTGAGAACTCACACTCCTTTAAAGTGCATTTGAGATTTTACAGGTTTGCTGCCAGTAGCTATTAAAGTGTCTGAAATGGGGACACTTTTTTCAAATGGTCACAAAATCTTGTACACTTCGAGTTTTTAGCTGAATTTTTTTTTGCACGGCAACAAAAATACTAGGATCATGTCTACCAAGTTTGGAGCCAAAACTCCTTTCGAAAAAATTTTAAAGAATCCCGAACCAAAAAAAAGTTTCAAAAATCGTGAAAAATAGAAAACAAGTCGTCTTGCCATGAAACTTCACGTGAAGGCTTAAGGGACCACTATATCAATTTACAAGCCATAAAATGGCATTGGCACACAGAAATATGAAGATGTGCCTAAACCCACCTACCACCTTATCGATCCACGGCTTGCACATCCCGTCTCTCTGGTCGGCATAGTGCCCACCCACCCGCCCGTCTGCCCGTTCGTTTCGTCGGCTGGCTTAGGCATATGGAGTTCATTCCCAGTCTAAGATTGGGCCGGACCGAGGGTTGCAACAGCAAGATCAGCAGCACACAGAGGGGGACCTGGTTGATCCCTGGCTTGCGCATCCCGCCCCTCTGGCCGACTGAGCGCCCGCACGCTCGTTTCGGGGGTTGACATAGGGATATGGAGTTTATTCCCAGTCTAAGATCGGACCAGACCGAGGGTTACGACAGCACATGCTGGGCTTGAGCATGTGCTGGTGCTGCATTTTTCTTCACCGAGACACCATCGTCAGAGCATCGTCGGAGAACCTAACCGGTGGCATTAGGGTTTTGGCGATCGGGGGGCCGGGGGGATGTGCGCGCATGATGTGCGATGGGTGCTGGTACTTAGCCCTTATATTGGCCCCTTATCCCTCATCAAACCTCCAGATCTCACTCCCCCTTAAAGAGCATTTGAGATTTTACAGGTTTGCTGCCAGTAGCCATTAAAGTGTCTGAAATTGGGACACTTTTTTCAAATGGTCACAAAATCTTGTACACTTTGAGTTTTTAGCTGAATTGTTTTGTGCATGCCAACAAAAACACAAGGATCATGTCTACCAAGTTTGTGGCCAAAACTCCTTCTGAAAAAATTTTAAAAAATCTTGAACCGGAAAAAGTTTCAAAAATCATGAAAAATAGAAAACGAGTCATCTTGTCATGAAACTTCACGTGATGGCTTAAGGGACCATTGTATGAATTTACAAGCCATAAAAATGGCATTGGCATGCAGAAATTTGAAGATGTGCCTAAACCCACCTACCACCCTATCAATCCACAGCTTCCGCATCCCGTCTCTTTGGTCGACGTACTGCCCGCCCGCCCGCCCGTTCGCTCATTTCGTCGGTTGGCTTAGGCATACATAGTTCATTCCCAGTCTAAGCATACAGAGTTCATTCCCAGTCTTAGATCAGACCGGACTGAGGGTTGCGGTAGCACATGCTGGGCTCAGGCATGTGCTGGCGTCGCATTTTTCTTCCCCGGGGCACCATCGCCGAAGCATCGTTGGAGAACCTGACTGGCGGCATTGGGGTTCCGACGATCGGGGGGGCCGGGAGGGGTGTGTGCACATGATGTGCGATGGGTCTGGTACTTGGCCCTTATATTGGCCCCCTATCCCTCATCAAACCTTGAGAACTCACACCCCCTTAAAGAGCATTTGAGATTTTATAGGTTTGCTGCCAGTAGCTATTAAAGTGTCTGAAATAGGGACACTTTTTTCAAATGGTCACAAAAATCTTTTACACTTCGAGTTTTTAGCTGAATTTTTTGATGCATGCCAACAAAAATACAGTGATCATGTCTAATAAGTTTGGGGACAAAACACCCTCCGAAAAAATTTTAAAAAATCCCGCACCGCAAAAAGTTTCAAAAATCATGAAAAATAGAGAACGAGTCATCTTGCCATGAAACTTCACGTGAAGGCTTAAGGGACCATTGTATGAATTTACAAGCCATAAAAATGGCATTGGCACGTAGAAATATGAAGAAGTGCCTAAACCCACCTACCACCCTATCGATCGATGGCTTGCACATCCCGTCTCTCTAGCTAGCGTAGTGCCCGCCCGCCCGCTCGCCCACCTGCTTGTTTCGTCGGTTGGCTTAGGCATACAGAGTTCATTCCCTGTCTAAGATTAGATCGGACCGAGGGTTGTGGCAGTAGGATTGGTAGCACGCAGAGGGGTCCCAGTCGATCCCCGGCTTGCGCATCCCCCCCTCTGGCCGGCTGAACGCCCGCACGGTCGTTTCATGGGTTGACTTAGGCATACGAAGGTCATTTCCAGTCTAAGCATTCAGAGTTCATTCCCAGTCTAAGATCGGACCGGACCAAGGGTTACGGCAGCACATACTGGGCTCGGGCATGTGCTGGTGCCTCATTTTTCTTCGCCGGAGAACCTGACCGACGGCATTAAGGTTTTGACGATTGGGGGGCCGGGGGGTGTGCACACATGATGTGCCATGCGTGCTGGTACTTGGCCCTTATATTGGCCCCTGTCCCTCATCAAACCTCGAGAACTCACACCCCCTTAAAGAGCATTTGAGATTTTACAGGTTTGCTGCCAGTAGCAATTAAAGTGTTTGGAATTGGGACACTTTTTTCAAATGGTCACAAAATCTTGTACACTTCGAGTTTTTAGCTCAATTTTTTTGTGCATGCCAAGAAAAATACAAGGATCACATCTACCAAGGACAAAACTTGTTCCGAAAAATTTTTTAAAAATCCCAAACCGTAAAAAGTTTCAAAAATCTTGAAAAATAGAAAACGAGTCATCTTGCCATGAAACTTCACGTGAAGGCTTAAGGAACCACTGTATGAATTTACAAGCCATAAAAATGGCATTGGCACGCAAAAATATGAAGATGTTCCTAAACCCAGCTACAACCCTATCGATACACAGCTTGCACATCCCGTCTCTCTGGCCGACGTAGTGCCTGCCCGCCCGCCCGCATGGTTGTTTCGTCGGTTGGCTTAGGCATACGGAGTTCATTCCCAGTCTAAGATTGGACCAGACTGAGGGTTCCAGTAGCAGGATCAGCAGCACGGAGAGGAGGACCCGATCGATCCCCAGCTTGCTTATCACGCCCCTCTAGTCGACTGAGTGCCCGCATGCTCGTTTTGTGGGTTGACTTAGGCGTACGGAGTTCAATCCCAGTCTAAGCTTACGGAGTTCATTCCCAGTTAATATCAGACTGGACCGAGGGTTGTGGCAGCACATGCTGGGCTTGGGCATGTGCTGGTGCCGCATTTTTCTTCGTCATGGCACCATCCTCGGAGCATTGTCGGAGAACCTGACCAGCGGCATTTGGGTTCTAACGATCGAGGGGGCCGGGGGGGTGTGCGCACATGATGTGCGATGGGTGCTGATACTTGGCCCTTATATTGGCCCCCTATCCCTCATCAAACCTCTAGAACTCACACCCCGTTAAAGAGCATTTGAGATTTTACAGGTTTGCTGCCAGTAGCCCTTAAAGTGTCTGAAATGGGGACACTTTTTTCAAATGGTCACAAAATCTTGTACACTTCGATTTTTTAGCTGAATTTTTTTATGCATGCCAAGAAAAATACAAGGATCACGTCTACCAAGTTTGGGGCCAAAACTCCTTGCGAAAAAAGTTTAAAAAATCCCAAACTGCAAAAAGTTTCAAAAATCATGAAAAATAGAAAATGAGTCATCTTGCCATGAAACTTCACGTGAAGGCTTAAGGGACCATTGTATGAATTTACAAGCCATAAAAATGGCATTAGCATGCAGAAATATGAAGATGTACCTAAACCCACCTACCACCCTAGCGATCCACGGCTTGCGCATTCCGTCTCTCTGGCCGACGCAGTGCCCGCCCGTCCGCCCGCCCGTTTGCTCGTTTCTGCTATTGGCTTAGGCATACAGAGTTCATTCCCAGTCTAAGAACAGAGTAGACCGATGGTTGTAGCAGCAGGATCGGCAGCACACAGAGGGGGACCCGGTCGATCCCCGGCCTATGCATCCCGCCCCTCTGGCCAACTGAGTGCCCGCACGCTCGTTTCGTGGGTTGACTTAGGCATACGGGGTTCATTCCCAGTCTAAGATCGGACTAGACCGAGGGTTGCGGTAGCACATGCTGGGCTCGGGCATGTGCTGGTGTCACATTTTTCTTCGCCTGGGCACCATCGTCGGAGCCTCGTCGGAGAACCTGCCGACGGCATTGGGGTTTCGGCGATCAGGGGGCCGGTGGTTTGTACGCACGTGATGTGCGGTGGGTGCTGGTACTTGGCCCTTATATTGGCCCCTTATCCCTCATCAAACCTTGAGAACTCACACCCCCTTAAAGAGCGTTTGAGATTTTATAGGTTTGCAACCAGTAGCCATTAAAGTGTCTGAAATGGGGACACTTTTTTCAAATGGTCACAAAATCTTTTACACTTTGAGTTTTTAGCTGAATTTTTTTGTGCATACCAACAAAAATACAAGGATCACCTATACCTAGTTTGGGACCAAAATCCTTCTGAAGAAATTTTAAAAAATCTCGAACCGCAAAAAGTTTCAAAAATCATGAAAAATAGAAAATGAGTCGTCTTGCCATTAAACTTCACGTGAAGGCTTAAGGGACCATTGTATGAATTTACAATCCATAAAAATGGCATTGGCATGCAGAAATATGAAGATGTACCTAAACCCACCTACCACCCTAGCGATCCACGGCTTGCGCATCCCGTCTCTCTGGCCGGCGTAGTGCCCGCCTGCTCGTTTCTTCGGTTGGCTTAGGCATACGGAGTTCATTCGCAGTCTACGATTGGACCGAACCAAGGGTTGCGGTAGTAGGATCGACAGCACGGAGAGGTGGACCCGACCAATCCCTGGCTTACGCATCTCGCCCCTCTGGCCGGCTAAGCGCCCGCACGCTCGTTTCGTGGGTTGACTTAGGCATACGGGGTTCACTCCCAGTTTAAGCATACGGAGTTCATTCCCAGTCTAAGATCGAACCAGACCGAGGTTATGGCAGCACATGCTGGGCTCGGCTATGTGCTTGGTGCCGCATTTTTCTTCGCCGGGCACCATCGCTAGAGCATCGCCAGAGAACCTGACCGACGGCATCGGGGTTCCAACGATCGGGGGGGCCGGGGGGGGTGTGCGCACATATGTGCGATGGGTTCTGGTACTTGGCCCTTATATTTTCCCCCTATCCCTCATCAAACCTCAAGAACTCACACCCCCTTAAAAAGCATTTGAGATTTTACAGGTTTGCTGCCAGTAGCCATTAAAGTGTCTGAAATGGGGACACTTTTTTCAAATGGTCACAAAATCTTGTACACTTTGAGTTTTTAGCTGAATTTTTTTGTACGTGCCAACAAGAATACAAGGATAATGTCTAAAGTTTGGGGACAAAACTCCTTCCGAAAAAATTTTAAGAAATCCCGAACCGTAAAAAGTTTTGAAAATCGTGAAAAATAGAAAACGAGTCGTCTTACCATGAAGCTTCACGTGAAGGTTTAAGGGACCATTGTAAGAATTTACAAGCCATAAAAATGGCATTGGCATGCAGAAATATGAAGATGTGCCTAAACGCACCTACCACCCTATCGATCCACGGCTTACGCATCCCGTCTCTCTGGCCGGCGTAGTGCCTGTCCGTCCGCTCATTTTGTCGGTTGGCTTAGGCATACGGAGTTCATTCCCAGTCTAAGATAGGACCATACCGAGGGTTACAGCAACAAGATCGGCAGCACGCAGAGCGGGACCCCACCGATCCCCGGGTTACGCATCCCGCCCCTTTGGTCGGCTGAGCGCCCGCACGCTTGTTTCGTGGGTTGACTTAGGCATACGGAGTTCATTCCTAGTCTAAGCATACAGAGTTGATACCCAATCTAAAATCGGATTGGACCGAGGGTTGCGGCAGCACATGCCGGGCTCGGCATGTGCTGGTGCTACATTTTTCTTCATTGGGGCACCATCGCCGGAGAACCTGACCGGCGGTATTAGGGTTACGACGATCGAGGGGGTCGGGGGGGTGTGCGCACATGATGTGCGATGGGTGCTGGTACTTGGCCCTTATATTGGCACCCTATCCCTCATCAAATTTTGAGAACTCACACCCCTTAAAGAGCATTTGAGATTTTATAGGTTTGCTGCCAGTAGCCATTAAAGTGTCTGAAATGGGGACACTTTTTTCAAATGGTCAGAAAATCTTGTACACTTTGAGTTTTTAGCTGAATTTTGTTGAGCATGCCAACAAAAATACAAGGATCACGTCTACCAAGTTTGGGGCCAAAATTCCTTCTGAAAAAATTTTAAAAAATCTCGAACGACAAAAAGTTTCAAAAATCTTGAAAAATAGGAAACGAGTTGTCTTGCCATGAAACTTCACGTGAAGGCTTAAGCGACCATTGTATGAATTTACAAGAAATAAAAATGGCATTGGCACGCTGAAATATGAACATGTGCCTAAACCTACCTACCACCCTATCGATCCACGGTATGCGCATCCCTTCTCTCTGGCAGGCGTAGTGCCCGTCCGCCCATCCGCTTGCTCGTTTCGTCGATTGGCTTACGCATATGGAGTTCATTCCTAGTCTAAAATCGGATCGGACCGAGGCTCACTGTAACAGGATCGACAGCACGCAGAGGGGGACCCGGTCGATCCCCAGCATGCGCATCCCATCTCTCTGGTCCGGTGTAGTGCCCGCCCGCCAGCCCGCCCACTCGTTTCATCGATTGGCTTAGGCTTACGTAGTTCATTCCCAGTCTAAGATCAGACCGGACCGAGGGTTGTGGCAGCAGGATCGGCAGCACGTAGAGGGGGACCAGGCCGATCCTCGGCTTGCGCATCCTGCCTCTCTGGCTGGCTGACGCCCGTACGCTCGTTTCATGGGTTGACTTTGGCATACGAAGTTCATTCCCAGTCTAAGCATAAGAAGTTCATTCCCAGTCTAAGATCGAACTGGACCGAGGGTTGCAGCAGCACATGCATGCTGGGCTCGAGCATGTGCGAGTGTCACATTTTCCTTCATCGGGGCACCATCGCCGAAGAACCTGACCGACGGCATTGGGTTTTAGCGATCGGGGGGGCTGGGGGGTGTGCACACATGATGTGCGATGGGTGCTGGTACTTGGCCCTTATATTGGCCCCCTATCCCTCATCAAACCTCGAGAACTCACACCCCCTTAAAGAGCATTTGAGATTTTACAGGTTTGCTGCCAGTAGCCATTAAAGTGTCTGAAATGGGGACACTTTTTTCAAATGGTCACAAAATCTTGTACATTTCAAGTTTTTAACTGATTCTTTTTGTGCATGCCAAAAAAAATATAAGGATCACGTCTACCAAGTTTGGGGCCAAAACTCCTTCCGAAAGGATTTTAAAAAATCTCGTACCGTAAAAAGTTTCAAAAATTGTGAAAAATAGAAAACGAGTCGTCTTGCATTTTCACATGAAGGCTTAAGGGACCATTGTATGAATTTACAAGCCATAAAAATGGCATTGGCACGTAAAAATATGAAGATGCGCCTAAACCAACCTACCACCTATCGATCCACAGCTTGCGTATCCCGTCTCTTTGGCCGGCGTAGTGCCTGCTCGCTCGCCCGCCCGCTCGTTTCGTCGGTTGGCTTAGGCATACAGAGTTCATTCCCAGTCTAAGATTGGACTGGACCAAGGGTTACGATAGTAGGACCAGCAGCACATAGAGGGGGAACCGGTCGATCCCCGGCTTGTGCATCGCGCCCCTCTGGCCGACTGAGCGCTCGTAAGCTCATTTCATGGGTTGACTTAGGCATACGGAGTTCATTCCCAGTCTAAGATCAGACCAGACCGAGGGTTGCAGTAGCACATGCTGGGCTCGGGCATGTGCTGGTGCCGTATTTTTCTTTCCCGGGGCACCATCGTCAAAGCATCGCCGAAGAACCTGACCGACGGCATTGGGGTTCAGCGATCGGGGGGGCCGAGGGGTGTGCGCACATGATGTGCGATGGGTGCTGGTACTTGACCCTTATATTGGCCCCCTATCCCTCATCAAACCTCGAGAACTCACACCCCCCTAAAGAGCATTTGAGATTTTACAGGTTTGCTGCCAGTAGCCATTAAAGTGTCTGAAATGGGGACACTTTTTTCAAATGGTCACAAAATCTTGTACATTTCAAGTTTTTAACTGATTCTTTTTGTGCATGCCAAAAAAAATACAAGGATCACGTCTACCAAGTTTGGGGCCAAAACTCCTTCCGAAAGGATTTTAAAAAATCTCGTACCGTAAAAAGTTTCAAAAATTGTGAAAAATAGAAAACGAGTCATCTTGCATTTTCACATGAAGGCTTAAGGGACCATTGTATGAATTTTCAAGCCGTAAAAATGGCATTGGCACGTAAAAATATGAAGATGCGCCTAAACCAACCTACCACCTATCGATCCACAGCTTGCGTATCTCGTCTCTTTGGCCGGCGTAGTGCCCGCTCGCTCGCCCGCCCGCTCGTTTCGTCGGTTGGCTTAGGCATACAGAGTTCATTCCCAGTCTAAGATTGGACTGGACCAACGGTTACGACAGCAGGACCAACAACACGCAGAGGGGGAACCGGCCGATCCCTGGCTTGTGCATCGCGCCCCTCTGGCCGACTGAGCGCCCGCAAGCTCGTTTCATGGGTTGACTTAGGCATACGGAGTTCATTCCCAATCTAAGATCGGACCAGACCGAGGGTTGCAGCAGCACATGCTGGGCTCGGGCATGTGCTGGTGCTGTATTTTTCTTTGTCGGGGCACCATCGTCGGAGCATTGCCGGAGAACCTTACCGGCGGCATTGGGGTTCCGACGATCGTGGGGGGCCGGGGGGTGTGCGCACATGATGTGCGATGGGTGCTGGTACTTGACCCTTATATTGCCCCCTATCCCTCATCAAACCTCTAGAACTCACACCCCTTTCAAGAGAATTTGAGATTTTACAGGTTTGCTGTCAGTAGCCATTAAAGTGTCTGAAATGGGGACACTTTTTTCAAATGGTCACAAAATCTTGTACACTTCGAGTTTTAAGCTGATTTTTTTTGTGCATGCCAACAAAAATACAAGGATGACGTCTACCAAGTTTGGGGCAAAAACTCCTTTCCAAAAAATATTAAAAAATCTCGAATCGCAAAAGGTTTTGAAAATCGTGAAAAATAGAAAACGAGTCGTCTTGCCATGAAACTTCACGTGAAGGCTTAAGGGACCATTGTATGAATTTACAAGCCATAAAAGTAAAATTGGCATGCAGAAATATGAAGATGTGCCTAAACCCACCTACCACCCTATCGATCCACGGCTTACGCATCCCGTCTCTCTGGCCGACGTAGTGCCCGCTCGCCCGCCCACCCGCTCGTTTTGTCAGTTGGCTTAGGCATACGGAGTTCAATCCGAGTCTGAGATTGGACCAGACCGAGGCTTGCGGCAGCACATGCAGGGCTCGAGCATGTGCTGGTGCCTCAATTTTCTTCACCGGGGCACCATTGCCAGAGCATCGCCAGAGAACCTGACCGGCGGCATTGGGGTTCCGACGATCGGGGGCGGGGGGTGTGCGCACATGATATGCAATGGGTGCTGGTACTTGGCCCCCTATCCCTCATCAAACCTCAAGAACTCACACCCCCTTAAAGAGCATTTGAGATTTTACAGGTTTGCTGCCAGTGGCCACTAAAGTGTCTGAAATGGGGACACTTTTTTCAAAAGGTCACAAAATCTTATACACTTTGAGTTTTTACCTGAATTTTTTTGTGCATGCCAAAAAAAAACACAAGGATCACGTCTACCAAATTTGAGGCCAAAACTCCTTTCGAAAAAATTTTACAAAATCTTGAACCGTAAAAAGTTTCAAAAATCATGAAAAATAGAAAATGAGTCGTCTTGCCATGAAACCTCATGTGAAGGCTTAAGGGACCATCGTAAGAATTTACAAGCCATAAAAATGGCATTGGCACATAGAAATATGAAGATGTGCCTAAACCCACCTACAGCCTATCGATCCACGACTTGCGCATTACGTCTATTTGGCCGACGTAGTGCCCGCCCGCATGCTCGTTTCGTCGGTTGGCTTAGGCATACGGAGTTCATTCCCAGTCTACTGGATCGAAGGTTGTGGCAGCACGATCGGAAGGATGCAAAGGGGGACCCGGCCGATCCTCGACTTGCGCATCCCGCCCCTCTGACCGGTTGAGCCCGCACGCTCATTTCGTGGGTTGACTTAGGCATGTGGAGTTCATTCCCAGTCTAAGCATACGGAGTTCATTCTCAGTCTAAGATCGGACCAGACCGAGGGTTACGACAGCACATGCTAGGCTTGGGCATGTGCTGGTGCTGCATTTTTCTTTGTCGGGGCGCCATCACCGGAGCATCGTCGGAGAACCTGACCGGTGGCATTGGGGTTCCGGCGATCGGGGGGCCGGGGGGTGTGCGCACATGATGTGCGATGGGTGCTGGTACTTGGCCCTTATATTGGCCCCCTATCCCTCATGAAACCTCAAGAACTCACACCCCCTTAAAGAGCATTCGAGATTTTACAGGTTTGCTGCCAGTAGCAATTAAAGTGTCTGAAATGGGGACACTTTTTTCAATTGGTCACAAAATCTTGTACACTTCGAGTTTTTAGCTGAATTTTTTTGTGCATGCCAAAAAAATTACAAGGATCACGTCTACCAAGTTTGGAGCCAAAACTCCTTCCGAAAAAATTTTAAAAAATCCCAAACCGTAGAAAGTTTCATAAATCGTGAAAAATAGAAAACGAGTCGTCTTGCCATGAAAGTTCACGTGAAGGCTTAAGGGACCATTGTATGAATTTACAAGCCATAAAAATGGCATTGGCATGCAGAAATGTGAAGATGTGCCTAAACCCACCTACCACCCTATCGATCCACGGCTTGCGCATCCTATCTTTCTGGCCGGCATAGTGCCCGCCTGCCCGCCCACCCGCTCGTTTCGTCGGTTGGCTTAGGCATACGGACTTCATTCCCATTCTAAGATCGGACCGGACTGAGGGTTACGGTAGCAGGATCGGCAGCACATAAAGGGGGACCCGACCGATCCCCGGCTTACGCATCCCGCCCCTCTTGCCGGTTGAGCGCCCGCACGCTCATTTCATGGGTTGACTTAGGCATACGGAGTTCATTCCCAGTCTAAGCGTACGGAGTTCATTCCCAGTGTATGATCGGACCGGACCGAGGGTGGCGTCAGCACATGCTGGGCACGGGCATGTGCTGGTGCGGCATTTTTCTTCATCGGGGCACCATCGTCAGAGCATTGCCGAAGAACCTGACCGGCGGCATTGAGGTTTCCGACGATCGGGGGCCCGGGGGGTGTGCACACATGATGTGCAATGGGTGCTGGTACTTGGCCCTTATTTTGGCCTCCTATCCCCTATCAAACCTCGAGAGCCCACACCCCCTTAAAGACCATTTGAGATTTTACAGGTTTGCTGCCAGTAGCCATTAAAGTGTCTAAAATGGGGACACTTTTTTCAAATGGTCACAAAATCTTGTACACTTCGAGTTTTTAGCTGAATTTTTTTTTGCATACCAACAAAAATACAAGGATCACGTCTACCAAGTTTGGGGTTAAAACTCCTTCCAAAAGAATTTTAAAAAATCCTGAACCGTAAAAAGTTTAGAAAATCATGAACAATAGAGAACGAGTCGTCTTGCCATGAAACTTCATGTGAAGGCTTAAAGGACAATTGTATGAATTTACAAGCCATAAAAATGGCATTGGCATGCAGAAATATGAAGATGTGCCTAAACTAACCTACCACCCTATCGATCCAAGGCTTACGCATCCTGTCTCTCTGGCCGGCGTAGTGCCCGCCCGCCCGCTCGTTTCGTCGGTTGGCTTAGGCATACGGAGTTCATTCCCAGTCTAAGATTAGACCGGACCGAGGGTTGGGGCAGCAAGATCGACAGCACGTAGAGGGGGACTCGATCGATCCCCGACTTGCGCATCTCGCCCCTCTAGCCGGCTGAGCGCCCACAAGCTCGTTTCATGGGTTGACTTAGGCATACGGAGTTCATTCCTAGTCTAAGCGTACGAAGTTCATTCCCAGTCTAAGATCGAACCGGACCGAGGGTTGCGACAGCGCATTCACAAAATCTTGTACACTTCGAGTTTTTAGCTGAATTTTTTTGTGCATGCCAACAAAAATACAAGGATCACGTCTACCAAGTTTGGAGCCAAAACTCCTTTCGAAAAAATTTTAAAAAATCTCGAATCGTAAAAAGTTTTGAAAATCGTGAAAAATAGAAAACGAGTGTCTTGCCATGAAAGTTCATGTGAAGGCTTAAGCGACCATTGTATGAATTTACAAGCCATAAAAATGGCATTGGCAGGCAAAAATATAAAGATGTGCCTAAACCCACCTACCACCCTATCGATACACGACTTGCGCATCCCGTCTCTCTGGCCGACGTAGTGCCCGCCCGCTCATTTCGTCGGTTGGGTTAGGCATACGGAGTTCATTCCCAGTTTAAGATTGGATCAGACCGAGGGTTGTGGTAGCAGGATTGGCAGCATGCAGAGGGGGACCCGACCGATCCCTGGCTTGCGCACCCAGCCCCTCTCGCCGGTTGAGCACCCGCACGCCCTTTTCATGGGTTGCCTTTGGCATACGGAGTTCATTCCCAGTCTAAGCATACGGAGTTCATTCCCAGTCTAAGATCGGACCAGACCAAGGGTTGCGGTAGCACATGCTAGGCTCGAGCATGTGCTGGTGCCGCTTTTTTCTTCATCGGGGCACCATCACCGGAGCATCGTCGGAGAACCTTACCAGTGGCATTGGGGTTCCGGCGATCGGGGGGGCCGGGGGGTGTGCGCACATGATGTGCGATGGGTGCTGGTACTTGGCCCTTGTATTGGCCCCCTATCCCTTATCAAACCTTGAGAACTCACACCCCCTTAAAGAGCATTTGAGATTTTACAGGTTTGCTGCCAGCAGCCATTAAAGTGTCTGAAATGGGGACACTTTTTTCAAATGGTCACAAAATCTTGTACACTTCGAGTTTTTAGCTGAATTTTTTTGTGCATGCCAAAAAAATACAAGGATCATGTCTACCAAGTTTGGGGCCAAAACTCCTTCCGAAAAAAATTTTAAAAAATCCCAAACCGTAAAAAGTTTCAAAAATCATGAAAAATAGAAAACGAGTCGTCTTGCCATGAAACTTCCCGTGAAGGCTTAAGGGACCATTGTATGAATTTACAAGCCATAAAAATGGCATTGGCTCATAGATATATGAAGATGTGCCTAAACCCACCTACCACCCTATCGATCCACGGCTTGCGCATCCCGTCTCTCTGGTTGGTGTAGTGCCCGCCCGCCCGCCCTCCCGCTAGTTTAGTCGGTTGGCTTAGGTATACGAAGTTCATTCCTAGTCTAAGATCAGACTGGACTGAGGGTTGTGGTAGCAAGATCGGTAGCACACAGAGGGGGACCCGATCGATCCTCGACTTGCGCATCCCACCCCTCTGGTCGGCTAAGCACCCGCCAGCTCGTTCCGAGGGTTGACTTAGGCATACAGAGTTAATTCCCAGTCTAAGATCGAGCCAGACCGAGGGTTATGACAGCACATGCTGGGCTCGGGCATGTGCTGATGCCACATTTTTCTTCGTCCGGGCACCATCACCGGAGCATCATCGAAGAACCTGACCGACGGCATTGGGGTTCCGACGATCAGGGGGGCCGGGGGGTGTGCGCACTTGATGTGCGATGGGCGATGGTACTTGGCCCTTCTATTGGGCCCCTATCCCTCATCAAACCTCAAGAACTCACACCCCCTTAAAGAGCATTTGAGATTTGACAAGATTGCTGCCAGTAGCCGTTAAAGTGTCTAGAATGGCGACACTTTTTTCAAATGGTCACAAAATCTTGTGCACTTCAAGTTTTTAGCTGAATTTTTTTGTGCATGCCAGCAAAAATACAAGGATCATGTCTACCAAGTTTGGGGCCAAAACCCCTTCCAAAAAAATTTTAAAAAACCCAAACCGCAAAATGTTTCAAAAATCACGAAAAATAGAAAATGAGTCGTCTTGCCATGAAACTTCAATTGAAGGCTTAAGGGACCATTGTATGTATTTACAAGCCATAAAAATGGCATTGGCACATAGAAATATGAAGATGTGCCTAAACCCACCTACCACCCTATCGATCCACGGCTTGCACTTCCCGTCTCTATGGTCGGCGTAGTGCCCGTCTGCCTGCCCGCTCGTTTCGTCAGTTGGCTTAGGCATACTGAGTTCATTCCCAGTCTAAGATCGGACCAGACCAAGGGTTGCGGCAGCACATGCTGGGCTCGAGAATGTGCTGGTGCCGCATTTTTCTTCACCGGGGCACCATCGCCGGAGCATCATCGGAGAACCTGACCGGCGGCATTGGGGTTCCGGCGATCGGGGGGCCGGGGGTGGTGGGCGCACATGATGTGCGGTGGGTGCCGGTACTTGGCCCTTATATTGGCCCCCTATCTCTCATCAAACCTCGAGAACTCACACCCCCTTAAAGAGCATTTGAGATTTTACAGGTTTGCTGCCAGTAGCAATTAAAGTGTCTGAAATGGGGACACTTTTTTCAAATGGTCACAAAATCTTGTACACTTCGAGTTTTTAGCTAAATTTTTTCTGCATGCCAAAAAAAATACAAGGATCACGTCTACCAAGTTTGGGGCTAAAAAGCCTTCCGAAAAAATTTTAAAAAATCCTGAACCGCAAAAAGTTTCAAAAATCGTGAAAAATAGAAAACGAGTGTCTTGCCATGAAACTTCAAATGAAGGCTTGAAGCACCATTGTATGAATTTACAAGCCATAAAACTGGCATTGGCATGTAGAAATATGAAGATGTGCCTAAACCCACCTACCAGCCTATCGATCCACAGCTTGCGCATCTCGTCTCTCTGGCTGGCGTAGTGCCCGCCTGCCCGTCCGCCCACTCGTTTCGTCGGTTGGGTTAGGCATACGGAGTTCATTCCCAGTCTAAGATTGGACCGAACTGAGGGTTACGATAGTAGGTTCGGTAGCACGCAATGGGGACCCAATCAATCCCCGACTTGCGCATCCCGCCCCTTCGGTCGGTTGAGCGCCCGTACGCTCGTTTCGTGGGTTGACTTAGGCATACGGAGTTCATTCCCAGTGTAAGCATATGGAGATCATTCCCAGTCTAAGATCGGATTGGACCGAGGGCTACGGCATCACATGCTGGGCTCGGGTATGTGCTGGTGACGGGCCAGAGCATCGTCGGAGAACCTGATCGACGACATTGGGGTTCCGGTGATCGGGGGGGCCTGGGGGGTGTGTGCACATGATGTGCGGTGGGTGCTGGTACTTGGCCCTTATATTGGCCCCTTATCCCTCATCAAACCTCGAGAACTCACACCCCCTTAAAGAGCATTTGAGATTTTACAGGTTTGCTTCCAGCAACCATTAAAGTGTCTCAAATGGGGACACTTTTTTCAAATGGTCACAAAATCTTGTACACTTCAAGTTTTTTGCTGAATTTTTTTGTGCAAGCCAAAAAAAATACGAGGATCACATCTACCAAGGTTGGGACCAAAACTCTTTCTGAAAAAATTTTGAAAAATCTCGAACCGTAAAAAGTTTTGACAATCGTGAAAAATAGAAAACGAGTTGTCTTGCCATGAAACTTCACGTGAAGGCTTTAGGGACCATTGTATGAATTTACAGGACATAAAAATGGCACTGGCATGCAGAAATATGAAGATCTGCCTAAACCCACCTACCACCCTATCGATCCACGGCTTGCGCATCCCGTCTCTCTGGCCGGCGTAGTGCCCGCCCGCCCGCCCGCTCGTTTCATCGGTTGGCTTAGGCATACGGAGTTCATTCCTGGTCTAAGATCAGACCAGATCGAGGGTTGCAAAAGTAGGACCGGCAGCAGGCAGATGGGGACACGGTCGATCCCCGGCTTGCGCATCTCGCCCCTCTGGTCAGATGAGCGCCCACACGCTCGTTTCATGGGTTGACTTAGGCATACAGTGTTCATTCCCAGTCTAAGCATACGGTGTTCATTCCCAGTCTAAGATCGGAACGGACCGAGGGTTGTGGCAGCACAAGCTGGGCTCAAGCATGTGCTGGTGCCACATTTTTCTTCGTCGGGGCACCATCGCTAGAGCATCGTCGGAGAACCTGACAGCGGTATTGGGGTTCTGACGATCGGGGGGACCGGGGGGTGTGCGAGCACTATGTGCGATGGGTGCTGGTACTTGGCCCTTATATTGGCCCCCTATCCCTCATCAAACCTCGAGAACTCGCACCCCCTTAAAGAGCATTTGAGATTTTACAGGTTTGCTGCCAGTAGCCCTTAAAGAGTCTAAAATGGGGACGCTTTTTTCAAATGGTCACAAAATCTTGTACACTTCGACTTTTTAGCTGATTTTTTTTGTGCATGCCAACAAAAATAAAAGGATCACGTCTAGCAAGTTTGGGTCCAAAACTCCTTCTGAAAAAATTTTAAAAAATCCCAAACCGTAAAAAGTTTTAAAAATCATGAAAAATAGAAAACGAGTTGTCTTGCCATGAAACTTCACGTGAAGGCTTAAGGGACCATTGTATGAATTTACAAGCCACAAAAATGGCATTGGCATGCAAAAATATGAAGATGTGACTAAACCCACCAACCATCCTATCGATCCACGGCTTGCGCATCCCTCTCTCTGGCCGGTGTAATGCCCGCCCGCCTGCCTGCTCGTTTCGTCGATTGGCTTAGGCATACGGAGTTCATTCCCAGTCTAAGATCAGATCAGACCGAGGGTTACGGCAGCACATGCTGGGCTGGGGCATGTGCTGGTGCCACATTTTTCTTCGCCGGGGCACCATCGTCGGAGCATCGCCGGAGAGCCTGACAGGCGGCATTAAGGTTCCGACGATCGGGGGGGCCGGGGGGGTGTGCGCACATCGTGTGCGACGGGTGCTGGTACTTGGCCCTTATTTTGGCCCCCTATCCCTCATCAAATCTTGAGAACTCACACCCCCTTAAAGAGCATTTGAGATTTTACAGGTTTGCTGCCAGTAGCTATTAAAGTGTATGAAATGGGGACACTTTTTTCAAATGGTCACAAAATCTTGTACACTTTGAATTTTTAGCTGAATTTTTTTGTGCAAGCCAAAAAAAATACAAGGATCACGTCTACCAAGTTTGGGGCCAAAAATATTTCCAAAAAAATTTAAAAAATCCCGAACCATAAAAAGTTTCAAAAATCATGAAAAATAAAAAATGAGTCATCTTGGCATAAAACTTAACGTGAAGGCTAAAGGGACCATTGTATGAATTTACAAGCCATAAAAATGGCATTGGCACGTAGAAATATGAAGATGTGCCTAAACCCACCTACCACCCTATCGATCCACGGCTTGCGCATCCCGTCTCTCTGGCTGACGTAGTGGCCGCCTCCCCGCCCGCCCGCTCATTTCGTCAGTTGGCTTAGGCATACGGAGTTCATTCACAATCTAAGATCGGATCGGATGGAGGGTTGCGGTAGCAGGATCGGCAAGACGTAGAGGGGGACCCGGCCGATCCCCGGCTTGGGCATCCCGCCCCTCTGGCCAGTTGAGCGCCCGCACGCTCGTTTCGTGGGTTGACTTAGGCATACGGAGTTCATTCCTAGTCTAAGATCGGACCAGACCAAGACTTGCGACAGCACATGCTGGGCTTGGGCATGTGCTGGTGCTGCATTTTTCTTCGTCGAAGCATCGCCGAAGAACCTGACCGACGGCATTGGGGTTTCGGTGATCGGAGGGGCTGACGGGGTGTGTGCACATGATGTGCGATGGGTGCTGGTACTTAGCCCTTATATTGGCCCCCTATCCCTCATCAAACCTCGAGAACTCACACCCCCTTAAAGAGCATTTGAGATTTTACAGGTTTGCTTCCAGTAGCCATTAAAGTGTCTGAAATGGGGACACTTTTTTCAAATGGTCACAAAATCTGCACACTTTGAGTTTTTTAGCTGCATTTTTTTTGTGCTATGATCCAACCAAAATACAAGGATATGTCTACCAATTGGGGCCAAAAACTCCTTTCCGAAAAAATTTTCAAAAATCCTGAACCGTAAAAGTTTGAAAATCGTTGAAAAATAGAAAATGAGTATCTGCCATGAAGCTTCCCACGTGAGGTTTTAAGGACCATTGTATGAATTTACAAGCCATAAAAATGGCATTGGCATGGAGAAATATGAAGATGTGCCTAACCCAACTACCACCCTATCGATCCACGGCTTGCGCATCCCGTCTCTCTGGCCAGCATAGTGCCCGCCCGCCCGCCCGCTCGTTTCGTCGGTTGGCTTAGGCATACGGAGTTCATTCCCAGTCGAAGATCGGACCGGACCAAGGGTTACGGTAGCACATGCTGGGCTCGGGCATGTGCCGATGCCATATTTTTCTTCGTCGGGGCACCATCGCCGGAGAACCTGAACGGCGGTAT
Organism: Durio zibethinus; assembly: GCF_002303985.1. The sequence continues at coordinate 18,410,431 of NW_019167926.1, read as the reverse complement.
TGGGGTTCGGCAATCGGGGGGCCCGGGGGGTGTGCCACATGATGTGCGATGGGTGCTGGTACTTGGCCCTTATATTGGCCCCCTATCCTCATCAAACCTCAAGAACTCACACCCCCTTAAAGAGCATTTGAGATTTTACAGGTTTGCTGCCAGTAGCCATTAAAGTGTCTGAAATGGGGACACTTTTTTCAAATGCTCACAAAAACTTGTACACTTCGAGTTTTTAGCTTAATTTTTTTGTGCATGCCAACAAAAATAAAGGATCACGTCTACCAAGTTTGGGGCAAAAAATCCTTCTGAAAAAATTTTAAAAAATCTCGAACCGTGAAATGTTTCAAAAATCGTGAAAAATAGAAAACGAGTCGTCTTGCCATGAAACTTCACGTGAAGGCTTAAGGGACCATTGTATGAATTTACAAGCCATAAAAATGGCATTAGCACGTAGAAATATGAAGATTTTCCTAAACCCACCTACCACCCTATCGATCCACGGCTTGCGCATCCCGTCTCTCTGGCTGGCGTAGTGCCCGCCCGCCCACCAGCTCATTTCGTCTGTTGGCTTAGGCCTACGGAGTTCATTCCCAGTCTAAGATTGGATCAGACTGAGGGTTCAGCAGCAGGATTGGCAGCACGTAGAGGGGGACCCGACCAATCCCCGGCTTGCGCATCCCCCCCTCTGGCCGGCTAAGTGCCCGCACGCTCGTTTTGTGGGTTCACCTAGGCATACGAAGTTCATTCCCAGTGTAAGCATACAGAGTTCATTCCCAATCTAAGATTGGACCAGACCGAGGGTTGCGGCAGCACATGCTGGGCTCGGGCATGTGCTGGTCTCGCATTTTTTTTCGCAGGGCAGCATCGCCGGAGAACCTGACCGGCGGCATTGGGGTTCCGGCAATCGGGGGCCCGGGGGGGTGTGCACACATGATGTGGGATGGGTGCTGGTACTTGGCCCTTATATTGGCCCCCTATCCCTCATCAAACCTCGAGAACTCACACCCCCTTAAAGAGCATTTGAGATTTTACAGGTTTGCTGCCAGTAGCCATTAAAGTGTCTGGAATGGGGAAACTTTTTTCGATTGGTCACAAAATCTTGTGCACTTCGAGTTTTTAGCTGATTTTTTTTGTGCATGCCAACAAAAATACAAGGATCACGTCTACCAAGTTTGGGGCCAAAACCCTTCCGAAAAAATTTTAAAAAATCTCGAACCGTAAAAAGTTTCAAAAATCATGAAAAATAGAAAACGAGTCGCCTTGCCATGAAACTCTACGTGAAGGCTTAAGGGACCATTGTATGAATCTACAAGCCATAAAAATGGCATTGGCACGTAGGAATATGAAGATGTGCCTAAACCCACCTACCACCCGATCGATCCACGGCTTGCGCATCCCGTCTCTGTGGCTGGCGTAGTGCCCGCCCGTCCGCCCGGATCGCTCGTTTTGTCGGTTGGGTTAGGCATACGGAGTTCATTCCCACTCTAAGATTGGATCGGAACGAGGGTTACGACCGCACATGTTGGGCTCAGACATGTGTTGGTGCTACATTTTTTTTGCAGGGGCTCCATCATCGAAGCATCGTCGGAGAACCTGATCGACGGCATTGGGGTTCCGGCGATTGGGGGTGCCGGGGGGGTGTGCGCACATGATGTGCATTGGGTGCTGGTACTTGGCCCTTATGTTGGCCCCCTATCCCTCATCAAACCTTGAAAACTCACACCCCCGTAAAGAGCATTTGAGATTTTACAGGTTTGCTGCCAGTAGCCATTAAAGTGTCTGAACTGAGGACACTTTTTTCAAATGGTCACAAAATCTTGTACACTTCGAGTTTTTAGCTGAATTTTTTTATGCATGCCAAAAAAAATACAAGGATCACGTCTACCAAGTTTGGGGCCACAATTTCTTTTGAAAAAATTTTAAAATATCCTGAACCACAAAAAGTTTTAAAAATCGTGAAAATAGAAAACGAGTCGTCTTGCCATGAAACTTCACGTTAAGGCTTAAGGGACCATTGTATGAATTCACAAGCCATAAAAATGGCATTGGCATGTAGAAATATGAAGATGTGCCTAAACCCACCTACCGCCCTATCGATCCACGACTTGAGCATCCCGTCTCTCTGGTCGGCGTAGTGCTCGCCCGCCCGCCCGCTCGTTTCATCGGTTGGCTTAGGCATACGGAGTTCATTCCCAGTTTAAGATCAGACTGGATCGAGGGTTGCGGCAGCAAGATCGGTAGCACGCAGAGGTGGAGCGCCCGCACGCTCATTTCGTGGGTTGACTTAGGTCTACGGAGTTCATTTCCAGTCTAAGCATACGGAGTTCATTCCCAGTCTAAGATCTGACCGGACCAAGGGTTACGGTAGCAAATGCTGGGCTCGAACATGTGCTAGTGCCGTATTTTTCATCACCGGGTCACCATCGCCGGAGCATCGTCGGAGAACCTGACCGGCGGCATTGGGGTTCCGGAGATCGAAGGGGCCGACGGGGGGGTGTGTACACATGATGTGCGATGGGTGCTGGTACTTGGCCCTTATATTGGCCCCCTATCCCTCATCAAACCTCAGAACTCACCTCCTTAAAGAGCATTTGAGATTTTACAGGTTTGCTGCTAGTAGCCATTAAAGTGTCTAAAATGGGGACACTTTTTTCAAATTGTCACAAAATCTTGTACACTTTGAGTTTTTAGCTGAATGTTTTTGTCCATGTAGAAAAAAATACAAGGACCATGTCTACCAAGTTTGGGGCCAAAAATCCATTCGAAAAAATTTTAAAAAATCCCGAACCATAAAAAGTTTCAAAAATCATGAAAAATAGAAAACGAGTCGTCTCACCATGAAACTTCACGTCAAGGCTTAAGGGACCATTATATGAATTTACAAGCCATAAAAATGGCATTGGCATGCAGAAATATGAGGATGTGCCTAAACCCACCTACCACCCTATCAATCCACAGCTTGCACATCCCGTCCCTCTGGCAAGCGTAGTGTTCGCCCGCCCACTCGTTTCGTCGGTTGGCTTAGGCATACGGAGTTCATTCCCAACCTAAGATCGAACCGGACCAAGGGTTACGGCAGCAGGATCGGCAGCACGCAAAGGGGGACCCGACCGATCTCCGGCTTGCGCATCCCGCCCCTCTGGGTGGCTGAGCACCCGTACGCTCGTTTTGTGGGTTGACTTAGGCATACGGAGTTCATTCCCAGTCTAAGCATACGGAGTTCAATCCCATTCTAAGATTGGATTGGACCGAGGGTTGCAGCAGCACATGCTGGGCTCAGGCATGTGCTGGTACCGCATTTTTCTTGGCCGGGGCACCATCGTTGGAGCATCGTCGGAGAACCTGATCGGCGGCATTGGGGTTCCGACGATCGGGGGGCCGGGGGGGTGTGCGCACATGATGTGCAATGGGTGCTGGTACTTGGCCCTTATATTGGCCCCCTATCCCTCATCAAACCTCAAGAACTCACACCCCCTTAAAAGAATTTGAGATTTTCCAGGTTTCCTGCCAGTAGCCATTAAAGTGTCTGAAATGGGGACACTTTTTTCAAATGGTCACAAAATCTTGTACACTTCGAGTTTTTAGCTGAATTTTTTTGTGCATGCCAAAAAAAATACAAGGATCACGTCTACCAAGTTTGGGGCCAAAAGTCCTTCCGAAAAAATTTTAAAAAATCCCAAACCGAAAAAAGTTTCAAAAATCGTGAAAAACAGAAAACGAGTTGTCTTGCCATGAAACTTCACGTGAAGGCTTAAGGGACCATTGTCTGAATTTACAAGCCATAAAAATGGCATTGGCACATAGAAATAAGAAGATGTGCCTAAACCCACCTACCACCCTATCGATCCACGGCTTGCGCATCCCGTCTCTCTGGCCAGCGTAGTGCCCGCCCGCCCGTCGGCCTGCTCATTTTGTCGGTTGGCTTAGGCAACCGGAGTTCATTCCTAGTCTAAGATCAGACTGGACCGAGGGTTACGGCAACTGGATTGGCAGCACGCAGAGAGGGACCTGGCCGATCCTCGACTTACGCATCCCTCCCCTCTGACCGTCTGAGCGCCCACACGCTCGTTTCTTTGGTTGACTTAGGCATATGGAGTTCATTCCCAGTCTAAGCATACGGAGTTCATTCCTAGTCTATGATCGGACCAGACCGATGGTTGCGACAGCACATGCTAGGCTTGGTCAAAATGCAAAAGGGGACCCGATCGATCCCCGGCTTGCGTATCCCGCCCCTCTGGATGGCTGAGCGCCCGCACGCTCGTTTCGTGGGTTGACTTAGGCATATGGAGTTCATTCCCAGTCTAAGATCGGATCGAATCGAGGGTTGCGGCAGCACATGCTAGGCTCGGGCATGTGTTGGTGCCGCATTTTTCTTCGTCGAGGCACCATCACCAGAGCATCGTCGAAGAACCTGACCAGTGGCATTGGGGTTCCTGCGATCGGGGGGGCCGGGGGGTGTGTGCACATGATGTGCGATGGGTGCTGGTACTTGGCCATTATATTGGCCCCCTATCCCTCATCAAACCTCGAGAACTCACACCCCCTTAAAGAGCATTTGAGATTTTACAGGTTTGCTGCCAGTTGCCATTAAAGTGTCTGAAATGGAAACACTTTTTTCAAATGGTCACAAAATCTTGTACACTTCGAGTTTTTAGTTGAATTTTTTTTTTGCATGCCAACAAAAATACAAGGATCATGTCTACCAAGTTTGGGGTCAAAACACCTTCCAAAAAAATTTTAAAAAATCTTGAACCGTAAAAAGTTTCAAAAATCATGAAAAATAGAAAACGAGTCGTCTTTCTGTGAAACTTCACGTGGAGGCTTAAGGGACCATTGTATGAATTTACAAGCCATAAAAATGGCATTGGCACACAGAAATATGAAGATATGCCTAAACCCACCTACCACCCTATCGATCCACGGCTTGCACATCCCGTCTCTCTGGTCGGCTTGGTGCCCGCCCGCCCGCCTGTTCGTTTCGTCAGTTGGCTTAGCATATGGAGTTAATTCCCAGTCTAAGATCAGACCGGATCGAGGGTTGCGGCAGTAGGATCGACAGCACGTAGAGGGGGACCCGACCGATCCCCGACTTACGCATCCCACCCCTCTGGCCGGTTGAGCGCTCGCACGCTCGTTTCATGGGTTGACTTAGGCATACGGAGTTTAATTCTCGGTCTAAGCATACGGAGTTCATTCCTAGTCTAAGATCGGATCAGACCGAGGGTTGCGGCAGCACATGCTGGGCTCGGGCATGTGCTGGTGCCGCATTTTTCTTTGCCAGGGCACCATCGTCGAAGCATCGCTGGAGAACCTGACCGGCGGCATTGGGGTTCCGACGATCGGGGGGTCGGGGGGGTGTGCGCACATGATATGTGATGGGTGCTGGTACTTGGCCCTTATATTGGCCCCCTATCCCTCATCAAACCTTGAGAACTCACACCCCCTTAAAGAGCATTTGAGAATTTACAGGTTTTAAAAACTCCTTTCGAAAAAATTTTAAAAAATCTCGAACCGCAAAAAGGTTCCAAAATCGTGAAAAATAAAAAACGAATCGTCTTGCCATGAAACTTCACGTGAAGGCTTAAGGGACCATTGTATGAATTTATAAGCCATAAAAATGGCATTGCCACACAGAAATATGAAGATGTGCCTAAACCCACCTACCACCCCATCGATCCACGGCTTGCGCATCCTGTCTCTCGGCCGGCGTAGTGCCCACCCATCCGCCCGCCCGCTCGCCCGCTCATTTCGTCGATTTTATTAGGCATACGGAGTTCATTTTTGGTCTAAGATCGGATCGAACTAAGGGTTGCGATAGTAAGATCTGCAGCACGTAGAGGGGGACATGATCGATCCCCGGCTTACACATCCCGCCCCTCTAGCCGGCTGAGCGCCCACAGGCTCGTTTCGTGGGTTGACTTACGCATACGGAGTTCATTCCCAGTCTAAGCATATGGAGTTCATTCCCAATCTAAGATCGGACTGGACCAAGGGTTACGACAGCACATGCTGGGCTCGAGCATGTGCTGGTGCACATTTTTCTTCATCGGGGCACCATCACCGGAGCATCGACGAAGAACCTGACCGGCGTCATTGGGGTTCCGACGATCGGGGGGGCCGGGGGTGTGCGCACATGATGTGCGATGGGTGCTGGTACTTGGCCCTTATATTGGCCCCCTATCCCTTATCAATCCTCGATAACTCGCACCCCCTTAAAGAGCATTTGAGATTTTACAGGTTTTCTGCCAGTAGCCATTAAAGTGTCTGAAATGGGGACACTTTTTTCAAATGGTCACAAAATCTTCTACACTTCAATTTTTTAGCTGATTTTTTTTGTGCATGCCAACAAAAATACAAGGATCACGTCTACCAAGTTTGGGGCCAAAACTCCTTCCAAAAGGATTTTAAAAAATCCTAAACCACAAAAAGGATAAAATATCTTGAAAAATAAAAAACGGATCATCTTGCCATGAAACTTCACGTGCAGGCTTAAGGGACCATTGTATGAATTTACAAGCCATAAAAATGGCATTGGCACGCAAAAATATAAAGATGTGCTGAAACCCACCTACCACCCTATCGATCCACTGCTTGCGCATCCCGTCTCTCTAGCCGGCGTAGTGCCCGCCCGTCCACTCGTTTCGTCGGTTGGCTTAGGCATACGGAGTTCATTCCCAGTCTAAGATCAGATAGGACCGAGGGTTGTGATAGCAGGATCAGCAGCACGCACGGAGGGACCCGACCGATCCCCGACTTGCGCATCCCGCCTATCTTGCTGGCTGAGTGCCCACACGCTCATTTCGTGGGTTGATTTACGCATACAGAGTTCATTCCCAGTCTAAGCATTCGAAGTTCATTCCCAGTCTAAGATCGGACCGGGCCTAGGGTTGCGGTAGCACATGCTGGGATCGGGCATGTGCTGGTGCCGTATTTTTCTTCATCGGGGCACCATCGCCAGAGCATCGCCGGAGAACCTGACCGGCGGCATTGGGGTTCCGACGATCGGGGGGCCAGGGGGTGTCGCACATGATGTGCGATGGGTGCTGGGACTTGGCCCTTATATTGGCCCCCTATCCTTTACCAAACCTCGAAAACTCATGCCCCCTTTAAGAGCATTTGAGATTTTACAGGTTTGCTGCCAGTAGCCATTAAAGTGTTTGAAATGGGGACACTTTTTTCAAATGGTCACAAAATCTTGTACACTTCGAGTTTTTAGCTGAATTTTTTTGGGCATGCCAAAAAAAATACAAGGATCACGTCTACCAAGTTTGGGGCCAAAAATCCTTCCGAAAAAATTTTAAAAAATCCCAAACCACAAAAAGTTTCAAAAATTGTGAAAAATAGAAAATGAGTCGTCTTGCCATGAAACTTCACGTGAAGGCTTAAGGGACCATTGTATGAATTTAGGAGAAATAAAAATGGCATTGGCACATAGAAATATGAAGATGTGCCTAAACCCACCTACCACCCTATCGATCCACGGCTTGCGCATCCCGTCTCTCTGGCCGATGCAGTGCCCGCCCGCCCGCTCGCCCGCTCTTTTCGTCGGTTTGGCTTAGGCATACAGAGTTCATTCCTAGTCTAAGATTGGACCAGACCGAGGGTTGCAACAACAGGATCGGTAGCACCCAGAGGGGGACCCGACCAATCCCCAGCTTGCGCATCCCGCCTCTCTAGCCAGCTAAGTGCCCGCACGCTCGTTTCGTGGGTTGACTTAGGCATACGGAGTTCGTTTCCAGTCTAAGCATAAGGAGTTCATTCCTAGTCTAAGATCGAACCAGATCAAGGGTTGCCGCAGCACATGCTGGGCTCGGGCATGTGCTGGTGCCGTATTTTTCTTCATCGGGGCACCATCACTGGAGCATCACCGGAGAACCTGATCGGCGGCATTGGCGTTCCAGCGATCGGAGGGGCGGGGGGTGTGCGCACACGATGTGCAATGGGTGCTGGTACTTGGCCCTTATATTGGCCCCCTATCCCTCATCAAACCTCAAGAACTCACACCCCCTTAGAGAGCATTTGAGATTTTACAGGTTTGCTGCCAGTTGCCATTAAAGTGTCTAAATGGAAACCTTTTTTTCAAATGGTCACAAAATCTTGTACACTTCGAGTTTTTGGCTGAATTTTTTTGTGCATGCCAACAAAAATACAAGGATCACGTTTACCAACTTTGGGATCAAAACTCCTTCCAAAAAATTTTAAAAAATCTTGAACCGTAAAAAATTTTAAAAAGTCTTACCGTAAAACTTCACGTGAAGGCTTAAGGGACCATTGTATGAATTTACAAGCCGTAAAAATGGCATTGGCACGTAGAAAAATGTGAAGATGTACCTAAACCCACCTACCACCCTATCGATCCACGGCTTGTGCATCCCGTCTCTCTGGCCGGCGTAGTGCCCGCCCGCCCACCTGTCTGCTCGTTTCATCGGTTGGCTTAGGCGTACGGAGTTCATTCCTAGTCTAAGATCATACCAGATTGAGGGTTGTGGCAGCAGGATTGCCAACACACATAGAGGGACCCGGCGATCCCCGGCTTGCGCATCTCGCCCCTCTGGCCGGCTGAGCGCCCGCATGCTCGTTTCGTGGGTTGAGTTAGGCATACGGAGTTCATTCCCAGTCTAAGCAAACGGAGTTCATTCCCAGTCTAAGATCAGACCGGACCGAGGGTTATGGCAGCACATGCTGGGCTCGAGCATGTGCTGGTGCCGCATTTTTCTTCACCGAGACACCATCGTCGGAGAACCTTACCGGTGGCATTGGGGTTTCGACGATCGGGTGGGCCGGGGGTTGACTTAGGCATACGGAGTTCATTCCCAGTCTAAGCATAAGGAGTTCATTCCTAGTCTAAGATCAGACTGGATTGAGGGTTGCGGCAGCACATGCTGGGCTCGGGCATGTGCTGGTGCCGCATTTTTCTTCGTCGAGGCACCATCACCGGAGCATCGCCAGAGAACCTAACTGGCGGCATTGGGGTTCCGGCGATCGGGGGGCAGGGGGTGTGCGCACACGATGTGCAATGGGTGCTGGTACTTGGCCCTTATATTGGCCCCCTATTCCTCATCAAACCTCGAGAACTCACACCCCCTTAAAGACATTTGAGATTTTACAGGTTTTCTGCCAGTAGCCATTAAAGAATCTGAAATGCGGGCACTTTTTTCAAATGGTCACAAAATCTTGTACACTTCGAGTTTTTAGCTGAATTTTTTTGTGCATGCCAACAAAAATAAAAGGACTTCGTCTACCAAGTTTGGGGCCAAAAATCCTTCCGAAAAAATTTTAAAAAATCTTGAACCGCAAAAAGTTTCGAAAATCATGAAAAATAGAAAAGGAGTCGTCTTGCCATGAAACTTCACGTGAAGGCTTAAGGGACCATTGTATGAATTTAAAAGCCATAAAAATGGCATTGGCACGTAGAAATAAGAAGATGTGCCTAAACCTAGCTACCACCCTATCGATCAACAGCTTGCGCAACTCGTCTCTCTGGCCGACGTAGTGCCCGCTCGCCCGCCTGCTCGTTTCGTCGGTTGGCTTAGGCATACGGAGTTCATTCCCAATCTAAGATCAGATCGGACCAAAGGTTACAGTAGCAGGATCGACAGCACGTAGAGGGGGATCCGGTCGAACCCCGATTTGCGCATTTCGCCCCTCTGGCCAGCTGAGCACCCGCACGCTCATTTCGTGGGTTGACTTAGGCATACGTAGTTCATTCCCAGTCTAAGCATACAGAGTTCTTTACCAGTGTAAGATCGGACCAGATCGAGGGTTACGATAGCACATGCTGGGCTCGGGCATGTGCTGGTGCCGCATATTTCTTCATCGGGGCACCATCACCAGAGCATCACCGGAGAACCTGACCGATGGCATTGAGGTTCCAACGATCGGGGGGCCGAGGGGGGGTGTACGCACACGATGTGCAATGGGTGCTGGTACTTGGCCCTTATATTGGCCGCCTATCCCTCATCAAACCTAGAGAACTCACACCCCCTTAAAGAGCATTTGAGATTTTGCAGGTTTTCTGCCAGTAGCCATTAAAGTATCTGAAATGGGGACACTTTTTTCAAATGGTCACAAAATCTTGTACAATTCGAGTTTTTAGCTGAATTTTTTTTTGCAAGCCAACAAAAAAACACAAGGATCACGTCTACCAAGTTTGGGGCCAAAACTCCTTCTGAAAAAATTTTAAAAATTTCTGAACCGCAAAAAGTTTCGAAAATCATGAAAAATAGAAAACGAGTAATCTTGCCATGAAACTTCACGTGAAGGCTTAAGGGACCATTGTATGAATTTAAAAGCCATAAAAATGGCATTGGCACGTAGAAATATGAAGATGTACATAAACCCACCTACCACCCTATCGATCCACGGCTTGCGCAACTCGTCTCTCTGGCCGGCGTAGTGCCCGCCCGCCCGCCTGCTCATTTCGTCGGTTGGCTTAGGCATACGGAGTTCATTACCAGTCTAAGATCAGACCGAACCGAGGGTTGTGTTAGTAGGATTGGTAGCACATAGAGGGGGACCCGACCAATCCCCGGCTTGCTCATCCCGCCCCTCTAGCCAGCTGAGCGCCCGCACGCTCGTTTCATGGGTTGACTTAGGCATACGGAGTTCATTCCCAGTCTAAGCATACGGAGTTCATTCCCAGTCTAAGATCAGACCAGACCGAGGGTTGCTGGCAGCACATGCTGGGTTGGGCATGTGCTAGTGTAAAATTTTTCTTCGCCGGGGCACCATCGTCGTAGCATCGTCGGAGAACCTATTTGGCGGCATTGGGGTTCCAACGATGGGAGGGGCTGGGGGGTGTGCGCACATGATGTGCGATGGGTGCTGGTACTTGGCCCTTATATTGGCCCCCTATGCCTGATCAAACCTCGAGAACTCACACCCCCTTAAAGAGCATTTGAGATTTTACAGGCTTGCTGCAAGTAGCCATTAAAGTGTCTGAAATAGGGACACTTTTTTCAAATGGTCACAAAATCTTGTACACTTTGAGTTTTTAGCTGAATTTTTTGTGCATGCCAAAAAAAATACAAGGATCACGTCTATCAAGCTTGGGGCCAAAACTCCTTCCGAAAAAATTTTAAAAAATCCCGAACCCCAAAAAGTTTCAAAAATCGAGAAAAATAGAAAACGAGTCGTCTTGCCATGAAACTTCACGTGAAGGCTTAAGGGACCATTGTATGAATTTAAAAGCCATAAAAATGGCATTGGCACGTAGAAATATGAAGATGTGCCTAAACCTACCTACCACCCTATCGATCCACGGCTTGCGCAACTCGTGTCTCTGGCCGACGTAGTGCCCACCCGCCCGCCCGCCTGCTCGTTTCATCGATTGGCTTAGGCATACAGAGTTCATTCCCAGTCTAAGTTTCGACCAGACCGAGGGTTGCGATAGCAGGATCGACAGCACGTAGAGGGGGACCCGATCAATCGCCGGCTTGCGCATCCCGCCCCTCTGGCCGACTGAGCGCCCGTAAGCTCTTTTCGTTGGTTGACTTAGGCATACGGAGTTCATTCCCAGTCTAAGCAGACGGAGTTCTTTCCCGATCTAAGATCGGACCAGATCGAGGGTTGCGGTAGCACATGCTGGGCTCGGGCATGTGCTGGTGCCACATTTTTCTTCGCCGGGGCACCATCACCAGAGCATCACCGGAGAACCTGGCCGATGGCATTGGGGTTCCGACGATCGGAGGGGCCGGGGGGGGTGTGCGCACATGATGTGTGATGGAGGCTGGTACTTGGCCCTTATGTTGGCCCCTTATCCCTCATCAAACCTCGAGAACTCACACCCCCTTAAAGAGCATTTGAGATTTTACAGGTTTGCTGCCAGCAGCCATTAAAGTGTCTGAAATGGTGACACTTTTTTCAAATGGTCACAAAATCTTGTACACTTCGAGTTTTTAGCTGAATTTTTTTGTGCATGCCAACAAAAAAACAAGGATCACATCTACCAAGTTTTGGGCCAAAACTCCTTTTGAAAAAATTATAAAAAATCTCAAACCGTAAAAAGTTTTGAAAATCATGAAAAATAGAAAACGAGTCGTCTTGCCATGAAACTTCACGTGAAGGCTTAAGGGACCATTGTATGAATTTACAAGCCATAAAAATGGCATTGGCACACAAAAAAATGAAGATGTGCTAAACCCACCTACCATCCTATCGATCCACGGCTTGCGCATCTCGTCTCTCTGGTCAGTGTAGTGCCCGCCCGCCCGCTCATTTCGTCGGTTGGCTTAGGCATACGGAGTTCACTCACAGTCTAAGATCGGACCAGACCGAGGGTTGCAACAGCAGGATCAGTAGCACACAGAGGGGGACCCGGCCAATCCCCAGCTTGTGCATCCCACCCCTCTGGCCGGCTGAGCGCCTGTACGCTCGTTTCGTGGGTTGACTTAGGCATACGGAGTTCATTCCCAGTCTAAGCATATGGAGTTTGTTCCCAGTTAAGATCGGACTGGACTGAGGGTTGTGGCAGCACATGCTGGGCTCGGGCATGTGCTGGTGTCGCATTTTTCTTCGCCAGGGCACCATCGCCGGAGCATCGTCGGAGAACCTTACCGGCGGCATTGGGGTTCCGGTGATCGGGGGGTCGGGGGGGTGTGCGCACATGATGTGCGATGGGTGCTGGTACTTGGCCCTTATATTGGCCCCCTATCCCTCATCAAACCTCGAGAACTCACACCCCCTTAAAGAGCATTTGAGATTTTACAGGTTTGTTGCCAGTAGCCATTAAAGTGTTTGAAATGGGGACACTTTTTTCAAATGGTCACAAAATCTTGTACACTTCGAGTTTTTACCTGAATTTTTTTGTGCATACCAACAAAAACACAATGATCATGTCTACCAAGTTTGGGGCCGGAACTCCTTCCGAAAAAAGTTTAAAAATTCCCGAACCGCAAAAAGTTTCAAAAATCATGAAAAATAGAAAACGAGTCATCTTGCCATGAAACTTCACGTGAAGGCTTAAGGGACCATTGTATGAATTTACAAGCCATAAAAATGGCATTGGCAAGCAGAAATATGAAGATGTGCCTAAACCCACCTACCACCCTATCGATCCACGGCTTGCGCATCCCGTCTCTTTGGCCGGCGTACTGCCTCGCCCGCCAGCCGGTCCGTTCGTTTCGTCAGTTGGCTTAGGCATACGGAGTTCATTCCCAGTCTAAGAATGGACCGGACCGAGGGTTGCGGTAGCATGATCAGCAGCACGTAAAGGGGGACTTGACCGATCCCCGGCTTGCGCATCCCGCCCCTCTGGCCGGCTGAGCGCCCGTAAGCTCGTTTCATGGGTTGACTTAGGCATACGGAGTTCATTCCTAGTCTAAGCATACGGAGTTCATTCCCAATCTAAGATCGGGCCAGACCAAGGGATGCGACAGCACATGTTGGGCTCGGGCATATGCTGGTGCTGCATTTTTCTTTGTCGAGGCACCATCGCCGGAGCATCGTCGGAGAACCTAACCGGCGGCATTGGGGTTCCGGCGATCGGGGGGCCAGGGGGTGTGCGCACATAATGTGCGGTGGGTGCTGGTACGTGGCCCTTATATTGGCCCCCTATCCCTCATCAAACCTCGAGAACTCACACCCCCTTAAAGAGCATTTGAGATTTTACAGGTTTGCTGCCAGTAGCCATTAAAGTGTCTGAAATGGGGACACTTTTTTCAAATGGTCACAAAATCTTGTACACTTTGAGTTTTTAGCTGAATTTTTTTTTGCATGCCAACAAAAATACAAGGATCATGTCTTCCAAGTTTTGGGCCAAAACTCCTTTCGAAAAAATTTTAAAAAATCCCGAACCGCAAAAAGTTTCCAAAATCATGAAAAATACAAAACAAGTAGTCTTGGCATGAAACTTCATGTGAAGGCTTAATGGACCATTGTATGAATTTACAAGCCATAAAAATGGCATTGGCACGCAAAAATATAAAGATGTGCCTAAACCCACCTACCACCCTATCGATCCATGGCTTGCGCATCCCATCTCTCTGGCCAGCGTAGTGCCCGCCCGCAGCCCGCCCGGTTGCTTCGTCAGTTGGCTTAGGCATACGGAGTTCATTCCCAGTCTAAGATCAGACCAGACCGAGGGTTGCGGCAGCAGGATCGACAGCACGCAGAGGGGGACCAGGCCGATCCCCGACTTGCAGCATCCCGCCCCTCTAGCTGGCTGAGCGCCCGCACGCTCGTTTCGTGGGTTAACTTAGGCATACGGAGTTCATTCCCAGTCTAAGCATACGGAGTTCATTCCCAATCTAAGATCAGACCAGACCGAGGGTTGTGACAGCACATGCTGGGCTCGGGCATGTGATGGTGCTGCATTTTTCTTTGTCGGGGCACCATCGCGGAGCATCGCCGGAGAACCTGATCGGCAGCATTGGGGTTCCGACGATCGGGGGGGCCGGGGGGTGTGCACACATGATGTGCGATGGGTGCTGGTACTTGGCCCTTATATTGGCCTCCTATCCCTCATCAAACCTCAAGAACTCACACCCCCTTAAAGAGCATTTGAGATTTTACAGGTTTGCTGCCAGTAGCCATTAAAGTGTCTGAAATGGGGACACTTTTTTCAAATGGTCACAAAATCTTGTACACTTTGAGTTTTTAGCTGAATTTTTTTGTGCATGCCAAAAAAAATACAAGGATCACGTCTACCAAGTTTGGGGCCAAAAATCCTACCAAAAAAATTTTAAAAAATCCCGAACGGCAAAAAGTTTTGAAAATCATGAAAAATAGAAAACGAGTCGTCTTGCCATGAAACTTCACGTGAAGGCTTAAGGGACCATTGTATGAATTTACAAACCATAAAAATGGCATTGGCACACAAAAATGTGAAGATGTGCCTAAACCCACCTACCACCCTATCGATCTATAGCTTGCGCATCCCGTCTCTCTGGCCGACGTAGTGCCCGCCCGCCCGCTCGTTTCGTCGGTTGGCTTAGGCATACGGAGTTCTTTCGCAGTCTAAGATTGGACCAGACGGAGGGTTGTGGCAGAAGGATCGGCAACACGTAGAGGGGGACCCGACCGATCCCCGGCTTGCGCATCTCGCCCCTCTGGCTGGCTGAGCGCCCGCATGCTCGTTTCGTTGGTTGACTTAGGCATACGGAGTTCATTCCCAGTCTAAGCATATGGAGTTCATTCCCAGTCTAAGATCAGACCAGACTGAGGGTTGCGGGAGCACATGCTGGGCTCGGGCAAGTGCTAGTGCCGCATTTTTCTTTGCCAGGGTACCATCGTCCGAGCATCGTCGGAGAACCTTATCGACGGCATTGGGGTTCCGACGATCGGGGCGCCGGGGGAGGTGTGCGCACATGATGCGCGATGGGTGCTGGTACTTGGCCCTTATATTGGCCCCCTATCCCTCATCAAACCTCGAGAACTCACACCCCCTTAAAGAGCATTTGAGATTTTACAGGTTTGCTGCCAGTAGCCATTAAAGTGTCTGAAACGGGGACACTTTTTTCAAATGGTCACCAAAATCTTGTACACTTCGAGTTTTTAGCTGAATTTTTTTGTGCATGCCGAAAAAAATACATGGATCATGTCTACCAAGTTTGGGGCCAAAACTCTTTTCGAAAAAATTTTAAAAAATCCCGAATCGTAAAAAGTTTTGAAGATCGTGAAAAATAAAAAATGAGTCGTCTTGCCATGAAACTTCACGTGAAGGCTTAAAGGACCATTGTATGAATTTACAAATCATAAAAATGGTATTTGCATGCAAAAATATGAAGTTGTGCCTAAACCCACCTACCACCCTATAGATCTACGGCTTGCGCATCCCATTTTTCTGGCCGACGTAGTGCCCGTCCGCTCGCCCGTCCGCTCATTTCGTTGGTTGGCTTAGGAATACGAAGTTCATTCCCTGTCTAAGATCAGACTAGACCAAGGGTTACGGTAGCAAGATCGGTAGCACGTAGAGGGCGAGCCGACCGATCCTCGGCTATGTGCTCGCACGCTCGTTTCATGGGATGACTTAGGCATACGGAGCTCATTTCCAGTCTAAGCATATGAAGTTCATTCCCAATCTAAGATCGGACTGGACCGAGGGTTGCGGCAGCACATGCTGGGTTCGGGCATGTGCTGGTGCTGCATTTTTCTTCATCGGGGCACCATCGCCAGAGAACCTGACCGGCGGCATTGGGGTTCCGACTATCGGGGGGCCGAGGGGGGTGTGCGCACATGATGTGCGATGGGTTCTGGCACTTGGCCCTTATATTGGCCCCCTATTCCTCATCAAACCTCTAGAACTCACACCCTCTTAAAGAACATTTGAGATTTTACAGGTTTGCTGCCAGTAGTTATTAAAGTGTCTGAAATGGGGACACTTTTTTCAAATGGTCACAAAATCTTGTACACTGTGAGTTTTCAGCTGAATTTTTTTATGCATCCAACAAAAAAAATAAGGATCACGTCTACCAAGTTTGGGGCCAAAACACCTTTCGAAAAAATTTCAAAAAATCTCGAACAGCAAAAAGTTTCAAAAATCAAGGAAAATAGAAAACGAGTCGTCTTGCCATGAAACTTCACGTGAAGGCTTAAGTGACCATTTTATGAATTTACAAGCCATAAAAATGGCATTGGCATGTAGAAATATGAAGATGTGCCTAAACCCACCTACCTCCCTATCGATCCAAGGCTTGCGCATCCCGTCTCTCTGGCTGGCGTAGTACCCGCCCGTCTGCCCGCCCGCTCGTTTCATCGGTTGGCTCAGGCATATGGAGTTCATTCCCAGTCTAAGATTGGACCGGACTGAGGGTTGCGGTAGGAGGATCGACAGCACGTAAAGGAGGACCTGGTCGATCCCCGGCTTACGCATCCCGCCCCTCTGGCCGGCTGAGCACCTATACGCTCCTTTCATGGGTTGACTTAGGCATACGGAGTTCATTCCCAGTCTAAGCATACAGAGTTCATTCCCAGTCTAAGATCAAACCGGATCGAGGGTTACGGCAGCACATGCTAGGCTCAGGCATGTGCCGGTGCCACATTTTTCTTCATTGGGCACCATCGCCGGAGCATCGCCGAGAACCTGAGCAGCGGCATTGGGGTTCCGACGATCGGGGGTCCGGGGGGGTGTGTGCACATGATGTGCATTGGGTGCTGCTACTTGGCCCTTATATTGGCCCCCTATCCCTCATCAAACCTCGAGAACTCACACCCCTTAAAGAGCATTTGAGATGTTACAGGTTTGTAGCCAGTAGCAATTAAAGTGTCTGAAATGGGGACACTTTTTTCAAATGGTCACAAAATCATGTACACTTCGAGTTCTTAGCTGAATTTTTTTGCGCATGCCAACAAAAATACAAGGATCACGTCTACCACGTTTGGGGCCAAAACTCCTTCCGAAAAAATTTTAAAAAGTCCCGAACCGCAAAAACGATTGGAAAATCATGAAAATAGAAAACGAGTCGCCTTGCCATGAAACTTCATGTGAAGGCTTAAGGGACCATTGTATGAATTTACAAGTCATAAAAATGGCATTGGCATGCAAAAATATGAAGATGTGCCTAAACCAACCTACCACCCTATCGATCCACGGCTTGTGCATCCCGTCTCTCTAGTCGGCATAGTGCCCGCCTGCCCGCCCGCTCGTTTCATCGGTTAGCTTAGGCATACGGAGTTCATTCCCAGTCTAAGATAAGACCGGACTGAGGGTTTTAGCAGCAAGATCGGCAGCACGTAGATGGGGACCCAACTGATCCCCGGCTTGCGCATCCTGCCCCTCTGGTCGGTTGAGTGCCTGCACGCTCGTTTCGTGGTTTGACTTAGGCATACGGAGTTCATTCCCAGTCCAAGGCATACGGAGTTCATTCCCAGTCTAAGATCGGATCAGGCCGAGGGTTGCAACAGCACATGCTGGGCTCGGGCATGTGCTGGTGCCGTATTTTTCTTCAGCGAGGCAGCATCGCCGGAGAACCTGACCGGCGGCATTGGGGTTCCGACGATAGAGGGGGCCGGGGGAGGGAGTGTGCACATGATGTGCAATGGGTGCTAGTACTTGGCCCTTATATTGGCCCCCTATCCCTCATCAAACCTCGAGAACTCACACCCCCTTAAAGAGCATTTGAGATTTTACAGGTTTGCTGCCAGTAGCCATTAAAGTGTCTGAAATGGGGACACTTTTTTCAAATGGTCACAAAATCTTGTACACTTCGAGTTTTTAGCTAAACTTTTTTGTGCATGCCAAAAAAAATACAAGAATCACGCCTACCAAGTTTGGGGCCAAAACTCCTTTCAAAAAAATTTTAAAAAATCTCGAACCTTGAAAAGTTTCAAAAATCATGAAAAATAGAAAATGAGTCGTGTTGCCATGAAACTTCACGTGAAGGCTTAAGGGACCATTGTATGAATTTACAAGTCATAAAAATGGCATTGGAATGCAAAAATATGAAGATGTGCCTAAACCAACCTGCCACCCTATCGATCCACAGCTTATGCATGCCATTTCTCTAGCCGACATAGTGCCCGCCCGCTCGTTTCGTCGGTTGGCTTAGGCAT